>CM055269.1:53810784-54410784 GCA_029237695.1 Conchocele bisecta
AGTATTGGAAGTTAGGGACTGTGTGTTGCGTGATTCGATTTAACCATTCACCCCTAAATAATTGAAATGGATTTTTCCATTTTATTTTTCTGACTATTCTGTAAGTTGGAAAAGGGGCTAATTAAACAAAACTAAGTCTTCTACACATAGTACAGGTTCTGATAATACGATTCTGTTTGCAATCATTAGGTGATATGTATGTAGTGTTGAATGGGTGCAGTACGAATATATATTATTATATATTTTTATCCCGTCAACAAAGTGCATATGTGCCGTGAAACACGGTGCCGTGAAACATTGTTGATGTCCTGTCAATACGACCTAATCACTGCGTATGAATCTGTGCGGTTGTCATACTAGTCGTTTCTCCGATTTCTAGGATACAGCTGGTGTTATTTCTTTTGAATTTTAATGCTATTTGTAGTGTTGACGGGATAAATAGAATAGTAGGGTAGTGCCGTGAATGGGAAAACATATCTGGCGCGGCACGGAAACGGGATGTGCTCGGCAAAGCCCCGCCCATCCCGTTTCCTAAGCCTTTCCAGATATTGTTTTCCCATTCACGGCACTAACCTACTATTCTCTATATCTTATGCTAATCCAAGTCTCTATAATATAGCGCTGAGCTCATGAGTATACATGTTTGCAGCGTCAATATGATAAATTCAAGATGGCCGCCGGTTATTTTTATATGTTTATCTAGTATGTACCATATGATCACACTGTACGCCAACGTCTGTGCATAGGAACTATTTAGACACGAGTAAGACAATATAACTATTAAACTATATAATTAAATTTGGCATGATACGTTTAAACACTAGTAATTTACGAATGGGCTGAGGTGTGGGTAAAACATTAACTATAAATTCCATTAGCTAGTTTAATAACCATTGGTTTCCCACTGGTTAACTTTTAGTGGATGACTACAGTGTGACCTCTCTAAACCGGACATACTGTTAATTATTAACATGTACATGTATATACAAATGTACATGCTAGTGGAGGCTATAATGCTACTGAGTAGGCGAGACGCCCGGGTTCAAAATATAACCGACCGTCAACGCTACAATGTGTAAGCTTGATATTTGAAAACGTAGCGATTGTGGGATAAGTTTAAAAGAATGTCAAAGAATGAAACCAATTGGGTGGAATAGACTACTCAGAAACATTTGTATTGCTTACCCTAGTTTCAATTAATAGCATATTGCGAATCCTTCGCCAATATCTATTAAATTAATCATTAAATGATCAGCCGCTATATTTAGAACTGATTGTACGCCTTGTTGTCATCAGTTCACGACGCGCAAAGCATATTACCGCCCACACACGCGCTCACTTCGTGTCACACCGCCAATCACATGCTAGTATAGCGATTCGAAATCACGTTTAGTGGCGCTCGCTACGAAATTAATTTATTAAAAATCCAATATATATATGAACTATAACTATTACTTACTTCTCACTCATATGTTCACATCTGGCGGCGATGTTGGAAGCCGTCTTTAATTTCTGACTTTTGACATCGCTTCCCAACCTATTCTTGCGAGGACACTGTAGCCTTATATTGCACACAACAATCAGATCATTGTTGTCATTCCAGCAAAGAGTGCAAGGCTTATGACATATATAGAGAATAGTAGGTTAGTGCCGTGAATGGGAAAAAATATCTGGCAAGGCTTAGGAAACGGGATGGGCGAGGCTCTGCCGAGCACATCCCGTTTCCTTGCCGCGCCAGATATTTTTCCCATTCACGGCACTAACCTACTATTCTATTTATCCCGTCAACACCTACACATGGCTTTAAAATGCAAAAAAATAACCCCAGTCACCGCATATATTCATACGCGGTGATTAGGTCGTATTGACAGGATATCAAAAATGTTTCACGGCACCGTGTTTCACGGCACATACGTACTGTGTTGACGGGATAAGTTCCCATTCACGGCACTAACCTACTATTCTATTTATCCCATCAACACTACATATGCTTTAAAATGCAAAAAATAAACCCAGCCGCATCTTTAAAATCGGAGAATCGACTAGTATGACAAACGCACATATTCATACGCAGTGATTAGGTCGTATTGATAGGATATCAAACATGTTTCACGGCATCGTGTTTCACGGCACGTACGTGCTTTGTTGACGGGATTAATGTGACTTCCTGAAATCAGTGTGGCTATCAAAACACATGTTATTGATACACCAATTGAAATTGGGCTTATGGGATTTGTGACCAGTGTAGCTCTTGATCAAATAGCGTACTCATGTAGCCTAATAACGATCTATATCGTTAGAAGTGTTACAGTAGTGTCCGCGTGTAAGTACACACACGAACGAACACGACAAGTTGGTTCCAACCTGTCGTGTTCGTTCGTGTGTGCACTTACACGCTGACCCCACTGTACAGGCGTTTCATTGATGGAATCGCGAAAAGTGCAGGTCTGATCACAGGCGATGCACAGGTTGATCTGGTCTACACTGGTCGCAAAACCCATAAGCCCCATGTCTCCAGTCACAGCCACAAGTATGATTGGCTGGAGAACGTTTTCTTGTAAACAGTGTAGTTTGTAGAACACCTGTACAGTTTGAGCAAGGTCAGCACAATGCGCAATTCTTTCAATGAAGGTTATTAGCGCCGTTAGTGGCATAGATAAAGTATGTACTTCCGGTATAAAATGTCGGATTTCAAAATGACTGCCAGAGTAAACTTGTTTTGTTCAAAACTTAATATCTGCGGTTCATAGGCACTTAATTGTTGTACAAAACCAATACTATAAACAGTAATAATTCCAGCACAAAAATATTTACACAATTCCCTAACATTTGATTGGCCCGTAGCAAGTCTTTGTCCAAAAGTTATATCCCAGTAAACTCCCACGCCGAACTACTTTCTGTAACCGTGAGGCGCAGTTAAAATAATTCTGAAGAAAACGTAAAATAAATACATTTTCTTGATGAATTTATTTCAAATGCTGGAATTATAAGGAAATCGGGGATATAAACTTGGAAAAGTCGCGGGAATACTGGACGAAGGCCGGAAGGCCTTCGTCCAGTATTCCCGCGAATTTTCCATGTTTATATCCCCGATAAATTTCACAAAAAGGCCATTCATTCCTATAATAAATATAGAGCATCTCACGAGTTTCCATTTCATATGAGATTTATGAAACGTGTCGTGCATAATTTACCGGGCCTCTAGCGAGGTGCATACAATTGCGGACGAATTTCATAAATTTCATATCAAATGGAAACTCGTTTGAGATCCTCTATTTAATCCTCCAAAAAGCAGACAACTTGGGAGATAGCCATTACAGTGGGGTCAGCGTGTAATTGCACACACGAACGAACACGACAGGTTGGAACCAACCTGTCGAGTTCGTTCGTGTGTGCACTTACACGCTGACCCCACTGTACGTCTCAGTGAGCAGGCGTCATTGACTATTTCGTATTTAGTTGAACTTCTCCACAGATAAAAACAGTTTCAACGCTAGCAATAAAAGTATTATAAATATGCCCTATAATAGGTTCCAGTTTTTACATAGGGTACATGTGTATCCGTATGTATTGCGATCGAGCGGGATCATTTGGCCCGCCCACGACCCCCCGTGGTGCGGACGCCTGTGATTGACAACTGAGAATATCGTTTTTACATAGGGTCATTACGTCGGACAGTTAGCCACGCCCCAGACCCCCTTCGATGGGCACGTCCGTAGTGATATCTTGGAATAACCATAACAACACAATGCATTGTGTTACTCAACGTTTAACTGGCATACGCAACCGCTAATTGAAAATAATATTATGAAAAACTACTTGCACTGCACAATATCAACAACGGATGTTCTACGTACAAAAATACATCGGATTATTTTGTTGCGCGTGATTTGCCCCCATTTGCAGTGCGGTCATCGCTAAATTTAGTAACAGAGTTAACTCCCCTCCGAATACTCTCCGAAACAAGCGACGCGTTTAACACACAAACTACATCAAGTTTGACCTTCCGACAGCCTATTTTTAAACTCACCCGACACCTGTGCGAAACAAAACTCGCACGTGTAGGTCTAACTGATGTTTAATCCTCATTCTCTCTCTCTATCGATGGATTTACAGTGGATTTTAGTGACATTCCTGAATTCGGCCTGATTGACATTTGTCTATGGTGGCCAATACACGCCAACATGAGTGTCAATTCTACGTTCAGGGAAGGGGGTCAATAAGTCAGTATTTAAGGTGATAACTTACAGTCAGGGAACACATTAATGACAGTATAACACACCCAGCTTATATTAATACCCATATTAATGCAAGTACTGAAATACGACAACAAAAAATCTAACAAGTTTCTAAACGTTACAAGTGCCCGCTATACAGATATAATCATTTAGTAATATTTATTTTACTGATAGTGACGCGTGGTGGTATCAGGCTATTTTCATATGCAAATGAGGCATGATATTTTTTAATTATTTATACTAAAGAAATGCGTCACCTGAAAAAATATTGTCGACAGATTTTAAAGTATGATCATTGCACATCATAAAATAAATACAGAGATTAAATAGTAATGTCCGTTAACATTTTAAGCAAACACGGTTATCGCCCCTGATATCAGTGTGTAAATTTACGTCTGATATAACATGCATAATAATGCCAATCAGTACGTGGGATAATGGCGCAAGAATGTTTATTTTGCCAGGAAATGTCTCAGATGATGTCTCTGATGTAAAGAATATGTTGTACCTACTGAGTGGGCATGTACCTTTAAGGGTTAATGCAACTGCAACACCAACAATCAATCAATCAATCAATCAATCTAGTTTAATCTTGTAGTACCCTCTGTTCAGTACTTCCAGTACTTTGATTTTGTAAACTCTTAATATTATTAAAGGGGAACACATTCTAACAATGTCAGCATATTTACTGAGCCTGATGATTATAATGACGTTTAAAACGCCTCCATTTTATTCATTTTACATAACGTTGGCGCATAATACGAATACGTAATTAGGGTGATGCGGCCAGCCAATCAAAGTCGCTCCATATGTTATTACACGTGTGTCCTGTCACATTTATGAAATGGGTTAAAGAACGGCATAACAACGTTTTCATGTGATAATAACATTTGCAAAATTAACGGAAAATTTAAAAATGGCCACCGTTCAATCATATTTTGCCCACTGTTTCAATAAACGACTAAAATAAAAACAGTTGAAGGACATCCACCATTAACGCATCATATGCTGAGGATGCACACTTTTTAATACGTACACATAAAAACAAATTTCTTATTAATGCATATTATACAGTTATTTCAGGGTCATTCAGGGAAGACAGTCATAACTATTGCCCCGAGGTGCTGATGCACTGTTGCCCTTGACCTTTGGCCTCGGTGATGTGGCCTTCGGCCTAAGGCAATAATACCTCGGATCGTCCACAACACCGAAGGGCAATATGTTTTGACTGTTACCCGAATGACCATGAAATAACTGTTTTATTACTCAACCTTAAAACAGTGTATGTGACATAATGAACGTAAATTTGGCGTGGGGCGCGTCAACTGACCATTACGTGGCATTTTACGACGTAATCTTCGACAAAAATTATGACGTCATGACTTTCAGAGGTGAAATAGTTTTGACTATTGCTCGGGCACGCACAATTATTGACTGGACACGCGGAACTATTTCACAGGCACATCAAAACCAAGGGAATTAGTCAAAACTACGGAATATCAACTTACATAGGGAGTTGGGTAATAACAGTATTTGTTGTTACCACTCATTAGAACCGTCGCGCCGAGACGGTTCAAATGAGTGGTCACAACAAATACTTTTGAATCGAAATAAGAAAAATAACAACATTTATTTCAAGTTGTTCATACACCATATATGGGTATTCGGCGTGAAATTGATTAAATATCCACGACGTTAACAGGAGTCTGCGGAGCGAACCCTGGTGACGGTAATGAGTCGCATACTCTAATGGGCTGGTTACAATCAAGTCTGCTTGATTCTTCCTTATGTTTTAATATATTCCCGCCTAATTGGATAGCGTTATCAATCAGTGGACGGATGAAAATGATTGTTTCTTTTTTTCTCTCAACATTAAGTATCAGTTTCCGTTACTGACGTCAATCGTGAACGAATATACTTAATGCAATACATTTGTAATACAAAAAAGGTATCATTTGATATGTGGCCTTCGCTGTATTTCTAGGATCCAATACGGACAAATCAAATGTCAATATTCCGAGAATATCATAGGAATAAGGTGTTTTTGCTGCGACAGTGGTTTTATCGTTGTATTATATTTCGTGTGAGCCATGTGTGACATTCGCGCGTTATTAAACTTTGCTACATGTTACTAGTTCTTTGCAAAACGGTATTTCCAAGCAACAATGTGACGAATCTTGACACCCGTCATTTTACCATTAGATTTACTACATTGAGAGCTGCAAGCAGCTCGTCTTTCTGATGATTAGTGGTGAGGGAATATTATACGAATACAACCTTCGTGTTCTCTTTTATGTTTATTTACGTTGTCATTGATGTTGACGTGGTGTTTTATTTGCCTGTTGTTGTATATATGTTAAGTATGGTGTTTCAAAGACTGATCAGTAAATAGAGAATAGTAGGTTAGTGCCGTGAATGGGAAACAATATCTGGCAAGGTTTAGGAAACGGGATGGGCGAGGCTCACTAACCTTCTACATGTATTCTATTTATCCCGTCAACACCTACAAATAGCTTTAAAATGCAAACAAATAACACTAGCCGCATCCTCAGAATCGGAGAATCGACTAGTATGACAACCGCACATATTCATACGCAGTGATTAGGTCGTATTGACAGGATATCAAAAATGTTTCACGGCATCGTTTTTCACGGCACATACGCACTGTGTTGACGGGATAAAGTAGAACTACATGAATGCACAACATTCAATGTTTTCTGCAAAAACAAGCATACATTTCGAAGGAAATAACTGATTTTACGACACACATTTACACGGCACAGTGTTGTCGATAATCGTTGATGTTACTTCGTAGTCTTTTCATCATGTTTTCTTTGGCATATCAACCAAATCAATGTGTCAGTAGAAGAAGGTGACTGAGTCCTCCGTGATGGACCTAGACCCATTATTCTACCTACACCATCTTTCATGCCAATATTTATGAATTTCTTTAGTACAAAATGATTGAATATTGTGCATGAAAGCAAGCAACTTGATTGGCTGTGCCTGAGCTGTGCTACAGCTCAGGCACAGCAACTCAAGCTGCTTGATTGCGAGTTGATATTGCCAATATATGTTCAGAAACGTTGGTATTTTCACAAGATTAAGATAGGTGGTGGAGTACCAGCCCCTTCAAGTAGATCAAGCCAGAGACGGTACAATACCAACTAACTTCTCATGTGCGTGCAACAAAGATGCAATTTATTGATTGCTGATTCTGCACATGTAGTTGCGAACGGTAACTCTTGAAATCTACTCCCGTACCGTCCGTAGCCGTCTGGTACGGGAGTAAATTGCAAGAGTTACCGTTCACAACTACTGCACATGAGGATATGGTTGACTCACCTGTTTGGATTACCGATGGCATTGTTACAATGAATTTATCAGTCAACTAGATGTTCATTGGCCGGATAACCTGACTAGGAACAAAGTATCATATCATGCATTGACTCGCATACGCGTATCATGGTCTGTACGAACTTAACACTACGATCGCTGACTTTGTATTGGTCGATCAACGTCACATGATGTTATCAAATTACGTCAGTGTAATAGCTCACATCATAAGGAAGTTCTTGTTCCTTTCAACGAAATCAACATGACTGCAGCGCCTTACGCAGTACGAACCGTTACCTAATGAGTAGTATATCATTCTAGTGTAGTTAATTATCAAGTTTAGTTACCTGATAAATATTATAGCATTCTAGTGTAGTGTGCTATCAAGTTTAGTTACCTGATAAATATTATATCATTCTAGTGTAGTGTGCTATCAAGTTTAGTTACCTGATAAATATTATAGCATTCTAGTGTAGTGTGCTATCAAGTGTTACCTGAAATATTATATATTCAAGTGTATGTGCTATCAAGTTTAGTTACCTGAAATATTATATCATTCTAGTGTGTGATCAAGTTTGTTACCTGATAAATATTATATATCTGTAGTGCTCAAGTTTAGTTACCTGAAAAATAATTATATATTCTGTGTAGTGTGCATAAAGTTTAGTTCTGAAAATATTATTTCTAGTGTAGTGTGCTATCAAGTTTAGTTACCTGATACATATATCTTTAGTGTAGTGTGTGCTATCAAGTTTAGTTACCTGATACATATTATATCATTCTAGTGTAGTGTGCTATCAAGTTTAGTTACCTGATAAATATTATATCATTCTAGTGTAGTGTGCTATCAAGTTTAGTTACCTGATAAATATTATATCATTCTAGTGTAGTGTGCTATCAAGTTTAGTTACCTGATAAATATTATATCATTCTAGTGTAGTGTGCTATCAAGTTTAGTATTCATGCTAAGTTTGTTACCTGATATATCAAGTTAGTACATTTAATAGCTTCATAGTGTAGTGTGCTATCAGTCAGATGTTTAGTTACCTGATAAATATTATATCATTCTATGTAGTGTGCTATCAGTTTAGTTACAGCTTATCAAGTTTAGTTACCTGTAAATATTATATCATTCTAGTGTGTGTCATCAGTAGTTACTGCTGATAAATATAGATTCATTCTAAGTTTGTAGTGTACTGTTATATAAATATTATATTCTAGTGTAATGTGCATCAAGGTTTAGTTACCTGTTACCTGATATTATATCATTCTAGTGTAGTGTGCTATCAAGTTTAGTTACCTGATAATATATTATATCATTCTAGTGTAGTGTGCTATCAAGTTTAGTTACCTGATAAATATTATATCATTCTAGTGTAGTGTGCTATCAAGTTTAGTTACCTGATAAATATTATATCATTCTATGTAGTGTGCTTTAGTTTAGTGTATCAGTAGTACCTGTATCAATGTTTAGTTACCTGATATATATCATCTAGTGTAGTGCTATCAAGTTTAGTTACCTGTAAATATATATTCATTCTAGTGTAGTGTGCTAGCAAGTTTAGTTACACTTGAAATAAATTTTATATCATTCAAAGTGTAGTGAGCTATCAAGTTTAAGTTACCTGATAAATATTAATACATTCTAGTGTAGGTGAAGCATTCAAGTTTTAGTTAAGGTTTTTTTTTTTTTTTGTTTTGTTTTTTTTTTTTTTCTGAATTTAAATTATTATAACATACTTCTAGTTTAAGTTTGTGCTACAAGTTTAGTTACCTGAAAAATAAATTATTTATCATTCTATTGTAGTGTGCTATCAAGTTTTAGTTACCTGATTAAATATTATATTCATTCTTTAGTGTAGTGGTTGCTAATCAAGTTTTGGTTACCTGAAAAATAATTTATTAACCTGTCTAAGTGGTAGTGTTGCCTATACAAGTTTTAGTTACCTGATAACATAAATTTATATCATTCTAGTGTAAGTGTGCTATCAAGTTTTAAGTTTACCTGATAAAATTTTAAAATAATCATTCTAGATTTTAATTTGTGTATTCAAGTTTAGTTACCTATACATATTAGTACACCTGATAAATAATAAATAAATCATTCTTAGTTGTAGTGTTGCCTATTCAAGATTTTTAGTTACCTGATAATATTATATCATTCTTTAGTTTGTTAAGTGTGCAATCAAGTTTATTTACCTGATAAATATTATATCATTCTTAGTGTTTAGTGTTCTAACAATGTTTAGTTACCTGAAATAAATTATTATTCATTCTAGTTGTAAGTTTGTGCTATACAAGTTTAGTTAACCTGGATAAATATTTATATCATTCTTAGTGTTCTATGTGCAATTCCAGAAAAGAATACCAAGATTCCCCTATTATATCAATTTCAATTGTAATGTGCAAACCCAGGTTAGTTACTGACACAAATTTAAAAATTCATAACACAGATTCAGCATGTGCTATCAAGATTAGTTTCACCTGAATAAAAATTAAATACCTTCCATTGTAGTGGCAATCAAAGTTTAAAGTTTACCTGAAAATATTAATATCATTCTAGTGTAAGTTTGTGCGCTCAAGTATTAGTTACCATTATAACTAAATTATATCAAATTCTAGAAAGTTAGAGAGCTAACAAGTTTAGTATACCTTTGCCAAAATAAATTAATCATAATATCTTATGTAAGGTGTTAGCTAATCAAGTTTAGTTAACCTGATAAATAATTATATCATTCTAGTGGAAGATGGATGCTAACAAGTTTATTATCACCTTTGATAAATAAATTATTAAATCCATTCTAAGTGTAGTGTGCAACAAGTTATAGTTACCTTTGATAAAATATTATAATCATTCTAGTGTAGTGTGCTATCAATTTTAGTTTACCTGGATAAATATTATATCATTTCTTTAGTGTTCGTGGTTTGCCTAACAAGTTTAGTTTTACCTGATAATATTATTTATTTCCATACTAGTGTTTATTCCTATCCAAGTTTAAGTTAAGCCTGATAAATATTAATTTTATTTTCCAATTCTAGGTGTTTAAGTTTGCAATCATCAAGTTTAGATAACCTGATTTAACCTATTATATCAATTCTAAGTGTAATTTTGTGCTCTCAAGTTTTAGTTACCTGAATAAAATATTAATTTTAATTCCATACTAGTTGTAGTTTGTTCTATTCAAGTTTAAGTTACCAGAATAAATATTTATATCATTCTTATGTAATGTTTTGCTATCAAACTTTAGGTGTAGTGTTCTATCAAGTTTAGTTACCTATACATATTATCAATTCTAGTGGCAAGTTGGGGTTCCTATTCAAGTGTTTTTAGTTTTTTACCTTGATTAAATATTTAGAAATCATTCTAGTGTAGTGTGCTCTCAAGTTTAGTTACCTGATAAATATTATATCATTCTAGTGTAAGTGTGCTATCAAGTTTTAGTTTTTTTACCCTGATAAATATTATAATTCCTATTCTAGTGAAGTGTGCTTAACAATTTTTAGTTTACCTGATAAATATTATATCATTCTAGTGTAGTGTTGCTATCAAGTTTTTTATTTACCTTTTGTTTACCTGATAAATATTATATCATTCTAGTGTAGTTGTTCTTATCAAAGTTTTTAGTATTACTGAATTAGAATATTTATATCATCTTAGTGGTTAGTGGTGCTATCCAGTTTTTATTTTACCTGATTATAAATATTATATCCATTCTAGTGTAGTGTGCTATCAGTAAGTTTAGTTTACCTGATAAATATTAATATCATTCTAGTGTAAAAGTTTGTGCTATTGCAAGTTTAGTTTACCCTGATAAATATTATATCATTCTAGTGTAGTGTGCTATCCCCAACGTTTTATTTTTTACCTTGAATAAATATTATATCATTTCTTGTTTGTTATGTTTGCCTAATCAGTTTTAAGTTTTATACCTGAATAAATATTATATCATTTCCTAGTGTAGTGTTGCTATTCAATAGTTACCTAGATAAAATAAATTATTATCATTCCTAGTGTAATGTGCTATCAAGTTTTTTTAGTTACCTGATAAATATTATATCATTTTCTAGTGTAGTGTGCTATCAAAGTTTTTAGTTTACCTGATAAATATTACCTATCATTCTAGTGTAGTGTGCCTATCAAGTTTTTAGTTACCTGATATAAAATTATACAATCTAGTGTAGTGTGCTATCAAGTTTTTTAGTTGTTTTACCTGAAAATAAAATTATTTATCATTCCTAGTTTTGTAGTTTGTGGGGGGCTATAAAGTTTAGTTACCTGATAAATATTTTATATCATTCTAGTGTAGTGTTGCTTTAATCCAAGTTTTAGTTTTACCTGATAAATATTATAATCCATCTAGTGTAGTGTGCTATCAAGTTTTTTAGTTTACCTGATAAATATTATATCATTTCTAGTGTGTAAGTTTGGTGATATCAAGTAAAGTTACTTTTGATAAATATTTATATCATTGTAGTGTATTGTTTGCCTATTCAAGTATTAATTTTAGGTTACCTGATAAATATTATATCATTCTAGTGTAGTGTGCATCAAGTTTTTTTAGTTACCTGATAAATATTTATTCATTTCCTAGTGTAGTTGTGCTATCAAGTTTTTTAGTTTTTTACCTGATAAATATTTATATCATTCTAGTGGGGTAGTGGGTGCCTATCAAAGTTTTTATTACCTGATAAATATTATATCATTCTAGTGTTAGGGTGTGTCTTATCAAGTTTTATTACTGAATTTAAATTTATTTATAATCATTCTAGTGTATGTGCTATCAAGTTTAGTTACCTATAAATATTTATATCATTTCTAGTTTTGTGAGTGTGTTCTATCAAGTTTTTTTTTTTAGTTACCTTGATAAATATTTTTATAATCATTCTAGTGTAAGTGTGCTATCAAGTTTATTTACCCTGATTAAATATTAATATCATCTAGTGTAAGTGTGCTATCAAGTTAATTAGTTTACCTGATAAATATATATCATTTTCTAGTGTAAAGTGTGCTATGCAAGTTTTTTTAATTTTACCTGAATAAAATATTATTATCATTCCTGTTGTTTAGTTGGTGCTATCCAAGTTTTTTAGTTTTACCTTAAATCATATTTATATCATTCTAGTGTAGTGTGCTATCAAGTTTATCAGGCTCGACTCTGAAACAGTAGGAATTACCTCGGAATGTCTACACGTGACCTAGCCTTTCTTGATAAACGTGATATATCTGACCGTTATCATCTGTGGAAGGCAACAGCTTGCTCGCACCAATTGAGTGACTTTGCATATATTCTTAACTATTACACTATAGTATGTAGTATTTTGAATCATCTGTGTGGTTGACAGATGACATACTTGCCGTGGCTGATCTACTACTTCATGAATAAAATATTTTAATTAAAATTGTTTCGCAATTTCTATAGTTACTTTCTTTGATGCCCGATTGTTATGTTTTGCCCATATCACGATTAAAGACTACAGAATAAAAATCGCTAATTGCCAATGATAAATGCCTTTGAAGAGAGGAAACATCTTGATTATTTGGATATGCATGATCAGTCAATCTTTTTGAATCGCTTCATTATTGTATACTCGATTAATGATATACCACCAGGTGTTGGCGCTGTTACACATATGAGTCACGCCATGTGATTTTGTACCTTCGGACATCTGCGTAATTTCATGAAATACGTTCACAAAATTTACAATATTTTCCGTAAATGGCGTCATAATTTGACAAAAAATTTCAGAGTACATGCGGAATTATATTAAATTATTATCCCCGTGTACTCATTAACATTTTATCAACTTGTGACTTTATTTATGAAAAATATTGTAATTTTTGTAAACGTATTTAAATAAAATTACGCATATGTCAAAAATCACATGGCGTGTCTCAATTATGTGGCTGTGATAAGACGAATTGGGATTTGGGATTTGTGACCAGTGTAGATCCTGATCTAAAGGCACACTCCTATAGCCAGGCAACGATATATATTGATTGTTTGAAGCATGGTGGGTTGTTCGTTGATGGAATGGCGACCAATGTAGATCCTGATCAGACTGTGCGGATGCACAGTCTGATCTGGATCTACACTGGTCGCAAAACCCTTAAGCCTTATTTCTCCAGTCACAACCACAGATGTGTTCTCACTATGTTTTTAATATTTGATGTATTGCATAAGGAGGTGTCACCATCTAACGTATCAAAATGTAAAGCGATATCTCCCAAGGATGTATCGAAGCCCCTGAAAAAAGACCAAACAAACTTCGTAGATGTTGTAAAATAAGTTTCTCTGTATTAGGCCCTGGGTGTCACGGCATACAATAGGTTTTGTTGTACCATCTCCAAGTTGCATGATCACGTGGTTCGAACAACAACAACAACAACAATGGCTGAAAGTGTTGAAAGCGCACCCACTCCAAAGAAAGTATTATGTGTTAGTTTCCTAACTATGGAACGGATTTTGATGAAAGATTTCGCAGCAAACGCGTCCTCGTGAGCTAAATTTGGTGGTATTGGGACTTAGGCACGTACTTATGTTGTTTTTGCGAAGAATCGATTTCCGTGTCAGTAAACACGGAAATCGATTCTTCGCAAAAACGACAGAAGGTTGGGTCACAGTACCGAGACCACCAAATGCAGCTTAATAAGACGAGTTTGATGCGCCATATTGCATTAAAATCCGTTACATGATAAGGACAATATAAAATAATACGTACTTTCAATCGGAGGGCTTCTGGAAATTTCTGTACTTGTTGTTGCTGTAACCACGTGATCATGCACCTTGATCTCTGCGCACCAAAGCTTTTTGTTACCGTTCGTTCGTCTTATATTTAAGGGTGGTAATTGGCTTGAACACGTTCCATACCCGGGATATAGCCCAGTAAAGAAGCAAGCCGATGGTCGTTGGCCTGGTTTATATTTCCGAATTTTGATTGTTAAATGTTGCATTTATTCAGGCTCCAAAAGAGTGGGTCAAATATATGAGAATCTATACCTATTCAGTGGGGTCAGCGTGTAAGTGCACACACGAACGAACACGACAGGTTGGAACCAACCTGTCGTGTTCGTTCGTGTGTGCACTTACACGCTGACCCCACTGTAATTCGAGGCCTACCAAAGCACCCATCATCTTATCGGAGTGTGATATAGCATGGCTGTGTAGCGATTAGAGATGATGGAGGGGAACACAGACTAATTTACGTGTATTTTGCGTTTTGAGTGATTCAGTGGGGTTAGCGTGTAAGTGCACACACGAACGAACGCGACAGGTTGGAACCAACCTGTCGCGTTCGTTCGTGTGTGCACTTACACGCTGACCCCACTGTATATTACGGATTGGTCAAATCAAATTAATTGACGAATGCACTACCTGAGTCACTAATGTCTAGCTAGTGTGCTCTACGTAATTAACTTATAGTTACCTTTTTGTTACCAATGTGACTAAACATATATACTATATATATTTCCGCACGATATACCTTCAGAAGTAGAAGCTTAAGCTCACTAATTTGCATAAACAAGATGGCCGCCAATGAAAAAAATACTTTACTACATATAGGTCATATCGTATTGTGAAAGTCGTTTTAAAAGCACAAATACAAAATAAACTTCAGTCATTTAATACTTCATAGACGACTAAATGTTTATCAATCTTTTTTATTAGGAATCTGATGTACGGAAATCCAACATGGCCGCCATTTTACATAAATTCTATGAATTATTTAAAGAAACAGGCATGCACGAGCAATTAAGTGTTGACATCACACACATAAATGAAACTAACATAGTCCCAATGTGTTTAAAATATTGGTATCGATAATAATACGCAACACAAACATAACATTTGTGGTATAAACGTGTTGTATTACATATGCAACATGGCCGACCTTCTGAAATGCATATCCAGCTTCTGGGATATTTATATGGAACGTCGTTGTGTCAGCAGTCACAGCATGGTTCACACAAACACAATTCTGATATGTGATAACTGACGATTTAAACATTGGCATGCCGCAAAAAGTTTCTCAATATTCGTTTGAGGCAAATAGAGTTGCATACTTTCAAGATGGCCGCCATTTCTTACAATATGTGAAGCAATGAAACTAAATCACCATACATATTCTATCAGTAGCACCGGAATGAAAATGATAATTGTTCATTATATATCTGTTTTAGTATGACTAGAAGATGTAATACGTATCCTATTGTATATGTATCATACATTGTATATTGTGCTTATCATGCGATTTGGGCACAGGTGTTTGTTTGATGATGAGATGTCTAATATCCTCTACCAACGCCCATTAGTAATAATGTGTCTGTCTGAAGATTGGAACATTTTGTATCATGTGTTATTCCATTTTGTATTTTGTCTCATGCATTGTGCAAGTGGAAACGTCTACCTGAGTAAGAAAATGAACCCAATTCATATGGCACATATAAAGTTTAAACGAAATTACGTTATATAGCCAATTAATATAATATAACATACATAATGCATGCACTTTCAGCGAGAATTTAGTCTATGCGCGATGTTACTGCCAAATGAGCCTTAACGAAAGTTAGAATTACATTAATGTTCTACATAGTTCTTTTTTACCACTGTGTGTACGTAAACATGTACAATATACTATAGATGACAGTCATGCAACCAACACATGATATGAATATCATAATTATATGAGTCTGACATACCTGTTTGAACATATAGTAAACATTATATATCACGTCATTCATTTAATAGTTGTCCTTATTCATTGCTTACTTTATGTTGAGTACTGACCTCAGGCAAAGCAAGCAAGAGAGTTGGCATGTGTATGTTTATCTGTAGCATTACAGACAATGTCAAGATACACACGACTCTCGCCGAAACGACTACCAAAACAACATATCGATGGTCTAGTAACATAAGGTCGTAACTGCTATGCTAAAGCATAGCAGTTACGACCTTATGTTACTAGACCATCGATATACTACACGGTTCACGTTTCTATTTACAGCTGTTTGTCTGACTGTGTATTTGTTGGACCGTGTACCGCTAAATATGGAATTCATTTTTGTGTATCATTAAAACATCTGCCTACCTGCACGTATTTGGTACATTATCCTTATTTTCCATGCCAGGAAGTGGTGTTCGGTCTATCGGATGTGTTATTTTCTATTTACAATATTCCATGCACATGCATGCTTATCCGAACTTAAGTGAATCGATATATGACTTGTTTTAGTGCAGATGAGCTATTAATGATTTCAACCCAATATGGAATGGATATGCAATTCGCTCATGTAGCACACTCATTTACATAAGCTATTTGTATACACAGGCCAGCTTCTGATTACATATCAACCAAATGTATGTTAATTGATCCAATTGCATGCCGTCTACAGTGATAATGATAAAAACAAATTCCAAACAAATGCAATATATATAAGCCTCCCATTGCAACTACACAAACACATTCTGGTATGGTAGATGCTATTCAATAGCATGAATTCCCTGGACAGCAGAGTATGGTTAACACACTTAAGTAATAATGTAACAATGTTACATATTAAACCAATACAATTGAATAAAGACTCAAACCGCTGGTCGTGGAATCCATGTTTATGCCACGCTGAAAGCTCCTCGACCACTATTGTGTGTTATGTGTTTAACATGATGTATTGCGTTACTTTCTTATACACATGGGTTCATGTGTCTCCTTTGGATATCTTGTTATATATTTTCCATAGGATACCATGCACACACATAATGAGATATGACAACAACGAAACATTTATGAAACGGCCACAGAAAGCATTTCTTCACATGGGTTGTTTATAATATCTGAAATTATAATACATAGAACTAAGAATAGTCTTCATGTGTTCATGATCGAGGTTTATATACGCAAAATAAATGAATAATGATGCTGGATAAACTACCATGTTGGTCTCATTTCGGTATATTATCAGTATTCTGAGTAAAATGAGGAGTACAGCGACTGATCTTTGACAAGCAGAGAGTAGAAGTATTATATTTTCAGCTCTAGGTTCGATGCCCCAGCCAGAATGCAGCAAGTATTGACAGTGCGATATAATACTACGAATTATACGAACACATTGTTATGTTAGAGTTATTGTACATCATAAACCAAAAACAACACTAAATTGATTATAATATAATATCTCCTGTTCCTTCCTTTGTTTATTTTCGTACTTCCGCCTATAACATAACCATGATATATTTTAATATATCGTAAATTTGGTGTATTTTCTGTTACCCATGAAATAATGTTTGCATATTTGCGATACATACATTCATTCCTGTTCCAAGGTCAATAGTCAAAGTCAAATGACGTTTGCGCTAAAGCTTCTGAAAAGAATTGCGTTAATAATATTATCTGTCTATCCAATTGGCGGCCGGGATTCTTCTTTGCAAAGTACATGCCATAAATATACAACGCATATACCAAGTTGATGTCTGCTGCATTCCTATTACGACCGCATACTAATAATATTGACTGAACGAGCAATTGCCGTCAAACAAGGATGGCTGGTATACTTGTGATAGGAGTATGCAAATTAGTACTTAATTTAATTACTGATAATACATATAGATTATTAACATTATTACATAAACACGTTAAATAATCGGACCATTGTACATACATGATTCCATGAAATTTGTTCGGCAAAATATTACTATCCGAATTTGTGGTCGGTCTCCATAAGTCTACAACTACTTACGTACATAGCGTACTTGTGAAAATACATCGGCTGTACACATATTTTAATTATTAAACAATAAAATATGTAGGTAGCAATCGTGTTTTGTGCAGACATATATTACTAACACACACAGTAGATGTGTCCTACAGATAAATTCGATTAACACATTGTGTACCTGACCTTTCTGGATGTACACACGTTATAATTATTTACTAATAGCATATACATTTATGTTAAAGACGGGCGGCCAGTAATGTAATATATAAACAACTAATACTTTCAACGTATACGAGTAGGACATATCAGTCTAAACAGCATTGCACCGTTTAGTTTTCGAACTGGAACAGTATGTACTCATTGATATACAGAGTATTCACATGTACATACTTGAAAAAATGTCTGTAAAATTGCGGTTATCTTTGATTTATACAAATTATGTATTGCTTTAAATTAAGAGAAGCAAATAGTTTGCAATGTGTCAACTCATATGTGTCAGAGAATGGTTTCATTTCCCTTCCGGTATTACTAGTAAAGCAGATTAACACTGGCCACTACCGTTCCGCATAAATACTTAAACGTTAATTATCTTCTGACTTTATGCCTTGTTATCACGATTGTTATCATCTTGTGAGCCAGACCATGTTGCTTAGTACCGAAACTGATCATGACAGGCAATGTGTGCCAACTGATTCGCATAATCAACACAATTGGTATAAAATAGCGGCCATCTTGGATTTATTGAAAATGTTGATATCACAAAATTGCTTGGTAAACAGGTGTGTGCAGTACATTTATTAAATATCCGAAGTTATTGGGAAATTCCCTTCGTTTATGCATGTACGATACAAATAGGGAGCAAACTTCTATAAAATGTATGTAATTTTCAACAATTATTGCCATCTTGTTTGTGGAACTTAACAAGTGTGCACGACCGCCATGATGTTTCTAATACATGTAACGTGCAGGATATATATATCTGAACGACTTATGGCCATATCTTTTAGAACTAGTGTTTGGTACTCACACTGATAGCATGTCTTTGTCAATTTATTTACATATCTTATGAAATTCAAATAAAATGGCGGCCACGTTGGAATTTCACAAGTTCGGTTGAGGCTTAAATCGATGGTTATATATTTCGTAATGTATTAGCTATTAAATAAATTAAGATGCGCCAGATTGTCTCTTCTGATATTGTAATATATATCATACGGTAGCCGATGTTTTTTTCACTTGCGGCCATCTTGTTTATGCAAATTAGTGGGCTTAAGCTACTACTTGGAAAAGTATATCATGCAGAAATATATACAGTATAATATGTATAAACACATTGGCACTAGAAATCTTGATGTGCTCGGATGGTACCGACAGCTCAACGCGGCCAGTGCCTATATCTGCTTCCTACCAACGTCATATCACGAACTGTTAATGCAAACTGATTGAAGGCGTCAGTGTAGAAGGGGCTAACTCCTTCAAATGATGATAAATCAACATCTTTTTTTCCATTTTCTATACTACCAAATTGAAGGCGCCATTTGAAGGAGTTAGCCCCCTTCTTCAACTGACCCGTCACTTGGTAGTAAATTTAGACTAGCAACAAACATCTTTTTTATTCGAGCGCTGGCGAAGAATTATACAAGCAACATCCAAATTTGAGGTCTTCCAGCTTTTAAGCAAACGAGCTTATGTCGGTCGCAGCACATTTTTTGCGGGTTGAACTTACCGAAAAAACACGGGTCTTACGCCATAACAATAGTTCTAATAACTTAGCTTGATCGCCTTGTCAGTGTGATAAATGTTTTGTTTGTTGTTTTTTTGTGCTAAATTTATATTATTGCACATGTTGCCGTAGTCTATTAACGACGATTAACCGCCATACTCGACTATTCGCGATTCGTAACTCATTGATTCGATGCAGAAATACTATCTTCGATTTCGGTTCAGAATAGGTCACATAATATAAATTTATCATTTTGTTTTACTCAAAAATCTATTTTGAACTCGTTGTTGATGTTGTTGTTGCTGCTATGAAATTTCCGCGCTTACTTTTCGAGAAACGCTTTCCACTCTAGATGACTTATTAATTTATATGTGCCGGAGTACCCCAAGGATCGATCTTAGGACCCCTCCTATTCCTGATTTACACCAATAACATAGTTAGAGACATCAATTCCAAAATGCGGTTGTTTGCTGTTGACACTAGTCTACACATAGTATTCGACGACCTAACCTCTTCAGCAAACACATGAAATGGAGACGTAACCCATATATATCGATGGTTAGCCAAATTCAATCCATCTAAAACCGAATCAATGATATTTTCTAGAAATTTGTCCAAGCCACAACACCCCGACTTAGTCATGAACGGTTCGATTACAAATACGTTTAAGGAACATAAACATTTAGGCCTAGCTTTCACAGATGACTGTAAATGTAATTCACATATCTCATCTTATCTCAATAAAGCATGGCAGAGAATTGGAATACTGAGCTCGCTAAAGTTGAAACAGAAGTAGAACATCCCTGGAACGCATCGCATGTACATGTTCTATTCTTTCATTCGTCCACTTTTAGAGTATGGTGTAGTCTGGGACAATTGTATAAACGAACTAAAGCGAGATATATAATCGGTTCATGCAGAAGCAGCACGAATAGTAACAGGGGCAACTAAACTATGCAACATTGAAAAGTTATATCAGGACCTTAAATGGAAAACCCTAGAATCTAGCCGTTCTAAACATAAACAAATCTTATTCTACAGCATGAATAACCAAAAAAGCCCATCATGCAGGGCCCGGTTGCTCAAAACCTCTGTTAGCTTAACAGACTCTTAAATCCTTAGCAATGCTAAGGATTTAACAGTCTGTTAAGCTAACAGAAGCTTTGAGCAACCGGGCCCTGGTCTCTAAATTACGACATACATCGCAGATCCATAGTTGACGCACTCAACTGTGCCGGTGGTTCAGTTGAAACTCCAAGTGACTTCTTTCTTCAGTGTAATAACTACCAACACCAAAGATAGCTGTACCTCCACGATTTACTATGCCCGCCAATAGTAAGCTACACAACGTTTCTATTACTTTTGGCACGGTTAGGACCTAGCACGAGCCCAGATACAGTGCGTTTTCAGAGCTGAGTATCTTTTTTTTTGTAATTATCGAACTCTGATTATATAATCCCATCCCTTGTTACATGTAAAGTGCAGATTTCGAGCCCGGCACCCATCTAGCTGTTCTACAGACGAATAACTCTCTTGAAATCAAATTAAATAACTTTGTCGCTGACTAATCTCACATTAATCTGCCTTCTCATGCTCACTCATCGGGCGAGCTTTGGGATGGGGACGGGTTGACAGCGTGGTTTTTACGTTATACAGCACGCTCCTGATGCGTCTTGTTAAAATAGCACATAATACCCCTACCGGGAAACGTGAGCTGTCGCCTGCTGTAGCTTTTCAGTCTGCATTGTTCTAGGTTTTGTCGGCGCATCAGAATTACTTTCATATGAGGGGGTTCTGGAGCCCGGACAGACCACGTTGTCGATGAGAACATATTATCCAGATGCTGGAGAAGAATTCATATACGCTTTTAGAAAGCTTGTTTTCTCTAATCCTGTTTATGTATCCTACCATCGTGTTATGTATATATTCAAGCTCATCTACATTATGAAATGTAACACAAATATTGTTTAAATCAATCGATGTATCATCCACAAACACATACTGCGAAGAATGTCTGGACGTTCAGTCCTTTGATTTCATTTTGTTCTCAGAATCTGCTTCATGAACACAATGTTCTGAATTGAAAGGGTCAGTTGAAGAAGGAGGCTCACTCCTAAAGGAAGTTAGCCTCCTTCTTCAACGAACCTCTTCAATTGTCTAAAATCCTAGATACGGCAGGATGAAATGAGAGTGATTTTGTCGTATCTGTGTTGGAATTGTATACCCAGTACGTTGCCCATATTTGATTTGATGGCGAAAGGCCGCAGGCTAATACCGGTAAATGCAGAGAAGTGATTTTCAAGCCCGGCAATTAACAGATAAATATCGGCATTTTAAATGTAAAGTAGCGTTCGCCGTGATTTGATCGGGTGTTATTTCTGATCGTTTATAAGATAGATATCTGAGAGCGGGGTATTAAACTGGTACCCGGTATTGGATCCCGCTGATTTGAATACCCATTTTATGGTGTGATACCCGACACACAATGGCAAGACGAGGCAGTCCGTAATTCCTGGGGGTCGTGTTTCCCCCAAACTGCTCTGACTTGGGGTTATTGTGCGATGTCCAGGTGAGACGGGAATGTTGTCTTTACGAAAACTACCTACCACAACTGTTGATGTGATTGGAGACATGGGGCATATGATATTTACGACCAGTCTGGTTGCTGATCTGTTGTGACATTCCTACTATGCTGTTTGGTAGGGGCATGCCGGGTGTTTCACCGAGTGAATGGCGAACAGCGCAGACTCTGATCAGACTGCGCGGATGCGCAGTCTGATCATGGTCTACACTGGTCGCAAATACCGCATTTTCTCCCTGTCAGAGCCACGGATTACCTACAGGAATTCCAATGGATATTAATCATCTACCTGTATGTGTGTGTCATTTGTGCAGTTTTGCTTCACGGTTTTGTTACCGTGTCCCTATTTGACACCGGGTGGGTTGGATACACTATTACATGTTCACTTTTAATTAAACCATTAAGCCGGGAAAGAGGATATTTTCCGTGAATTATGTCAAAGATTTCGCTTAAATTATTTCGCCGATAATTTTATACCCATCATACTGTAACGAATATTTACTACACATTGAGTCAGGCCTTATTTTGAGATTTCATTTTGCAAGAAACAGCCTGACAATATATTACGAGTCCAATTTTTTATAATTTATAACATCTTAACATTTGGTATATGCATTGCATAACGTATATAATAATAAATAATAATATAAATATAATAATAACATAAAAAAATAAAAATAATAATGACAATTTAAATAATAATAATAACAGCAATCTTTTTAATGATAATATTATTATTATTGTTATTATTATTATTATTATTATTTGTTTGCGACCTCACTTGACTCCTCTACACAGCAAAATGTGCCACATATGCAATTCATATGAAAGCAATATATATGCTGGTCATATGTAACACATGGTAAAACCGTGCACCAGCATGTATACAAAAGTTTGTTTACAGGTGTATGTAGATAACGGAATGTACTGTCTAAACTGAGAGGTGTCTTATACCTGTAAGCGTGGAACAGTGGAACACTTGGCGGACACACGATGTTGTATGTTTCACACGTGTGCAAATGATGACAGGGAGATTTAGGTGCAGATGCATACTGTGTGCCACACAATTTCCCTGATTAACATTTCTATTTTGAAATCAATCGATCCTAAAGTAACAAATGACTTTATAATCACAAAGTGTTGCTAAGAAATGTGCCAGTTCAGTTACAGCTCATCCATTTGTCTGGTCCTAAACAATTTATCCAAAAGTAACGAATGACCACGTATTCACAATGTGTATTGACACAGTCAAACTATTTGTTTACATTTTCTGCGCGTGCTGGTTATTAGCTTCGGTCCGCTCCTGTGTTTATCGCCCGTATATCTAGGCGGTCGGGGTCAAGTGTCAGAAAGCAAAAGGAGCCGCAGTTCTCTATTGATATTAATGTTGGAATTAATAAATTGCCCAGTGCACGAGACAACGCTCCTTACCACATCAGCAACGTTTTCCGAAAACGTAGTTTTACTTCAGTGAATGAAATCCCAAGGTGTATGATCACGTGGTACTAAAAACAACAACAAGTACCGATTCAAAGTACGTATTCTTTTATAGTGTCCTTATTACGTAACGGAATTTGATGTAATATGACGCATCAAACGCGTCTTGTTAAGCTGCATTTGGTGAGCTATTTATTTTCGCCCAAACTTCTGTCGTTTTTGCGAAGAATCGATTTCCGACACGGAAATCGATTCTTCGCAAAAACGACATAAGTCTGTGCCAAACTCCCTAAACCACCAAATGCAGCTCACGAAGACGCGTTTGCTGCGCCATATTTCATATCCGTTGCATATTAAGGAAACTATCAAATAATACTTACTTTGGAGTGGGCGACGTTGTTGTTATTGTAACCACGTGATCAAACACCTTGAATCAGGGACGAAGATGAATGTATGTATGGTCCCTGATGAAATATACAAAACTGACGAATCGTTCACAAATGCTATTAACATCTATTTATACGCATGTTCACAATATTTCGTCGTTATATGTGGCAGTGCCTGGAGAAATTGAGCTAATTAGATTTACGACAAGTGTTCCCCTGATCAAATAGCACACATGTAGCCTGATAACGATATCTATTTTCCGTTAAAAGCAAGATGTGCGTTTCGTTGATGGAATGGCGAACACTGCATATCCTGATCAGACTGTGCGAATGCGCAGTAAAAATAATTCTAAAGAAAACGGAAAATAAACACATTTTCTTGATGAATTTATTTCAAATGCTGGAATTATAAGGAATGAATGGCCTTTTTGTGGAATTTATCTGGGATATAAACTTGGAAAAGTCGCGGGAATACTGGACGAGGTCTTAAAAAATTACAATTTTCGAAAAAAAAAAAAATAATCTTTTTTTTTTTCTTTTCGAAAATTGTAATTTTTTATCGCTTCGTCCAGTATTGCCGCGACTTTTCCAAGTTTATACCCCGATAAATTCCACAAAAATGCCATTCATTCCTATATTTTATCTCACTAAGCTTAGCAATGATGCATGTATGTCTGATAACACTGCCCATATTGTCCGTGATTCTGTGAATAACGTCAAATGTCACAATGCCACATTTTCTCTCCGATCTATATAATGTTCTTCCTATATATGACACACTCCATGTCATTTTGTACCTTCGGAATTCTGCGTAATTTCATTAAATACGTTTACAAAATTTATTTTTCGGAAATAAAGTAAAAAATTGACACAATTTTCAGAGTACATGCATGTACTCTGACAATCATGTCAACTTTTGACGCCATTTACGGAAAATATTGTAAATTTTCATGAAGTTACGCAGATGTCCGAAGGTACAAACTCACAGTCTCAATTATGTGGGTTGTCACTGGAGATATGATGCGTATGGGATTTATTATTGGATTTACATTTATTGAGCATAGGCTGCAAATGCAGCCTATGTTCAATAAATGTAAATCCATCAATTGTGTAGCTCCTGTATCCTATTTTATCAAAATTGCAAAGTATACTTTTCTAGCAAAGTATAATTTGAGGGAGAAATTTTCAATTTTTGGATACATTTATTCATTTTTATTATACTGAATTTATTACATTATCACAGCCATTTTGGCTGTGATAATGTAATAAATTCAGTATAATAATTGTGCATACTTTTAATCATCAAATATATGCAGTTGTTAGTTTTATATGAAATAATGCATTTCAGGAAAATAAATGATTACTCCCTCAAACTATACATTGCCTGAAAAGCATACTTTGCAATGTTGGTGAAATCGGCTACTGATCATATAGTACACCGGTGTCTCTTGATAACGATATATATTACTTGTTAGAAGCATGACGGGTGATTCATTGATGGAATGGCCAACGGTGCAGATCCTGATCAGACTATGCGGAGGCTGATCTGGATCTACACTGATCGCAAAACCGATAAGCGCCATTTCTGCAGATACAGACACATATATACATGTATGACGGGCCTGTTCGCGTTGTAAGCGTCTGTAGAACTCGACAACCATCATGTATTGTTAAACGACCTCTATATTGCTTCGTCGACGACAAGGAGCTCCTATAATCCACATAAAAAACATAAAACACCAATATAATATTCAAGTTGTGATATTTTTTAATATACTTCATGCAAATACATATGCGGTCGGTAGTTAATTGTTGTTATTTGGTGTGAAACGCGCTGTCTATTCGCGCAAGCCGCTTGTTTATAGCGCTTGTCAAAGAGTCTGGAATGTCGTAGAAAATACACAGACGATAGTAAAATTAAATTAATATCTTTATTATATGTTCATCAAATATTTATATAGCAGTTTTCGTTTTGAAATTGACCGGTACTACGTTTATTTACAGTCACCGTATTGCAGTCCTTCAATAAAGAATATGTACATAATGTTCAGGATTGGGACTGCAGGTCAACACTCACGAGTTAGTGGGGTAGGTTACACGCAATCGATGTGTATTTGCATATATAGAATATATACTACATATACTACATGTCATATCTCACGTTGCATCATTAACTACACAACTAATTACATAATAGCATGACGTGATTAAAAATACATTCCTATTTCTGAACTATCCTTTATATTACTGAACGTGTCGCCTGCTCTCCAATATTCTTTATATTACTGAACGTGTCGCCTGTTCCAATATTCTTTATATTTCTGAACGTGTCGCCTGTTCCAGTATTCTTTATATTGCTGAACCTGTCGCCTGCTCCATTATTCTTTATAGTTCTGAACGTGCTGCAATATTCTTTATATTGCTGAATCTGTCGACTGCTCTTCAATATTCTTTATATTACTGAACGTGTCGCCTGTTCCAACATTCTTTATATTTCTGAACGCGTCGCCTGTTCCAGTATTCTTTATATTGCTGAACCTGTCGCCTGCTCCAATATTCTTTATAGTTCTGAACGTGCTGCAATATTCTTTATATTGCTGAACCTGTCGCCTGCTCTCCAATATTCTTTATATTGCTGAACCTGTCGCCTGTTCCATTATTCAGCCTCTCTCCAATATTCTTTATATTGCTGAACCTGTCGCCTGCTCTCCAATATTCTTTATATAAGTTGCTGAACCTGTCGCTGCTTTATATAATCTTTATATTGCTGAACCTGTCGCCTGCTCTCCATTCTTTATATTGCTGAATTCGCCTGATTGCTCCGTCGCCTGCTCTCCATTCTTTTTTATATTGCTGAACCTGTCGCCTCTCCATTATTCATTTATATTGCTGAATTGCGCCTGCTCTCCATTATTCTTTATATTGCTGAACCTGTCGCCTGCTCTCCAATATTCTTTATATTGCTGAACCTGTCGCCTGCTCTCCATTATTCTTTATATTGCTGAACCTGTCGCCTGCTCCAATATTCTTTATATTGCTGAACGTGCTGCAATATTCTTTATATTGCTGAACGTATCGCCTGCTCCAATATTCTTTATGTCGCTGAACCTGTCGCCTTCTCCAATATTCTTAATGTTAATATTACATGTAGCTGATAAAGTATATTACCTTCACCTTGTCGTTAGCGGAGGATGGTATCACAGAAGACCATCGGAGAAATACAAATATGAATTCGTTAATGAAAGGAAATTGATTTGATCACAAAATGTATCCGGTAAGTTTTACGAATGCACTATATGTGTGACCTTGACCTTGAGATTAGCGGTGAAGAGCTATGGATTTGTAACAACATGCTAGAAGATCACCATGGTAATACATGCATACATATAAAGAAATTCCGTTTGAAGAAACTGAATTTAAATAGTGTTCTCGCAACATTACGTGTGCGACCTTGACCTTGTGATATCGAGGGTGCGGGTGGCAGTGGGGAGGACCATGTCAGTCTATTTAGGTCTATCCTGGGACTTCATGTGTGACATATGAAGAGGTTTTGTGAAGAGAAACCATAACAACAAAGTATAAAAATTGTCTCCCAACACCAGGTAAGTAAAACAATAACGCTGTACGTCTTTCACCTTGACCTTGTGACGATAAACGTCGAGGCGGAGTGTCATGGATTTGCCGCAGCATGATATAGGACCATCAGGGAAATGTATATGAACTACAAACTGTCTCTACTTCAGTTTTGCGCACGACAACGTCAATATACGATGGACGACGCCAACGGTGCTAACAATAATCGTTTACAAAATACACTGCTTGGCCGAAGAATCGCTGCTGCATGGATCTACAAACTCGTTGTTTGTCCAAAACATCTGTAGTAAAACAAATGTACAAGCTCACAGAGAATTGCAATAACCTCTGGACAAACCGCTATAATTGCATTGTGTCCATCGGGTGATTAATATTCTGCGGCAGCCGATATAATGACTAACTCCCAGTGCAGTAATTGTTTAGTTACTACCAATCTATGGTTGTATTTTCCTCGCGAATATCGGCAATCGCTTCAAGGAAGCGATTTCCGATATTCGCGAGGAAAATATAACATAGATTGGTCTCAGACATAAACAATAACCCCGAGACACTTGACAGCACTCGGGGAAACAAAAGATTTGACACCGTCATGATTTCGGGGTAGTCTTGCCATTTTCTGTTTTAATGAATGTATGCAAATGTGTTTTGTAATGAAATAAGGAGGTTAACGATTTTGATTGGTCATTCTCAGCGGTGAATTGTGGGTAATTATAGTCATTTATCGGTAAAACGCATATCCATGACAATCAAGTCGTTGTTAGTACAAGTTTTCTTGTCAAATTTCGGATGATGTATTCGAAACAGAAATCCGATACCGCCTGCAAAGCACAATCTTCGGAATGTCTAAATAGATCGTTAATATGGGAGACCTATTTTCTCTACGCCCCGCGTAGCAGGTGAGAAAACAAGCAGCGGACCAACAATGTCGTGGGAAGGGGTTCCATTTCCATGGACCAGGTTTAGCTAAAGTGGGAGGAATTTTTATTAGATGTCTTGGCATTCAACTGCCGGGAACAAAACATCGCACAAACGCTTTTTGTCCGCCTAGGCGTATGAGAAGAGTTTCATATTCCATGTTACCCGGCCGCTTGGCAGGCAAATGGCAAAGTTCTTTATTCGTCCATCACTCAAACGAAATCAAGCCCGCGAAAACAAAAGAACGAGATGACAAATGTTTTATTCCCAATTTTCTTAATACAATAGCGTGGTTTTTGTTTGGTGAGAATTACTAAACTGCGATCATGAATAAAAATTAATAAACCAAATCAAAGACATTCGACAAGAAGCTTATCTTGTTGGGAAGACAGGAATGGTTAGCGATGACAGATGTTGCCAAGTGATGCCATGACAACCGGTGACGTTAAGCGGTCACCAAGGCATCGTAAGGCTAATGGATTATAATTATAGATCATAGTAAGTACGTAAGTAAGTACTGAAACCGTGCATGGCTGTGGTTGTTTATATGTGGCTGTGACTGGAAAAATGGGGCTTATGGATTTTGCGACCAGTGTAGATCCAGATCAGCCTGTGCATCCGCACAGTCTGATCAGGATCTGCACTGTCCGCCATTCCATCGACGAAACACCCTTCATGCTTCTAACAAGCAAAGTAGATCGTTAGCACGCCACAGGAGTGTGCTGTTTGATCAGGAGCTACACTGGTCAATAATCCCAAAATCCCAATTTCTCCAGTCACAGCCACATATTACGTGAGTGACAGGACAGGGGACACCCCGATGATGTATACGTGCTGTCGCCACACCAGGTTGTAGGGTCATGTCCCACATTGAAACCTGCCCACATTGTACAGCTATATAAACAATGCAAAAACAATATTTTTTTCGGTAGTATTAAAATTTATCAAAATTCAAGATTTTATAAAAGTTTAAGAACTTTATCAAAATTAAAAATAAACCTTTTTATTTCGTGAATTTTTTTCCAGTATTGATTTTATTGTGAAAAAGAACACAAACAATTACCCCATGTTAAATCACCGTTGACTGAAGATGTCTATGGGATTTAACCTGTTTTTTTTATAATTTCAGAAATAGTGGACCAATTTTTAATATTTAAATTTTATTTTCTTAGTCAGATCATTGCCAAGCTAATTAGACATGTTTCAGAGACAAGTTCCAAAATATTTCGTTTCTCGACTCCTCCTCCTACAGCTCCTCCAGCTCCTCCAGCTCCTCCAGCTCTTTCCTCCATGTGAAATTTTCATTGAAAACCATTTTTTCATAAATGAACATGTACAAGCAATATTTGACCAAATTTCACGAAATAAAAAGGTTCATTCTTAAATGTTGCTAAAATTTAATATTATCTAAAAAATCTATTGTTTTTACATTGTTGATATAGCCTTAAAATTGGGCAGGTTTCATGAAACAGACAGAAGAGAAATGGGGCGTATGACCTTAACATCGGTCTGTCGCCGTGTCTACTAGCATATTCCGTAGTATAATAGGAACTATGCTCTTTGTTACAAACATGGCGGGTGTTTCAGATATAATAGCGAGCGGTGTACAGCATGATCAGACTGCGCGATACGAACTTGTTGTACTTGTATTATCAACCGTTTAATTTATAGTATATAGTTAATGGAAATTTGAATTTGGGGTCAGTTTTTTTATCCACCAGACATTTAGTATTCCGTTCTTACTATTATTGTAATTAATGAGATACGCCATGTGATTTTGTACCTAAGAACACGTGCGATTTTTCATGAAATATGTTTACAGAAACTGTGATTATCTTTTGTAAATGACGTCGAAAGATGACGAAATGTTCATAGCAAATGCGGAATTCCGCATTTGCCATGAGCATTTCGTCAACTTTTGACGTCCTTTACGGACACATTCGTATAATTTGTAAATACAAAATGTAGTTTTCATGAAATATCTTAAGAACAAAATCACATGGCGTGTCTCAATTGTGTAACCAGTTTTCGCTGTACACCGTTATGCTTCTGTCAGGTCAGCTGTACAGGGCGTGAATATGTATAATATATATTATGTCTTAATTATAACACTTTGGAAACTTTGTAAACAACACCTGCACTTATCTCTTAGTCTATCATTGTAATTTAACATCACAAAATATAACATCGCTGAGATTGTGTGCGATATAATTTGTAATGTAAAATTATTCATAGAATTTATAATTATCTCTATTATATGGGTGGTTTTGTCAAGTTGGGTGAATTCGCTAACAAGAATGCTACAATTGCTGCGAAGTTTGGTGAAAGTTTCAATATTCAGTATGTGTGTGGCGTTGATTTCATTGAAGTACATTCCACACATTCATCTGAATTAGTCCGCGACTTCCGGTCCCACCTACGGGAACTATTTTTTATTACCGGAAATGTGATTTCACAGTGCAATAAGGCAATAGTGTAATACATGCGCAAACGGGACAGATACAGAAATATGCATATGCTTTTTTAAAATGCTCAACAATTATGTAAAAACCAGGAACCCACTGGGTTCCTGTTTTTTACAGAATTGTTGAGCATGTTGTATTATTGCGGAAAGATTGCTTTTTTTAACAGAAATTCCGTTCTTACACCTTGAAGTCAGTCAATGGATTAATCCATCCAATGTGATTATAAGACGGATGATGATGAAACTGTATACCTGTCGGTGCGACAAGTTTACTGTTTGTTCCACCAATGTGTTTTGGATGATTAGACGTATTTGAATATTAATTCAGGGCTCCCAGTAACACGTTTATGCCAGGGGTCGTTTGACTCTTCTATCTGCATTTTTTGGAGACATTTTGTCAAAGTCTAATTTCATCAACAAACTTTCCACAATTTCAAATGCAAAACAAAAGCTTACAATGATCTATTTCTGCATTATTATCAAATAAAATGTTCCAACCTAAGAGCAAATGCATTTTTTAAAATTGAATGACTGACAGTTGACTGACTCCTAGGAGTCAATTCCTAAAAATCGGAGTAATTGACTCCTTTTTGGGAGTCATTGGGAGTTCTGATTATCGAATAAAAAGTACAGTTTTCGAAATAATAAGAATACTCCCCTCCTCAGTTTTGAGTAAACACACACGTAATGACGGTTGCTATTTGGGCAGTTGTTATGTATTTAATTAATTGAACAAAAATATACACATAGTAATCATAATATACATTCTAAGTACATGGGTTCACTTGGAAAATATGCGGCTTCCAACAACAAAATTACACGATGTCACATTTACCATTCCCATACTTGGTATGGGAATGGTAAATGTGACATCGTGTAATTTTGTACAACCTTCAACGACGCTGCAACGACGCTTACGGTGCGTGCCATTCAAGTCAACAATGCTGTTCATGTAGCATCACCCACACATGCATTTTGCATTTAACGAAGTGTCTTTTTCAACACCCCTGGTCAGTGTGCTTTCTTGCTGCACGAATGCATGTATTAAGCGAAAATGTTTTTTTAACACCCCTGGTATTTATGTTTTATCGTTGATTAGTCCATGCTAAACAGAAACGCAAACCTCCGCACATCAGCTGGATATAGAAATCTCTAGTGTATTGCAATTGACATATGAATCTTCAACATCGGATAACACGTACAATGGAACCCCCCTAAACCGGACACTGAGGTATATGGATGTTTTTCTTATATGAGTTTCGCTGTTATGTATCTCTGATGACAATGAGTTTTCATGATTGCAAAACACTAGAATGTGTTATGAAGTGTTCACATATCTGATGTCCGGTTTGGAGAGGTTCCACTATATAAAGAACACTGTAACTGCAATAGTTCAAAATCTAGAGGTGTACACCCGCGACAAAAACTACAGTGGGGTCAGCGTGTAAGTGCACACACGAACGAACACGACAGGTTGGAACCAACCTGTCGTGTTCGTTCGTGTGTGCACTTACACGCTGACCCCACTGTACAACATGGTATCAGCGGTCACGTTTTTAGGCGTGTGTGTATGTGTGTCATATAAACGATTTATCAGGTAAAACCATTTATCAAATTCAACTGTGTTATTCATACTTGAATAAACGGTATATATCATATTAAACAAACTAGTTGTGATGTATTGCAATGTAGTAGCATACGGGTTCTCGTTGTATGCCATGTAAAGAATGTAAATAGTCGTTTCGTTCGTGTGTGTTCTGTTCTGTACACGTATTGTACTTGTTGAATATAATTTTCTGAAATGAGGAAATACAGATCGAATGAATACAAGGGCAGATTCACGAAAGGGAAAACCCGGCGCCCCCCCCCCCCCCACCCCCTTCTAAAATTCGGCGAGTAAAGATAGAACATACGGTGCTAGTTCGAAAATATAGTAAACTATTTCAATTAAGAAGTCCCGCTTAGAAGAAGTCCCGTGTTACATATCGCAACAAATATCATATTGATGGATTTACATTTATTGAGCATAGGCTGCATATGCAGCCTATGCTCAATAAATGTAAATCCAGGGTACATGTAAGCATATACATGTATTTGTGCATTTATATAACTCTTACAATTATAAATACCCAAGAGAAATAATGCATTTTATCTTAAGTTTTCGTTCGTGGGGCGTCAACGGGCCAGAACTGCCACGCCATCATGGCAATCTTGATTCTTGTGTCAGTTGGATTTCGGCAGCCATGCTGTACGCTACAATACATACATCATCACCAAAACAAAGTTTATGGCTTTCCACAAATTCTGGATAAGATAACCTCGGTAACTACCCAGCGATTAGCGTCGGGTTCACGGATAGTATGAGAAAGGGCACATTTGGGAGAGATAATTTCCACAAAATCGCATTATCACGGCCATCAAAACTGATCCGTTACTTATTATGTGCATTTTGCCCCAATTGTCACGGAATCTCGCGAAGCGACGTGATTTTGTGCGAGATTTATGGAGTTCCTTATCTATTGTTTGTATGAGGATGGTACAAGGGTAGAGACTACCACGAGATCCCACTCTTCAGTACTTTGTGACACGGGTCCGTCTGAACACGTGACAATGTACACAACCGGCTGTGTTAATCTTGCCAACATGTCATATTTTGTGAACTAATGTTCAAATGTGTAGCCCAGCCCAGTTGCTCTTATTAATATCTATAAAATATGTTTAAATCAAAAGCAAAAGGTAACATGTATTGGCTTAACTTGTGAGATACGTGTGTCAATCTCTGCACCAACGACCGCGAACTGTCCTAGAGTCTTCAAAAATATTGTGCCGGCTTTGGTTTTGATTTGTATTTAACCCTTACACCGCTATCTTAATTTTTTGTCGTGTCGTCTGCTGTTTATTTTCTATTTTCCATTTGTATCATCAAAAACGTGCTTTGACAGCACTTTAAAATAATTTACAACATGCTTTGACAGCACTTTAGAATTATTTCCATTGGAAATGATTCTGAAGTGCTGTCAAACCGTTTTTTTATTGAGAAATATGGCAAGATATAAAAGCAACAGCAGACGACAATTGTTGTGTTTAGCGGCCTATGGGTTAAGGGTGAGAATTGGTGGAATAGTGAACAGTGGATATCCTGATCAGACTGTGCGGATGCACAGGCTGATCTGGATCTACACTGGTCGCAAAGCCCATAATCCCCATTTCTCCAATCACAGTCACAAATAGCCCCTGTTCCCCGGGTCAGCCTCGTTGTCGTGTAGCAATCCAAGACGTGACGAAACTGGAACGGTTCTAGCTCATTTCCTATCGCCTGCCATCGCGGTGTCGTCATTTACACAACATATCCTGCATTCGTTGCAGATTCGGTTACCATTCCATGATAGCGCCGTCTACGTTCCCCCATTATACTATCACCGTGCAAATCTAGCGATACCCGACACCGCCGGCAACGATGGATCCGTCCAACTGTACCCTAAATTCGGTTATGTAAAACCTCTCAGAAATGTTAACCCTTTTACCCCTAAGTAACTGGAATGGATTTTGATATTTAAATTGTGCAGCCAATCCAATCAACACAAAATGATTTTCAGACTTGTCCATTTATGAAAAGGGGGTTTTTATGTTCTCAAAAATGTGAAAAGTACTTGCAAAAAGTGCAGATCCTGATGAGACGGCTCGTTACGAGCCGGCTCATCTGGATCTGCACTGTTTGCATAAACCGCCATAGCGGGCTTTCGGGTTCAAAGGGTTAATAATTATGTTTCTATGTTGCACTGTAATTTATCTTTAACCAGTCTGTCTGTTCATGACTGCAAAGCAGACACGCCTATCTTGAAGTGCTGAATAGATAGCCTGAGTTACAGCGGAATATCTCTAAACCGGATACCCTGGGGACCTCCCAGGGCGTCCGGTTTAGAAAGCGTACATTGTATTCGGAATCAATAATGTTATATGAGTGTTTGAGTGTTGGAGGACATAACATAGTTTTAGGCAGTACTTTGCCCGTGCGTCCGGCAAACACCAACACCACATGGTCTGTAGGCTGACATTCTGGAATGGTTGCATTTATTCCGATCGTGTCGTCGAAGATGAGAGAGACGTTACATTTAATTGATTTTTAATCATAATTGTATCTAAGAGTTTTACACACATTATGCAGCCAGCAACTTTCAAAAGTCTGTTGCAGTAATCTGTAATGAACATATTAAGTTATGGAAATCTAATAAAAACCCTACTAATAAAACAATAGCTACTGACATAAATAAACCATGTGAATGTGATATGTAAGTCTTTATGCAGATACTCTTACCACTTAAAATGCACACACGCCTGTAATATACAAATAATATACCAATTTTGATGTAGCACATGAAGTTTTATGTCTATACACAGGTGTGTAGAAGCCGAAGTATACATGTAAAATACAAAATTGTGATTATTACGTTCTAATGGCAGCATACGGTGTGATTTCCTTGCTGGTATCATCTGCATAGCCACCTATTGCACACACTTATATGGTTTACTGGTGTACAGAGGGGTCAGCACACACGAACGAACACGACAGGTTGGAACCAACCTGTCGTGTTCGTTCGTGTGTGCACTTACACGCTGACCCCACTGTAAGTAGTTATTTGTTTATGAGTAGGTATTTATTTTATTATATTTCCATAGACTTTACATGGGGCCACCAGAAGGGTACAACAACCTTAAAACATAAGCTCTGTGAGCTTGTTTTCTAATCCTTATTCACCGTTACTTTATATGTATTCTGATGCATATATATACATGTATATTAATTGAAATAATCAAATTGTTGTTATATTGCCTTTTGGTGTTGTTTGTATCGTATATATATTTATACTCTCTCTGACTCCGCGGGATTTGATTTTAAAACTAAAACATAATAGGCAGTCGTATTAAAGCTGTGCATGCATTAATTGTATGTCGCAACGCATAACCAATATCCATTGTTTCGATTCGTTCGTAATATGTATATTTATTCCGTCAACACAGTGCGTATGTGCCGTGAAACACGGTGCCGTGAAACATTTTTGATATCCTGTCAATACGACCTAATCACTGCGTATGAATATGTGTGGTGGCTGTGGTTGTTTCCTTTGCATTTTAAAGCCATTCATATGTGTTGACGGGATAAATAGAATAGTAGGTTAGTGCCGTAAATGGGAAAAAATATCTGGCTCGGCACGGAATTTGTTCCCATTCACGGCACTAACCTACTATTCTCTATGTATTCTTTTTCAGACTGGAACATTTGTTTGCTTCTTTCTTGACAACGACACGTTTTATGTGTGATTACAAAGTTGCATACAGTGGGGTCAGCGTGTAAGCGCACACACGAACGAACACGACAGGTTGGAACCAACCTGTCGTGTTCGTTCGTGTGTGCACTTACACGCTGACCCCACTGCACACTGCGCTTGGAGAATGCAACTGCACACACTGACAACCAACGTAGAATCAGATCAGTATATAATAAGTAGGGGTCTACAAAGTCCCTTTTGTTTGTTCGAGGCACTGTTGTATTATTGGAAATGAACAATGTGCATGCTATTATATTTACATGTATAATAAATTAAAATATACATAGCAGTAACAGTACAATTCAGTGGAACAGGTATGATACTCGTCTACCACACAGTCAAGGTGCATGATCACGTGGTTACAACAACAACGTCACCCACTCCAAAGTAAGTATTATTTTATATTTTCTTTAATAGGCAACGGATTTTTTATGAAATATGACGCAGCAAACGCGTCTTCATGACCTGCATTTGGTGGTTCAGGGAGTTCGGCACAGACTTATGTCGTTTTTGCGAAGAATCGATTTCCGTGTCTGTAGACACGGAAATCGATTCTTCGCAAAAACGACAGACGTTTGGGCGAAAATACAGAGCCAAATGCAGCTTAACAAGACGCGTTTGTTGCGTCATATTTCATCAACATCCGTTACGTAATACGGACACTATAAAAGAATACGTACTTTGAATTGGTACTTGTTGTTGTTGTTAGTACCACGTGATCATACACATTGACAGTGTGCATGGACGTCGCAATCGTGTCCGGCACGGGATTGGCTTCTCGTGTTATGTCTAAAGTTCATCAAGGCGGCTACTAGTTTCTTGCCGAACCCGGCGTGCTATGGTCAATGTGAAACAACAAAGTGTCTCAAATGAAAATAATGTGATGAATAATGTCCATGGTTCATCTGAGTCACTTTGTTGTTTCACATTTGATTTAATTACGTCACAACCATTCACAACGAACACTACACGTGTGCTTACTATTTTGCTGCCGTAGAAGTTGCTTTGGTTTAATTTACCATCACAAATACCAAGGTGCATGATCACGTGATTACAATAGCAACAACAATGGTTGAAAGTGTTGAAAGCGCGCCCACTCCAAAGTAAGTATTATTTGATAGTTGTCTTAATAGGCAACGGATTATGATGAAATATGGCGCAGCAAATGCGTATTCATGAGCTGCATTTGATGGTCCCGGGAGTTCAGCACATACTTATGTCGTATTTGCGAAGAATCGATTTCCGTGTCTGTAGACACGGAAATCGATTCTTCGCAAAAACGACAGACGTTTGAGCCAATGTAACGACACAACCAAATGCAGCTTAACAAGATGCGTTTGATGCGCCATATTGCATCAAAATCCGTTACATAATAAGGACACAATAACATAATACGTACTTTGAATCGGAGGGCTTCTGGAAGATTCAGTACGTGTTGTTGTTGTTGTAACCAGGTGATCATACACATTGAATACATTCTAAAATCACTGAGCACTACTGCGCATACATTATAGACGTTTCTTCAACAGTTGGGCTCCATGATTAAAAAAGTCCTACCTCAAAACCATAGTGTTTTCCAAATTGGCATTGTCGCCTGAACAGTTTTGTTACCAGTTCACCAAAAACAACTGTTTACGCACAATTCATGGACAGAGTTATGTTTTCAAGTTTGTGTTAGTACGTGAACTTGTGTATTTCACGTTGTCGGGTAGAACAAAAGCTTAATTGGAGCTGATGTTATTGGTTGCTAGTATCATGACGGTATACACACATTGTGCTGTATACAGTTGATACTACAATATATTCACACTGCTTACGCGTGGTTCTTCCATGAAATATCTGCGAACTTCTGGAACAAACAGTCTTTAAATTGTGGCATTCTTGAACATTCTTCACAATGCCAGTAAGCTGGTAAAGCCATTATCATTATCCGCGTCGTAGACTCATGCCGGCGTATTTAACTTTCGGATGACTCCTGACATCATCGTCGCTACCGCCTCCGTTGATAACAGGCAGGGCTATCCGAATGCGGGTAAGGCATAATTAACGCGAACTGACCTTTCGGATTGTTTCTTTTGTCTTGGTACAATAGTACACTAATCATGTATTTGACTTTACTTGAATATTGCCCTCATACTACGGAATTCTGGCAAGATGACAATATAATGGAAGTTTTTCTGCCCAGCAAAGGCAATGCTTCGACGAAGCATTGCCTATGCTGGGCAGACAAGCTTTCCGTTCACCATTCAAGCGTCTGTCTGATGTTTCCGCGTGATTATCCTACCACTGTGTCCTGGAATAATTGTTTCATGCGCCCCGGTGGCGCTTGTTTACTTTTCGCACGGATTTACAATATTCGGCACGTGCGGGCCGACTGGAAAAGACATCCATTTTAAACGTTCGTGTGTGATGTCCAACGGTCAACTGGACAAAGGTTACAAAGGGTCTTTTCTAGGCTTAATAACAATAAGATGGTGGTCATTATTGTTGCACCCGCGCATGTGCACTGCAGCATGCGCATGCGTACTTTATTGCAGTTTACATCGCGGGGGCAGATTTAATATAATATGAGAGAGTCTGTGGGTCGTAAACTAGTTCTTGAAACACGCATTAGTGTGTTAATAGGCAATTGTGTACATTATTGTCGTATCTTGATGGCACCACGTGATCGTTCTATATTGATGACATTTGTTCCATATGAATACTGGCATATTTTCTTGTCCTGTCATATGTAGTATACTTCTTCTGCTAATGTTAGAGATGTCAGTTCCTTTCTTTATCGCGGGGGATGGGTGTTGCGGCCACACAATAACTATTAACCAGGTTCAACAGCTCAAATGAATTGTTTTGTTCACTGACCATTCCAATACGACACCTTTTCTGTCATCTCTTCTGCTACTGTACTTTAGTCTGATGGTTTTATCCAGCTGGGGCTGTTGTTTTCTCAGTAAATTCAGAGTACCTGCAGTTTCACGATTCTAGCTGCAATTATTAGTTGTTGCAAGGATTTACTGTGTAATATGTCTCTGATTGTTGTTATGATCGATGTTGCTTCGTCTTCGCCATATTCCCACAGAAAACGTTGATTCACTGGTACAGTGGAACCTTACTTTTGTACCTCAATCTTACTTTTGATGGGTATGTGGGTAGTTTATCCCCGATAACAATGCATGATCATGATTGCCAAGCACAAGTCTCTGAATGGTCATACGCCTGATTAACAGTGGAAAATCTCTAAATAGGATGCCCTGAGGACCTCCCAGGGTGTCCGGTTTAGAGAGGTTTCATTGTAGGTGTTTCAGGTATTTTTAGGAATTGCTTAACTGATATTATTTAACATGGCCATATATCACACTTTCTCAAGCTCTACAAAGGTTGTAAAGCGTTGTAAATTCCGTGTTTGCTTGCGATCGACGTGGTACAGACATTGTATAGACATAGTTCAATGACACAATTTCAATTTAGATATCTTTGAAGATGAAATATAGCGACTCTAGATTGAAAACCTGAGCCGTCTTATTGTATATCCTAAAATGGTGTTGGACCGCAATTTGCTGTTTGATGTCGATAAAGACACGACAAGTATTTGAATTAACCAGACAGACGTGATATTGACTTTCCAATAACAATCTGGAAGACGTTTCCTCATTCCCATGAAACGGGGCCCAGATTGCCAACACACAACTTCTTCAATAAATGTCGCTGTGACTGGAGAAATAAGGCTTATGGGATTTGTGACCGATGTGGCTCCTGATCAAATAGCACACCCCCTGTAGCCTGATAGAGATATGTAGTCCTTGTTAGAAGCATAATGGTGTTTCGTTGAATGGAGAACAGTGTAGGCCCTGGTCGGACTGCGCGGATGCGCAGGCTGAGCAGGGGGTACACTGGTCGCTTGACCCATAAGCCCCATTACTCCAGTCACAGCCACGAATAATGAATACAACTGACAGTGATCACCCAGAAAACCTCGTTTCGATTGGTTTCATTGTCATTTATTACTAATGATAATGTATGTTCACGATTACAAAACGCACATCATATATTAGAGTGGATATACCGTTAAAGTGCAGTGGAATCTCTCTAATCCGGACACCCTGGGAACCTCCCAGCGTGTCCGGTTTAGAGAGGTTCCACTAGATGTCATAAATAGTATACGTATGTAGTTAGTTGGCTTTAAACATGTCGGCCGACAATGCAAAAACAATTCTAATGGACTGCGCAGACCACAGTTTTTTAACACGAGGATGCTGATCTAAATTCTGCCCATATCATGAAACGGCTGGTCTAGTGCGCGTTGGACTTCATTTGCATTTCAATGCGTGAGTTGCATCTCCATCTCGTCGTATTACCCATGGTCAGAACGGACAGGTTATATTGGGTCGGCGCGGGTCAGGATGGTTAGCCCGCCACACCGCCAAGTGAACGAACGATTATCTGAACCCGTTAGTGCACACGGATGTCTGTTCGATTCCCATCACACTTGATCTGTCAGACGTTATCAGTATATCTGAAGGTCGATATGACTTGTGGAAATAATGGAACTGAAACGAGTCATGTGACCGTGTAACAGCCAATTATTGTAATATTCCGCATCCATCGTTTCTGCATGTTTTTATGCACTTTTGAACGATGCTACTTGCTTCAATTTATGCGCTGATACTACAGCACCGCCTCCGCTAATCTTGCCAATATTTGTATATTGTTTTATTTCAAAATACTTGAGTATTGTGCTTGAAAAAACAGCTTGATTGGCTGAGCCTACAGCGCAGGCTCAGCCAATCAAGCTGCTTGACATCGAGTTGAGATTGCCAATATACGTTCACAAACGTTTGAATCTGGGAAAGATTAACGCAGACAGCAGTGTAGCTGCAGCTTTGCGATTTGGAACTGGGAAAACAGTGGTCGGCATGATGACACACTGACCCCGGGCTACACTGGCCGCCGCTTCTGTATGGTACACGGCCGCCTGCGTTAATATTGCCCAGATGCCACACGTGCAAGTAGTATTAATCTCAACTCGCAATCAAGCCGTTTGATTGACTGAGCCTGAGCTGCAGCACAGCTCATGGTCATTCTATCAAGCTGCTTGATTTCAAGCACAATAGTCCAGCATTTTGAAATAAAAATAGCTGTAGCACAGCTCAGGGTCAGTCAATCAAGCGACTTGATTTCAAGCACAATCTTCCAGCGTTTTGAAATAAAAATAAATTCAGATAATGGAATGATTAACGCAGGCGGTTGTGTATGTTTTGACGGCAGGTGGACCAGGTGAGACAGGCAAACCACAGCACCACATGTGGCTGCAACTGGAGAAATGGGGCTTATGAGATTGTGACCAGTGTAGCTCCTGGTCAAATAGCACACTCATGTAGCCTGGTGGAGATCTGTATTGCTGTTTAGAAGCATGACGGGTGGTTCATCGACTGAATGACGAACCGTGCAGATCCAGATGCACAGTCTGATCTGGATCTACACTGGTCGCAAAAACCCATAAGCCCCATTTCCCCAGTCACATATTCACAATTCGCCTCAAAAACCGTTACATATCAATGTCATGAAATTGCCTAATTATATGTTTCGGTCCTAGCAAAACATATTTCGATTTTCACAAACATTTTCTGGGTTCCGTGGTTAAACGTAACAGCTGATGTTCGCACATTTTAATTGAGCAAAATACAGAAAGACAATGTAATATTTTAGAAACTATAGTGTTGGTGGTTGAATATTTCATAATGTAGAGCAATAAAAGTTCTAATCAACCGCATACATCAAAGACGAACACTTTTATACAAAGACGAGATTGGAGCTATATTCTGATAGTGTTAATTATTAACGTGTAAATTTAAGATGAGGCTCGCCGCGAGGGATCTAATTTTGTTTTAATATCGAAATCTGCAAGAATTTATTGTCGTAATCGATTTTTGTTTTCCTTGGTTGGCTAAATATCAACCTCTCTTTGTACATGTAATTGTGTCTTACTATCCAAGTATTTTCAACTGACATATCTGTATGTGACTTAATATATGTTCTAAAATGAATAAGTCTGTGGCGACCGGTAGCGACCGTCCACATGAACGTACTGTGTTCATTTTATAGTGAAAATATAAAATATTTTTCTTGAAATCTCGCACATTTTTTGAGGTACAAACTCATATGGCTTTCTCATATGTTCGGAATCAACGTCGGATTGTTCTATGATGGGTGGAGGTGGGGTGGGGAGGGTGTGTGTGTGTGTGGGGGGGGCGGGAATTACAATTAACAATCAAATGAAAATGAACGCATGTAAATGAAAAATGCCGTAGGCAGCATGTCTGGGGGTGGGCAAGGCGTGCTCCGTTCCACAGAATACTTGGAAATGTAGTAGTATTAACCCTTAGACCGCTATCTTAATTGTTTGTCGTCTGCTGTTTATTTTGTATTTTCCATTTTTAATCATCAAAAACATGCTTTGACAGCACTTTAGAATAATTAACAACATGCTTTGACAGCACTTCAGAATCATTTCCATTGGCAATGATTCTGAAGTGCTGTCAAACCATGTTTTTATTGAGAAATAAGGCAAGATATAAAAGCAACAGCAGACGAAATGATGCCGTACACCACATGTATCATTGCTGGGGGATGTTTCACTAAACTTCGTACTACTAAAATGTTCGTGCAACATTTTGATAGTGTGGAAATTTCAATTGATTGATTTATATGCTCAATAAATGTAAATCCAATAATGATTTATAAGAAAACATTGTTATTGTGAAATTTACAGACTACCATAATTTTACACTTTTATTCGTATGAAATTTAGTGAAACGGGCCCCTGGATATGTCTCCGAACCAAACATGCGCCACAGACAATTGTTGAAATAAGGTGTGTCTCACGGTGACTTTTAAATCATTAGAGACACTCAATCGGGGACGGGGGCGGGGACGTCAGCTATGTTATCAACAACATGCCTGAAGTGGTGGGGAACAGTGTCCCCCGCCAACTTTACAGAATATTTCAGAAAGTAAAGTACTCTCAAAATGAATTTGGGACCATCTCAAACACACGCAATCATAACCAATTGGCGCAAATTTCGTAAATTTGACGTCGCATTTACCAAATCACTTGCAACTAGATGTTAAGTCTATAAAACATGGGCATTACATGTTCTTTGCATACTGTTTGCAAAACTGTTGCAGCGATGGATTTACATTTATTGTGCATAGCTCAATAAATGTAAATCCAATCATTATTTGACGTAAAACTATGCTAAGTGTTTCAGCGATTATGTGAAGGTCAAGGTCATGTGTATGGTGTCATGTGTGTGTCTCCGATGTTCACATGTATCATTTTTACATATATTAACCCTTACTACGCTACATTAAATGTTGTCGTCTGCTGGAAATGTTTTATTTTCAATATTTCTCGACAAAAACCTGGTTTTGACAGCACATGAGAATCGTCTCCAGTGGAGACGATTCTCATGTGCTGTCAAAACCAGTTTTTTGTTAAGAATTAAAGCAAAGATGAAAAACAGCAGACGGCAATTTCCGTCAACAGCGTAGGAAGGGTTAAAGAAATAATTGAATTTATGTAGAAGTTATGGTATAATGAAGAAATTCTTAGACACGTCTGACGCAAAAATAAAGTGTTTCGGCGACCTTGCAAAGGTCAATATGTCAAGGTCATATCAATGGTTGATATCGTTTCACATATGTCCACATTTACCAAGTGTGCGAATATTAAAGTAATCCATAAAGTAATATTGAAGTTATGACATGATGGCGAAACTCTTACATCTTTTCGACACAAATGACCACGATCAGACGTACGTACGGACGGACGGAACATCAAGAGCAAAGTAATATGCCCCTTGTTATCGCATAAGAGGCATAATAACGTAGCTACACCACTTTCAACGACATGGCTATTGACCCATGACGACAAATCAAAATGTCACGACTTATTTAACACGGGTATTTAACCTTGTCGTTTAATGTTGTGGCGGGTGGGATTTCGATGATCGAGGATCATTAAATGGCAATATACCTATAATAGCGCTGTTAAATATTTTAACAATAATTTATTGTACTAAATTGTCAATAACAGTAGTCATATGTTGTTTTGATGGGCTACATTTGAGAATTGCTTATACATACTACATGGACGATGTATTCATATGTTGTATATTTATACGCAACCGCCTGCGTTAATGTTGCACAGATGCCACTGAACATATATTAGCAATCTCAACTCGCAGTCAATCTGCTTGATTGGCTAAGCTACAGCTCAGGCTCAGCCGATCAAGCTGTTTGATTTCAAGAACAGTATTCAAATATTAAAAAAATACTTACAAATACTTGCAAGATTAACGCAGGCGGTGGTGTAAATTTCACATTAAATTTCAGTCTGTAAATTTTAGTCTGTAAATTTCACATTAACAATGTTTTCTTGTAAATAATTAATGGACTTAAATTTATTGAGCATAGGCTGCATATGCAGCCTATGCTCAATAAATGTAAATCCATCAATTGAACTTTCCAGACGATTCCAAATTTGCACTTACGAACATTTTAGTCTTACGAAGTTTAGTGAAACGGCCCCCTGTTTTATTGTCACGCTAAATGATCTTTCTGAATGCTTATAGCTTTCGCGATGAGTCTGCGCACAACGGTTGTTTTTCGTAAGAGTTACGTTGTAAGAGTTTTTTTCCGACATTGACTGTTTTTCGGCAATACTATATTATGTGTCTGTGAATGTGGAATTGGAGTTTAGGCATCACGGGACGGTTGAACATAGGCGAAATTGGTGACTTTTCTGACTGGCGGCGGGTGACTTATAAAAATCACCGCCTCTCGCAATCATTTAAGGAGGCTCTTTTTTGAAAAATACTCGCAAATGAAATACAAATCGCGCGCCACTATAAAAATTCAGTAGCCAATACAAATTCAGTAACCGCCTCAGATGTGTCTATTAATTTTTTAAAAAGTTACCCCACCCACCTATTTTTGACTGAATTTGTTGGAATTGTTTTCATGAAAATATTAGGCACAGATGCTTTGTTATGACTTATTCTATCACTTGTAACACCACTCCACTTCTTGTAAATGATTCCAAAGCGGGGTCATAACCACCTCCTTTTCTCGCTACAAATGCCCGAAATATACCTTAAATTGCGTACCGGTGATCCCGGGTAAGGAAGGTGTTCGAGCCAATTTCCACCCTTAAATATAAGCCAAATCGAATCAAATCAAATCGAATCGTACCGGCGAGACAGCATAGCATGCGCCATTTTCCAAGATGTCAAATTCAACCGGGACTAATGTTGAGTTTCGTATAGAAGTATGGAATACTCTAAGAAATACACCTAGTCAAGCCTCACAAAGTCAAGAAACATTCATAAACTAACACTTGTGTAACTTGCATGATCGGTACTGAACTATATAGAAAACCCCCTTTTTACAGCTAGCTCTGCACTGTCCCGTGATACCTTATGGGATGTGTGGCCAGTGTAGTTCCCGATCAAATAGCACACTCCCGTAGCTTACATGAAGCATTATGGATGTTTCATTGTTGGAATGGCGAACAGTGCAGATCCGGATCAGACTGTGCAGATGCACAGGCTGATCTGGATCTACAGTGGTCACAAAGCCCATAAGCCCCATAACAACCACATTTATTCGAGATTGTATGGCTTATCGTAGCAAAAACAAACCAAACGAGAACTTAAATGTATATTGTGTAAGTAGTATTAGTGCATTTTGTAAGTTACCCGTGTGACAAAAATATCAATCGGTTGATCTGGAATTTTCACTAACATTGGACCTAATTTACGGAAAGTCGCTGGAATGGAATAAGAATATGAAACAGATATGGAATAAGGGTTAATATCACGCATACTCAAATTGCCCAAATAACTAAATTAAGTCGATTATATTGGAACAGAAGCCATCTTGGTCGAAAAAGTCGAACAATCTGCTGTAATCCGGCTAGATGTAATCGACTCCGACTTCAACACAAACGTCTGGATCAAATGTTATCCCGATTACAGCCACCCCTATAATTTGGCTGCTCGTATTCTCACGGAAGAATGGGGGCCGAAAAATCAAAGTGACACCTTGCTATAGATTATGTTAATTTTTATTCCAAAATGATTAAATTCGAAGCTTAATACCATGTGCCACGGGGTGTCAAAGGGGTGGTCTTCTTGTTTGTTATTGTTACAGTCTTTTCCAGTTCGTTGGGCCTGCCACCGTACATAATATTATCTAAATTCCGTTCTTTGCTATATTTTTTTTTATCTTATATTTAAGGGTAGGAATTGGCTCGAGGACCTTCCAAACCCGTTCTTTGCAACATATGTAGAACTTCTTATATGGCTGGTGATTTAGTATGTTATTTATTAACCCTTTCAACATTACATACCTCTATAGCGGTGTTTTCAATAAGTGTAGATCCAGATGAGCCGGCTCGTAACGAGCTGACTCATCAGGATCTGCAGTTATTGCAAGTAATTTTAATATGTTTTAGAAAAAGAAACATTTTCATAAATGGACTAGTCTTAACATCATTGAGTGACGATTGGATTGGTCGGGAAATTAACATGGCACAACACAGTCCAAGTATTTAGGGATGAAAGTGTTGAACTCGTTTGCTGATGTCTGATAAAATCAGTCAGGAAGTTTTATAAATATCATACATAAATCAATACACCTATATATTATATTTGTTGCACAAGTTCGACATCATGCATTGAAGATGTACTGAACGTGTTTTCTGTAGCGCTTGCCACCTTGATTAGAAGGATATAAGAAATATGTAACACATTTAAACATGGTTTCATGGCGAAAGTGACCGACATTAAGATTTGATTTGTCTAAAGTACTACTGTCTATTCCGCGTTGTTTTTTTGCCGACGAACCTTTGACTATTAAACACATTGAATCTAAAAAATATTTAAATATACGAACGTTTTCATTAGGATCGGGTCATCACTGGGTAGGATGGGGTTGCCCGCACGACAATTCTTTTTAGGCCGTATCAAGGAGTGTTTGACATGTCATAATTATAGTTATTATTTTGTGAAACCTCTCTAAACCGGACACCCTGTCAATTGCTTTATTTGTATATTTCAGTTGCTTTGTTATTTATCTACGATGGTAATTGTCTCGGAGTGGTCACGTGTCTGATTTACAGTGGAACCACTCTAAACCGGACACCCTGGGCACCCCTCAGGGTGTCCGGTTTAGAGAGGTTCCATTTGTACATTATTTACTTTTTTTTCTTCTGTTCCACTGTTTGTAAATACAGGCATACACCAACTTTGACGTGTTGTTTGAACAGAACAGAATATAACAATTGCAGGAACTTGATCAATTAAAACAATGTTAGTTTATGCTCACACATCCTCGTGTCTGTTAAAATGGCTGCTTATAAGAGACAAGCCATGTGATTTTGTACCTTCGGACATCTGCGTAATTTCATGAAACACATTTACAAAATTTACAATATTTTCCGTAAAATGGCGTCAACAGTTGACAACATTTTCAAAGTACATCCGCATGCGCTCTGAAAATTTTGTAAACTTTTGACTTAATTTATGAAAAATATTGCAAATTTTGTAAACGTATTTCATGAAATTACGCACATCTCCGAATGTACAAAATCACATGGCGTGTCTCATAATAAGTTGTTTGTTTGCGTGAACATATGATGAACATTATCTAATTTTCAACATTCTGTGTAAATGGTCTCGATACCGCTGGGAAAAAACTCGTTATATTTTCTCATTCAACTTCATATTTAGATAATTTCTTGAAACCAGCAGCATGGAACATTTATCTTCGACGAGCGGAGCGCCAGGGAGACATATGCTATTTCCGCTAAGATTGTTCATACATGACAGGCGCCACGAGAAACGGGGTTTCCGTAGCGTCACATTATATCCATTGGTGCTGCCCTCCTCACCTGCGTAAAATGTTTCACGTCGAAAAAAGCGCCGATTTCCTGTCGAGATACCACTCGGCTATCGCATATATAGACGCATGTTTTTAACTAGACGAAAATGTCTTTATGCAGTGTCCTCCGCATGTAGCTGCATGGGAATCCGTCAGGGGGCCGTTTCAGTAAGCTTCGTACGATTAAAATGTTCGAAAGTGCAAAATTATGATAGTCCGTAAATTTCACATTAACAATGTTTATTGTAAACAATTATTGGATTTACATGTATTGAGCATAGGCTGCATGTGCAGCCTATGCTCAATAAATGTAAATCCATCAATTGAAATTTCCAGACGATCCTAAATTTGCACTTACGAACATTTTAGTCGTACGAAGTGAAACACTTTGCGCTGGTGCGGAGTTTAGCGACAGTGATATCAGACCTGCCAACATGGAACCAACTGCTTATAAAATGTGGCTGTGACTGGAGAAATGGGGCTTATGTTATTTGTGACCAGTGTAGCTCCTGATCAAATAACACACTCTGGTAGCCTGATAGCGATCTTTATTTTGTGTTAGAAGCATGACGGGTGCTTCATTTCTGCACAGGCTGATCTGGATCTACACTGGTCGCAAAACCCATAAGCCCCATTTCTCCAATCACAGCCACAAATGATGATGTTACCGTCAGTCAGTGTGTGTTTTTGGCCAATGCAACGCTCATTATCGGATGCAATAATTCCTGCTGTTGACGCCGACTTCGTAACCGTAGCATGTTCGGAGTTACGTATTTCGTTAAAAGTTGCATTGTTCCGTTATGTCGTAGATACATTCCATCTGCGAAATACACTATCAAACATCGCTGTGACCGAAAGATTGCTATCATTCTGGTATGGTTGGACTTTTAAACCTTAGACCGCTATCTTTTTTTTGTCGTCTGCTGTTTATTTTCCATTTTCCATTTTTATCATCAAAAACATGCTTTGACAGCATTTTAGAATACTTTACACCATGCATTGACACCTCTTCAGAAGCATTTCCATTGGAAATGATTCTGAAGTGCTGTCAAAGCATGTTTTTGTTGAGAAATAAGGCAAGATATAAAAGCAACAGCAGACGACAATTGTTGTGAGTAGCGGTCTAAGGGTTAATAACTGCATTTGGTTAGCTGACCTTTTATGGGACATGTTAATTAACCCTTAGAAGGCGGGAACCGAAAATTGTCGTCTGCTGTTGTTTCTTATTTTGTATTTTCTCTAAATAAAAACATGGTTTGGCAGCATTTTAGAATCATTTCCAATGGAAATGGTTCTAAAGTGCTGTCAAAGCATGTTTTCATAACAAAAAATCGAAAATAAAACATAAACAGCAGACGACAATTGTTGTGAGTAGCGGTCTAAGGGTGAATAATGTATGTATGCATTCTGAAAATAAAATGTCGGTTATTCCTATATTGGATTGTCAGTAGTAAATGTCGGGATGTGACCAAAAAATGAATACATACTAGTATCAGAGACATAAATCCTTGCTAGTATATACAGTCGAACCTCTCCGAACGGCCACCTCTCTACAACAATACCCTCTCTATAACAGCCGCTATTTTATATCCAAAATGTATGATTTCCTCTGTATGTAACCCTTAGACTGTTGAGCACGAACATTGTCGTCTGCTGTTGCTTTGCCTTTTTTCTCAATAAAAACATGTTTTGACAGCATTTTAGAATCATTTCCATTGGAAATGATTCTAAAATGTTGCCAAAGCATGCTTTTGATGAGCATTATTGAAGAAAATAAATAAACAGCGGACGACACAATTTAATTCAGCATTAACCTCCCTACAACGGCCACCTCTCTACAACAGCCAGTTTTGCGTCTTCCCATGGGTGGCCATTGTAGATAGGTGGCACTGTACTGTTATACTGTTGTAAATAACCTTGTGGTACATGTATTTTAGCATATTTAGTCGGTGTTCATGCGAAAGTATACATCAGCGCAATGGAAATAATTTTGCGATGATGTATACTTTCGCATGAACACCGACTCATGTACAAATCTCTCGTTTCAAAGGGCTGAAATGGGTTCATGCCGGGTTACGTTATCAATATCGTCGTTAAGGAGTCGTGGTGAGAAAGCGAATCCATTACTTCCTTAATTCACCTTAATGGCTTCTTATCTCCCCTTTTGAAGGTCGATAAGCTATCAATAGGAACTATATTAATTAACCCTTTCCCTAATAGAGACGACTTTTCACGCCTCTGCAAAAGATGTATTTTGAAAACATTGTGGGAAAAGGAGAAATTGCTTGTAACAAGCAATTTCTCCTTTTCCCACAATGTGTTCTACTCTATCAGATAATTTAACCATCATTTGACCCAGCATTTGATTCTTTTATTCAGATGTTTTGGATTTGGATGACTCGAAATATCGCAAAACAGGGAAAGGGTTAACTGGTTCTGTGTTGTAAGCTCCTCTCTTATCCGTGTGCTCGTTGTATTTTAACACGTACTTAACATTTGCAAACGGCTCAACATATACGGTTTGCATGGCCAAGGCGAAGACCAAATGACTTAGAAAATATTTGGTGGTCGGGCCGGAGGTATCCGTGAGTCCCTGCTCCAGTTCACCTGCTCTAGTGCTTGCCGGAAGTGCTTTTGCACATGATAAATACAACAAAATGTCTGTTTACAATAATATATTGGAAACAGGCATTTAGTTGTATTTTTCATTATATATATATATATATATTTTGTATTTTCCATTATATATAGATACTTCTATATTTTTCATTATATATACATGTAGATATTTATATATATGTGTTGTATTTTTCATTATATAATATATATATATATAGATACATATAAAGCATTTCCGGCCCGGCAACCAAAAATAAGAAACACTAAACATTAGTGAAAGCATTTTGTTCTCCATATACATGTACGTGCATACCGTATTGTTGCGTTGTTTGAATCGTACGCAGCTTATTGTCCGTGGGTCTGCTCTTGTACATGTATTTAATTTCCTCGCTTGACTTATTATGTAATTCTACACTACAAAATGTGTCGCATATATTGTTTTTTTCATATGAATTGCATATTTGGCACATTTTGTTGTGTACCGAATCTGTTTTCTAACCTAGACAAGACATGTTTCTAGAAAAGGGCCCTGTATAAGAGTCTAGAAGCATTTTTTAGTAAAAGTTGGCAACCTGACTTTTTAACATAATTAAGGTATGCTGAATTCGACTAGCCCGGTTGCCAAGCTGAATTTTGAGGTCTTGACCATCTAATTAGCATAAACAAAATTGCTGCCAAATCGACAATTTTCGGCACTGTCTTGGGACAAGCACTACTAGTTGCCCAGTGCATTTTTTCATCACCATAATTTCTTTGTATTTTTCTGTTAGAACATGTCATCGAGTATCAAAATCTCCTGGGTGTGGATTGCTAATGGGCTTGCTTTTATGAAAATCCAAGATGGCCGCCAAAAATATGAAAAATACTATAAACTCACTTGAACAGACATTTTGGTTGTACTTTTGATGGCATGTCCGCATGCTGTCTGTTTTAATGAGCATGATAAGTATATTTCTCTATTTGTTAATAGTATAAACGAAATTCAAATTGCGAAAAAGTCCAACATGGCCGCCAAAATATTGAAATTACTACAATGTATAAATTGCACTTGAATATACATATGAGACGCGCCGCGACATAACGTACCTTCGGGTATCTGGAATTTTCGCCGTAAAAGGTTGTGAAAATTGAACATTATTCCTGCAAATGACTTCAGAATTTGACGCAAATTTCAGAGCAAATGCGGAATTAAATTCAGCATTTGCTCTGCAATTTTCGTCAAATTCGTACAAAAATTACGTTCAATTTTCAAAACCATTTACGGCGAAAATTCCAAATACCCGAAGGTACGTTATGTCGCGGCGCGTCTCATATTTGTTTATGATTGTAATTTTGAGGGGATGTGCACACATTTTCTGTAGCAACTTTATGCTCAATCATGAAATACAGCGCCTGGATATAATCAACATCGTATATATAACGACAACAACAATAGCAACAACAACAAAATAGATGTCACTGACTCAACATCTGCAGTCATTTATTACTAAAATTCCATTAGTGTTCAAATCTCAACAGCGCTATCATTTTTTTCGGTTGTAGTAAAGTTTATCGCATTGGCCCTCAGAATGCATCATCGCTATCATTTATACGTATGCTACTATACTATGTGTATTATCGAATTTTGAAAAGATCACACTTGTTGTGCCTTACCGAAACACGATATTTTATTACATACTAAATACATACCGGCGTTGTTCTAGTTACATACGCTTATAAAAGGGATTGTTTGTGGGCTACAATGGATCCCATGATTAGCTTGAAGAGGCCGTCACCTGTAGACTACAGCCAGTGCATTTTCTGCCAAGCGCATAAACCCAAAACAAACCTGAGTGAAGCAACTGAACATGGACTGACAACAGTCAGGCATGCAGCATGTAGCAGAAAGAAACTGAGGGACTCCAAACATATAGACGTAATTGATCGGATTGAGACTGCATTAGGTTCTGCCACACCCGTATCTCTTGTGTGGCACAAACTGTGCTATGCCGGCTTCACACACAAGGGTAAAATAGAACGTCTTCGAAAGACACAGACTGATGTTTCAACAGAGGGAGAATGTTGCAGCACAAGTGTTCCAGGTGGTACATGTGAGAGGCGTTCATTACGAAAAGGTGTGCAGCGAGTCAACTGGAGCCTTTGCATATTCTGTCAAACAACTACAAGTAAGAAGTCACGACTGATCTCGGTCATGACTACGCAAATGAGTGACCAAATAATTCAAGCATCACATCTTGACTACGAAGTTGGCCTTCGATTGGCAGGAGTTATTGACTTAATTGCAGCTGAGGCCAAATACCATCTGAATTGTCTCAGCGCATTCAACAGGTCTACATCCAAAACAAAGCTGGAATCATCAAATACAGACCTTGCTATGATATGGCTCTGCCAGGAGCTCCGCCAATCAGCTGACAAAGGACACGTGATTCTTCTCGATGATGTATGGTAAAGGTATAAGGAGCTTGCTGAAGAATCGTCAACCACGATTCAGCAGTCCTATCAAAGCAGAAGAGGGACATTCAAGGAAAATTTGCAGTCACAGCTTGGGGATATTTTCAATTTCTTTCAACCTCTTGACAGGTGTATATCGGAACGAAAAACAGTACTGATTCCCACTGAGTACCAGCCAACATCAGTTTTGAAGATGGAAGTAGACACACAGGAGAGCGAGAAGTTAGCTTTTCCTAAATATGAGCCACAGGATGACACTTTCCTATCACTTGTTCATGTAGCTCTGAAGATCCGTGGAGACATGATGGAAACGCCAGGACACAAAGGGTTCTCTGTCAGTGAAGAAGATGCTATAGCATGCGTTCCAGATAGTTTATATATGCTACTGAGACTGATCGTCGGTGGCCAAGCATCCCTTGACGATGATAGCAGTGGGAACAATGAAGAACATGTTCAGAGCAGAGTTCTGAGTTTGGCACAAGATCTAGTTTACTGTGTCAGTGGTGGCAAGAAATGGACTCCAAAACATGTTGGTCTCGCAAGTACTCTTCATCAAGCCACACGGTCAAAAGACCTGGTACGATTATTCAACAAGGCAGGGCATTGTTTGAGTTATGAGCAGGTGTTGCAAGTTGACACTTCATTGGCTGAGAGTACTCTCAAATCATTGGACCAAGCAACTGGTGCTGTCATTCCACCAAACATTGTGGCAAATAAATTCATCCATTACACATGTGATAACATTGACATCCTTGATGAAACACTCGATGGAAAGAATACTTTCCATGCAACTCAAATGGCAGCATGGCAGCGAGGCCAAACAACTGACGTCTCTCTGAAAAATCTCGAGCTGTCGACAAGACATACTTTGATTGTGCCAAATGCCCTTGAGAAGCTGCATCCTGTCAGTATAAAGCATGGAACATGCAAGCCAACATTCACAGCACCAGTCGACGAATCATACTTCAGCAAATCTGAGGAGGACAATGAGTGTGCAAGAAAAGCAAAAGCAACAGAACTAGCTTTCTTCATGCGTCGTCAAAATTCAGAAATAAAAGCTTCTTGGACAGTATTCAACCAGTCATTGTCATCAGAGGAACCAGACCAGACAGCTGTAGGATATCTGCCTATAATCCTTGCCCCCGCTCACGAAATGGATACTTTGAATACCGCCGTGAAGAGATGCATGGCAATATCTTCACATTTTGGACAGGAACATACAGTCCTCACAGTCGACCAAGCGCTGTACTGTAGACTTATGGAGCTGAAGTGGTCTGTTCCCGAATACCAGGATACGTTAATACCTCGCCTTGGTGGTCTCCATGTGTCGATGAACTTCCTCAAAGCGATAGGAGATCATATGAATGGTTCCGGACTAGCTGAGGTGTGGGTGGAGAGTGGACTCCTCGGACAAGGCACTGTAGACGTGTTTTGACAGGAAAGGCATACAACAAAGCTTTGAGAGCACATAAACTGACTTTGCAAGCTCTGTGGCGTCTCCTGATGCCAAGCTTTCTCTCATCTGTTGCAAATGCGGACGAGGACGTCATGTTTGCATTGGCAGGATGGCTGCTGATGACGACCAACATACTATTCCTGAACTGATAACATTTCTGGATCAGGAAAAGTTCAGGACGTTACTGGATGAATTTGTTGAGCATAGATCTGATGATGTGAACTTCAGCTTCTGGTGGCAATATATGGACATGGTCGCAATACTGCTACAATACACTCGAGCTCAACGTGATGGCATCTGGAATCTCCATCTTTACTCGTTCAGTCTGATGTTGCCCTACTTTCAAGCGATATGACCACCTGAACTATGCACGATGGGGTCCAGTGTATCTAGTGGAGATGCATCAGCTTCCGGAACCAGTTCTATCAGAGTTTCAAAGGGGCAATTTTGTTGTCAAGAGATCTGCACAAAAGTTCAGCCAAGTAGATCCCGACCAGCCATGGAATGGATAAACGGCACAGGCAAAAAGGGAGGTGGTATCATTGGTATAACCAAGACGACAACAGCTCTGTGCAGGTGGACGCTCTCCTTTAACCTGAGATCGCACATAGCAGAACAAACACATGAACTGTACGGTCTCCACCGAGGGAGTACAGACATTCATAACGAAGCAACCAAATCACGACAAACAAGAGACAATGCTGACGAGAGTTCATTACTTTCTACCTTCCAAGGATTCAGCGTGTTCGCATCTGTATCACATCCAGATATGTTGCAAAACATTGCTACGAAAGACCTAGCAACAGAGTCCATTCAAGATTCACTACTATGTGCCAAGGAGCTTGGACAAGCAGAAGTCAAGACATTCGTTCAGGACAGGATGATCGTGGCTGAGCAGTGTGATGAGCCAGATGTTTCATTCCATGAACCTCTGCGCAGGAATAACGCCCCAACATTCGCCACTTTATATGAAGTGGCTAAGCACACAAAGGACAAAGACAAGAAAACTGTTCTGAAGGCTGACAGAAATGTCCTCCGGCGTCTCATTACTGCATATGAGGCGGATCGGCCAGTTGATTTGCCATCTGTACTCAAGCATGAGCTGCTTCCGGTCCCTGTATCCCTTGCCGAAATGAATGGTACACTACGCACAGGAAACAAGTCGGTACTTGCTAACGTCATATCAGAAGGCATAGACTGTCCCGAGACGATTCAACTACCTGACACATCATCTTGCCTTATCATTGATGGACAGGCATTGGTAGTAACTCTTGGAAAGCCTGATGATGCTGTGACCTTTGGAGATCTTGCCGACATATACGTCAACACAGTGATGAAGGCGTGTTCCAAATATCAAAGAATTGATATTGTGTTCGACAGATACAGGGCAGAATCAATCAAGAGTACAACCAGAACGCGACGTAGTAAAGGCGCACGGCCCATCAGGCGGCTTGTGGAAGGCCGTGATGTACCTCTTCCAAAGAACTGGTCGAATTTCCTGTCACTAGCTGATAATAAAGCAGATCTAGCAAATTTCCTGTCTGAGGAACTGTGTTCCCAGGCGCCTAGGAATAAAGACATTGTAGTTGCCGGTGGATTTATAGAGGAACTCGAGGTCAAATCATCAACATGTACAACTGATTTGACACCTCTGAAATCCACACAAGAAGAAGCAGACACGAGATTGGTGCTGCATGCCGTACACAGCCACTTCAATACAGTTGTTGTGTCCTCCAGAGACACTGAGTTCTCCTGTTGTTGGTGTCTCACTTTGAACGTATGCAATGTGAGCATCTCTGGATGATGTCTGGCACATCTAAGAAACGGCGGTATATACCCATTGATGCAGTTTTCAACAAACTACCAAGAGGTTCTCAGCAGAATCCTTGTTAGCATTTCACGCATTAACTGGGTGTGACACAACCTCATACATCGCGAATCACACCAAACAATCATCATGGAAAGTCTTCGAAGTGCACCATAAGTTGCTGAAGAACTTGGGCATTGGTGCACTCACAGAGGAAACCATAAAATCTTCAGAAGCATTTGTCTGCCGAATATATAATGTCCAGAGAACGGACACTGTTGATGCAGCACGGCACATATTGTTTTCCAAGATGGGCAGACCAGAGGCCATGGCCCCAACAAGTGATGCGCTACGTTTCCTTTTGATGAGAGTTCACTATCAAGCGATGATATGGAGAAATGCACATTGCCCAACATCTGAGCTCCCTTCACCGTCTGAAATGGGATGGAGACTCGGGGAATCCGGACTGCAGCCAATACTGATGTCATTGAGTCTCATTCCAGACAGTTGTCTCGAGATGGTAGCATGTGCATGCCAGACACAGTGCAAAACACAACGCTGCAAATGCCGGAAATCAGGATTACAATGCACGTCAATGTGTGTATGCCAGCAACAAATTAACGATCAGAGGCATTGCATGAATACTATGTGATTTGTCTAACAACTGTACATGCTGACTGGAATTTGTAGCAGCAATATATAACGTTGTATAGTGATACCAAATCATAGTATACGTGACACTTTGGCGAAAGTTTTCTTGAATGAAAATGACTATTTATGAAAGTTAAAATAATATCAGCCCACAGACCAACGTGAACATATAACTTAAACTTACTTGGGACTTAAAATATACTTATCGTGCATATTAACATGGACACCATGTGTATATATCATCAACATTACACTAATATGGCTGGTCATGTGCAATTTATAGTACTGTCATATATTTAGGCGGCCATCTTGTATTTTTGTTGCATCTCAGATTTCATATGTACTATTACAATTACAGAAATATATTGTTGTTGCTTATTACCACAGGAAATGTTTGCACATCCCCTCCAATTACAATCATAAAGAAAATATAATAATGCACACTTTTATAGTATGTTTACTTTTTTGGCGGCCATTTTTGGATTTTTCGCAACTTCAATTTCATTTATACTATTTCAATTGCAGACATATATTTATGATGCTTATTACAAATGTAGCACAACAAACGTGTGCATATACATGTACCCTCAAAATCGTCATCAAATGTAGGTTTGTGTGCTAATAATAGTGTGTTCATGTTTCTGGCGGCCATCTTGGATTTGAAAAAGAATGCTAAGCTATGAAGACACACCACACATGGTGGATTTTGATACTAGACGACATGTTCTAGCAAATAATGCCAAGAAAGTATTGTAACCGAAAAAACCATGAACTAATCGTAATGCCTGTCACAAGAAAGTGCCGAAAATTTTCAATTTGGCAGCCATTTTGTTTATGCTAATTAGATAGTCAAAAACTCAAAATTCAGCTTGGCAACCGGGCTAGTTGAATTCAGCATGCCTTAATTATGTTAAAAAGTCAGGTTGCCAACTTTTACTAAAAAATGCATCTAGGATTCACATTTCATAGAAATACGTCTAGTCTAACCGAATAAAGACGATACATGCTATTTGTACAGGAAGAACATTATAAATAGTATGCCAACGAATACTACTGACATTGTTCTCATTGGTTGTTGTATACACCTACTGTACAGCGCCACCTGGAAGCCGCGGCTCCGGTAAATCTGCTCTAATCCACCAATTGTACGTATCAGGCCCGCTTGGATTGTCCGACGGTGTCCGGGCTTTACCGAGTACAAACACACCGTTCGATCCGTTCGCCCAATTTTACATCGGCGCGGGTCTGTGATGTCCCGGATGATGATTAATTGGGCAGACTTATTTACTTGGGATGGAAACAAACGGCGTGGTTAATGAAGGGATGCACACAATCTATACTTAAAGTAAAGGTCCGCCACGCCAGATAAACACATACATTTTGTTACATTGTATTACATTTGTATTTATACAAAAACATCACACATACTTGGTGTTCTACAGCAACATATCGATGAGACGATTACAAAACGAATACAAGGTGAAGCCGGTTTTCATTGCGAATAATCCGAATATGCAAATCGATCAGTAAGTACAGTGGAACCTCTCTAAACCGGACACCCTGTGAGGTTCCCAGGGTGTCCGGTTTAGAGAGGTTCCACTGTAAATCAGGTATATTGCCAATTGTTCATGTTTTGAGATCGCGAACAGACAGCACCATCGGAGTTAAATGACAATGAAACGCATCAAACTTACACACATGTACGTCTACGTGGTGTACGGTTTAGACAGGTTACTCTGTAATTCTGATTGTGGCGACTTATCTGGAAGCGTGACTTGGGCCGTAGAAGATGTGATCCTGTACCCGCGAATCATTTCTCCTCAGACGGGGACGAAGAAGATTGCTAGCGGTTTCATCAAAGGCGATATTTAACTATTTGTCTAGCATCGACCAGCCGTCTTTATTGGATACCACGGTAATTAATTTAAACTTTTTCGTGGACGCGATGTGTAAACAAGACGGTCCATGTAGCAATCACGGCGATTTATCAAGCGAAAGGAGTTTTTATCCTGCTACAAGAATACGTTTTGTTAATACTGTATCATTTCAGAGTGACCGAACATTCCATATTTTCTATTGACAATATTGTTGCGAATTACAAATACATGCGGGTAATCTCTAAGTGTCTGGCCGACCTCTTTAATCATTCCACTTGTAATCACCACGTTTTGGTTGATTTCAGGATTTCTGAGAGGAGACTCGCATTTGATAACAATAAACTAGCGCCAAAGACTAGCATCGCCGGCTATTGGTTATCTCTAATGGCGTGATCGGTTTTCTTATTCATAATACAGTGGAACCTCTCTAAACCGGACACCAAGAAAACACCTGTGATCTTATATTTGATGAGTTTCTTGGTCATTTATCTCAGGTGATCGTGTGTCTTCATTGATCGCATAACACACATATATGGCTCAGAATGATCAAATGCCTGATTTTCAGTGAAACCTCTGTAAGCCGGACACCCTGGGGACCTCCCAGGGTGTCCGGTTTACAGAGGTTTCATTGTAGTGTGCATGTATTTCGGTTGCACCAATGAATATTTCATGAATTAAATGAAAGACAGAGAACACTTTACATATTCTTATGGAGCACCAGTTAATATACACAAACAAAAACAACTGTATGTGTGTCTATGGGTGGTACTTTGTTTTGCATATGACCCACGTCCGACCGCCCAAGGTCAAGGTCACTGAGGACTTATGTTCACCTTGTTTGTAAGGAAAATACTTTAAAGTTTTTTGTTTTTTTTTATTATCAAGGCTTCCAGTGAGGGGATTAACTTAGTGATATTCATGCCTTTGTTCCTATAGTTTTTGTATGTCTCGTGTATTTGCTTCCCTGTATGTGTGTGTATTTACATTTACATTTGGTGAACATTCGATGTTTTCTTTATTGCGCAAAGAACATTTAATCGATACGTTCGGTTTGGAACATTTCGGTTAAAACACATATTTTGTGCATTATGCGTGGTATGGGACTCGGGCAGGACGAATGTGTGCACATAACAAGATGCGGATTTTATATCACATTAATTTCGTTCCATGTATGTCACGTAAACGCACGAATTTTGTGCAATATAGGAAACCCGTGGTACAATTGACGTCATCATAGCGGGTTTCCAAGGATGGATTTACATGTATATCATATATGTGGTTTGGCTTGGTGACATTATAGGAATGAATGGCCTTATTGTGGAATTTATCGGGCCGGAAGGCCTCGTCCAGTATTCCCGCGACTTTTCCAAGTTTATATCCCCGATAAATTCCTGAAAAGGCCATTCATTCCTTATAATTCCAGCATTTGAAATAAATTCATCAAGAAAATGTTTATTTTCCGTTTTCTTAAGAATTATTTTAACTGTGCCTCACGGTTACGTAAAGTAGTTCGGCATGGGAGTTTACTGGGATATACATTTTGGACAGAGACTTGCTACGGACCAATCAAATGTTAGGGAATTGTGTAAATATTTTTGTGCTGGAATTATACGCATGCAGTCGGCAAGGGTCCATCGGTTCTTGAACTGAGTATCAATCTCATAATTCCGACGAAACATTATTTATACTACAGTGGAACCTCTGTAAACCGAACAACAAGAAACATATGATAATAATTTTGATGTTTGTTTCGGTCATTTATCTCAGGTGATAATGCATGTTCTTGATCGCATAGCATACAACTATGGGTCGGAATAATCACATGTCTGATTGACAGTGAAACCTCGCTAAACCGGACACCCTGGATGTCCGGTTTAGCGAGGTTTCACTGTATAAGTATATACGTTCCTAGATAAATAATAAATAATTATATAGGCAGAGGAACACGATACTGGCATGTGGTATTATGCGAAAACGCCACCATTTGCGTTAATCTTGCCACGATGTCACCGTTTCAGAAATATAGGCAATTTATATTGGCAATAAAGCAGTTTGATTGGCTGAGCCTGAGCTGTAACTAATAAAGCTGCTTGATTTCAAGCACACTATTCAAGCATTTTGAACTAAAATAAATTCAAATATTGGTAAGATTAGCGCAGCCATCGTGTTGATGCACGCTGTACATATTGTACACAATCACTGCCTCATTCCCGTGCCTGTTAATTACCAACCATAACAGGAAAACAGTACCATAACGTGTGAAATAAACAGGCGACCCGTGTCGCTCAAAATGTCATCCTAAAATTAGATGCGTATTTGATGGATTCTTCGAATACACGTAACTCAGCGTTTTCTACCGGCGCTTTCACTTAACTGCATGCGCATGCGCAAACAACAGTCACCTGCACGGGGCGGCTTTGTTCTACTTATTGTGTGCCAACCAGTGTAGAACCGTTTCAGACTACACGGACGTAGATTCAGAGCAGGGGCTACACTGTGTCCACACGTAATGTTTTATGTTGTGTCACGTGCGCGTTCCTCTGGCGTCTCACGGAGAATCTTGGAGCTGTCACGTAGATTGATCAAGGGTGAAATCGCTCTAATCATCTGCTTGACTTTTTGGGTCAGCCATGCTTACAAGTTACGCCTGGGAGACATAATAATACCGACTTAATCTATTTCTAACGTAATGATAGACGTATACCATTAAGAACAGTCAGGGGGAATTAAATAATTTTCTTTTTATTTCACTCAAATGGCTTTTTACTACAGATCTCATTTTGCAGACAATTTCAGACGTGCAAATGTACGTTTATGGTCATTTTCTGCCCTGTCAGTGAAAAGCCATCACATTTAATTGAAATAGGAGCAAACTCCTCCTCCATCTTCTAGCTACGTCATTATCTTTCGACTATTTGCATTCTACACATGGACGCTATTTGGAGAATACCAGGCTAGCGTCTTTTAGTCTTTTAGTGTCCTGTTTATCCTGCTAGGCTAGAAATAACGTAGGAATTCCGAGGCTCGACAAAGCATGGCTTCCGAGCCGACCCTGATAAACTTGATCACTACTGTCTGTTTCAAGAATCCTGCCCAAATTGTATAAACAATGCAAAAAGAATATTTGTTTGATAATATTAAATTATATACAAATTTAAGAATGAGCTTTCCTTTTATTTCGTAAAATGTTATCAAATATTGATTTTATTACGAAAAAATATTTCTCTATGGGAATTTAACATGGGGGGAAAAGACATGGAGAACCTGGATGAGAAGTCTAAAAAAGAAAATAAGTTAAATTTTGAAAATCGGTTCACTAATTCTGAAATTAGAAATATTTCCCCATGTTAAATCCCCATAGACATCTTCACAGAGTGAAGATGTCTATGGGGATTTAACATGGGGAAATTGTTTTTTCGCAATAAAATCGATATTGGACGAAATTTCACGAAATAAAAAGATGGCTTATTCTTATTCTTTTGCTGTAATTTAATATTATTGAAAAAATATTGTTTTTCGTTGTTTATATAGCCGTACAATTTGGGCAGGTTTCGTGAAACAGACAGTAGTCTGGCATCCTATGTATCAGGTAACGTTTTATGCTACAGAGTCAGCAACTATGTGGTTTTCTTTGAAAAGAACGCGGGCTTGTTCACGTTGCCCCCATTCCATGACGTCATTGAGTAACGCGATGGTTTTAAAACCCGGATTGACCGTGATACATTGTATCTGCGTCGATGTCTAACACACTCTACTATCGGTCAGTGTGTATTTAGAGAATACGCAGATAGGTACACACCACACACCTCACCCTCACACATGTTGATGGCATAGAACATCGTACAGTGAAACCTCGCTAAACAGGACACCATGGGATGTCCCCAGGCTGTAAGGTTTATTTAAGGTATGGCAAATGGTGCAGGTCCTGATCGGACTGTGCGTATGCACAGGCTGATCTGGATCTACACTGATCGCAAAGCCCATAAGCCCCATTCTCCAGTCACAGCCACATATTTCAGTGAATGGATGGCATGTATGTGCAATGTAAACTTGTATTCTCTGGAATTGGGAATTTCTTGGATGGTATATGTTATTATGTATCAGGGGCCCGTTTCACTAAACTTTGTACGACTAGCATGTTCGTAAGTGCAAATTTAGGATCGTCTGGAAATTTCAATTGATGGATTGTCATGTATTGAGCATAGGCTGTATATGCTCAATAAATGTAAATCCAATAATTGTTTACAAGAAAACATTGTTAATGTGAAATTTACAGACTATCATAATTTTGCACTTACGAACATTTTATTCGTACGAAGTTTAGTGAAATGTCCCTACTGGAACGTACACTGGAACGTAGCTGTACATTAACTAAATCAACGCTGAACGATAACAATGTGACGTATTACACAGTGACGCTGATACCATGTGTCACGGTCAATCCGTATTCGAAAACTACATTCGCTGACGTGTCATTGGTCGAATGACATCACGTGACTTAACACACGACGGCAGTATGCTGACACAGCGTAAACAAGTGCGCGTTATTCAATGAAAACCAGGTTATACTTACTCATTTCGCGTGAGAAAATGCTAACTTATAAATAGAATAACAGGCGAGTGTATTTTGACATCACATGTATCAAGCTCGGCTCGGAAACGGTAGGATTTCCGAGGCGAGCCTCGGAATTCCTACGCGTTTCCTAGCCGAGCCTGATACAAGTGAAACCAAACGGCACTATAGCCAACGACGATCGGCCTGCTTCTCTACTGGGCTATATATCCCGGGTATGGAAAGTGTTCGAGCCAATTCCCTCCCTTAAATATAAGCCGAATATAATAGAATAGAACACTATAGCCAGGTAAGCGACAAAAGCATGTTCATTAACGGAACCAGAGAAAATATGGAAAACCCGCAGACGACATAAATCACTTCCCGCCAAAACTAAGGTGAAGTCAATGGCGGAGCCGAAGAGACCGCTGGATTACGAGTTTTGCTAACGAGTCGATGTTTTTTCTTGTTTATTTTTTGTTGCGCTATGTGCTTAATTATTTCCCACATTCTCCAAGACAATTGAACTTCCTCCATTATTTACCTGTCAGGCACGTACTCGCAAACACAGACGACGAACAAGTATAAATATTTTCGTTCTCATTATGCCTGATTCCGTTTGTTTATGTACTCGCCCGGAATTGGGCATAATTTACCGTCGTGAGCACGCAACCAGTACTCGGTACACGCCGTATCTCGGCGGTGATTGAACGTGGCATGTGTGAGAGGCTGATCACGTGACCTTACATGATTAATGACGTGGTCGGAAAGCCGTGAACACGGCCCGCATAACTTGCAGCCATGCCATCACTGCAATTCGCTAATTGAACCTACTTTATCTCCCCCAAATCGGCCTTCCCCTCCCCGGATTTGTCAGTACAAAATCGTGCAACCACATCGGACGTGTTCGGCTTAATTTACACGCTGGAAAACTCGCAAGACTTTGGCCATACTTATTGATAAACTTCAGTATCTAAGTATGCTCAGCAAAATTTGAATTTACACTTCTTTAAACACCCACGATTACGTTTCAGTGTCACTGACCACGAGAAAAGCGACGTACTGAGTTTTGACGTATTACATACCCAACTCGGTCTGCACATGGTCTTATTGTTCGCTACTCAGCCATGGGAATATTTGTATTCATCTAATGTGTATATAAGTATCAGGTTGCGTATATGTGCTCGGCAACGAGGAGCTACATTAGTCAAAAGTTCAAGAATACCATTTTTGTCATGGCGGTCTAATATTTTCCCAAACAAACAGTTTGAATGCGGCTGCCGCTTCCATTGGATAGCTTTAGAAGATGGCCGCCATGAGGAAACAATGCGCGGAGATCCGCGCATTGTTTCCTCATGGCGGCCATGCATGTAATCATGAGAACCCATTCATAGTGGCCATGCCATCTATGTATTTCTACGGGATATCGATAATTCTCGAATGACCATCTGACCTTGCCACTACAATGACGTTAGATCCTTGAACATTATTTCATTTGTTATGATACGAGGCTGTGTCCGACATGGAAAAGCAGCTGTAATTCGATATTATCTGCATAAATATGTTCTAACTATGCTATTTTAGCAAGATAACAATAATTCTCAAATTAACATTTCCGCACTTTCCGCCACAATATTCACATGAGCGTTAATAAAAACGCGGAATGTGTTATGATACGAGGTCGTGTCCGACCAAAGTTAGAAGCCTTGTTCATATCAATAGAGTTATACCGATGAAAGCCGAAACACGCCAACAACCTGTGAACCACACTTATACAATTCCTTTCCATAGTATAGACACCGACCAGACCAATTGCACACCGGAACCGTCGTTATAAAACAGTCTGAGGACATTCATATTCGAAATCATGCAGTTTTATTGGTCGAGACTGAGCTGTGCTCAGTCTCGACCAATCAAACTTCATGATTTACAGTATGAAAACTAAGTACGTTTCTCATAAAGTTCCTGGTTTGGTTTTACGCTTCTAGTCGTCATCAGGATGAACGATATTCCGTGTACGGTATCAATTTGTGAAATGGACTTGCTAATGCTTTAGGGTACAAAGAGAGATTTGAAGCTATAAAGTCGGGACTACATTTCCTTCGTCAAGCTTTATAGTGCGACAATGGCGAATTTGGCATCGTGTCTTTATATATGACACACCATGTTAATGGTGCTCTCTAAATAATTGATCTGTTGTTCGTCTCTCATATCTCCTGTCAAAGACGTCATGTAATTGGCGTCAGAGTCGGCAATTCCATGTTACTAAAATTGCTACATTACGGACCATGGGAATGTCTAGTTTACTGTATCTACGAGGTTCACTAATATTTAATCCGAATATAGTATACAATAATACATTCATTTTCTTCATCAGTGTATTCATAAGTTGGGAAACATTAAGGGCACCTGCGTCATTACATCTGTCTTACACAGGATATCGCCGATCGGTATCAATGTCAGGAAACGCTCACGCACTCGCCCATTTCTTGGCCTATTATTTTGTAGATACGTTTCGAGATCACGTGCCGTTCTTATAGACCTTTCTGAGAATGTACTACGTTTTCATACTCGAAATCATGCTGTTTGGTTTGTCGAGGCTGAGCTGTGCTCAGTCTCGACCAATCAAACGGCATAATTTCGGGTACAAATTTAGAGACCATATACTCAGAAATTGTTGTCAAAACTCGTACCTTATTGCAGCTTGCTCTCAAACCATGACTGAACCCATAGTAGGGCATGTGTGTTTTCACCGTGTGGGGGGGGGGGGGAGGGGGGAGGGTCTGTAGTTTGGTAGTACGAAGTTTAGTGAAACAGCCACCTGTATTCTGCATTACATCTTCGACTTGCATTGGACTCGCTTCAGTCGTTGCTAGGATAGGAGACGTCTGTGTTTGTGTGTGTCATCGCTGGCACTGTTCAAATGGTGTCAAAAATCGCGGACAGTATCATTATTGGCCTCCAGAGATTCGTAGCGATTTATTGTCACAGTTGTCTCCTCCCGTGCCGCCCCAACACCACATAGCCTAGCCTTTCTGGGTCCTGCTTTGTGGTCAATTCCTCACAACCCGACCGAGATTATTTTATTAACATAACTTATGTTTATGATTGTACAAAATGAATAATTGTATTCGATTGTACGACGCTGTAGGAATGTGTGTGTTATTATTCGACACCACAGTGTTTTAGACGCATGTACGCAAGTCTCCGTGTGGTGTTATCCTTGCATTCTGACCACCCAATCATTGTGTCCCGATCATGACCTCGCGGACCACAATGCTAATACAATTACAAACGGTGTACAACAAGAAGAACCGAACGTTTTAACAAAATGTACACGCTCTTTTGTGGAACATATCTCCATGCAGTTGCAAACCATTTTCTTCATGTATTGCAGATTCATCATTAACTATGACGGCATGATCACTACGAACAGTTCCTTTCGATCTGCCGATGAACATTTTTAAATACAGTGTTTGTATTGTTTACCACTGAACTGACCGTCTCTCTAAGGGGCGTATATTGTGACCTGTGACACTCTTAATTGTTTGGAATATATCATTACTCGAAAAAAAAAATGTGTATTAACCCATTACATGCGGAATACACATTTACGGGTATGACATAATGTTTATTTTTATATTTGTTATTTCTCAATGAAAGTATATTTTGTGACCACTCATTTGATAAGACGGTTCAAATGATGGTCACGACGTATACTTCTCAACACAAATAAAGAAAATATTTAGGATTTTCCTCGAACAAAATGGTGTATCCTCAACAAGAAATGGGCTAAGGTCATACACTATGAAAAGTATTGAGAAACGAGCCGGATCATCTGGAGACCGTTTCACTAAACTTCGTACGACTAAAGTGCAAATTATTATAGTCTGTAAATTTCAATAAACAATTATTGGATTTACATTTATTGAGCATATGCTGCATATGTAGCCTATGCTGAATACATGTAAATCCATCAATTGAAATTTACAGACTCTTCTAAATCTGCACTTACGAACATTTTAGTCGTACGAAGTTTAGTGAAACGGCCCGCTGTATCTTTACGATAAAGCTTGGTGAATTATGCTTCTGTGTTGTAATTTCTGCTCTGTTCGGTGTCTTTATTCTTTATTGTACTTTAACCCATTTGCCGCTAAATATCCCACATTTGTTTGTCCATGTTATTTATTTTTACCATTCCGTTAATGAGAAAATCAGATTGTTTTTTTTTCCGAATTGAGCAATACTGACAAATACTGAAGATCCTGATGAGACGGCTCGTAACGAGCCGTCTCATCTGGATATACAGTGTTTGCACCGTCTCATCTGGATCTACAGTGTTTGCACATGTTGGCTTAAGTATCTTAAGTATTGTTGAACGAAGTGAATATGCATTGGTACTTTGTACATGTATAACTATGAAAATCTTTAATACACAATTTTTGAACACTGGCCAATAAATGTCACGAATCATATACAAGGAATTAGTTTTAATCACTGTTTAATTTGACAGAAGTGATTTGATTTTAAGTTTCGCCACAGTTATTTCTAAATTATATATATTATTGTTTGTTGATTGTTTTGTTCCGATATTTTACACATTTTTGTCGTGATTTGACAACCTTCGCATGTCTCGCAGGAACATTAAATGTGAATTTGCTTCAGTGCATTTCTCGCATTTGTGAATGGATTGTTAATAGCCCGGAATCGAACTGAAACATACTGAATAGGGGGGTGAAAATGAGGATTTAACCACGAGCACAAGGCTGTTAAATGCCCTGACAAACATTAAGGTGTTTAGTTTCATACCAAAAGCAATTATACGTGGAAAATTAGCTTTTAAAATGTTTTAGTTTCGTGATACCGGCAACAAAGCTACACATACCATGATAATGTTTCTACCTACTGTCTGTTTCACGAAAACTGCCCAAATTCGGTATAAACATATTTTATTAAATAATAATTTACACCAGTTTTAGGTATACAAGCAGTGTAAAGAGGATTGGAACACTGTAATGCATATAGAGTATTATATAATGACACCAAGTATTCAGACACCATTTGTTTTGGAAAACCCTATTTGGTATAAACATATTTTCAGGGATTCCGCTGGGGGAAAAAATCGCCAGTTCAAAAAAAAGAAACAATTTGCGATAAAAAATTACAATTTTCGAAAAAATAAAATCTTTTTTTTTTTCGAAAATTGTAATTTTGTATTACCAATTGCGAAAGTGGCGATCGCCAGCGGAATCCTTGTATTTTATTAAATAATAATTTACATAATTTTTCGGTATAATACAAGCAGTGTAAAGAGGATTGGAACGAAAGATTGCTATATTATAGAGTTCCTCTCCTTAAAACCTGCCCAAATTTGACGGCTATATCCACAATGCAATACATTATTTTTTTCGGTAATATTACATTTTATAAAAATTTAAGAATGCGACTTCTTTTTATTTCGTTACATTTGGTCAAATATTGATTTTATTACGAAAAATGATTTCTATGCGAATTTAACTTGCGGGAAAAGAGCTGGAGAACCTGGAAGAGGAGTCGAAAAACGAAAAAAAACCTGTCTATCTAGTTTGGACATGATCTAACTATCTATCTAGCATGATCTAACTATCTATCTAGCATGATCTAACTATCTATATATGATCTATTTAGCTTGGACATGACATGATCTTAGTTTTAACTAATAAAACAAAAGTTAAATTATGAAAATGTGTCCGCTGTTTCTGAAATTAGAAAAAAAAATCCCATATACATTTTCACCTGTGTGAAGATGTCTATGGGGATTTATGGGGATTTAACATTGGGACCTTTTTCTTTGCATATATTTCACCAAATTTCACGAAATAAAAATATGCTCATTCTTAAATTTTGCTAAAAAATAATGTTAGTGAAATGTTTATTATAGGAATGAATGGCATTTTTGTGGAATTTATCGGGGTATAAACTTGGAAAAGTCGCTGCAATACTGGACGAAGCGATAAAAAAATACAATTTTCGAAAAAAAACACAAAAAAAACAAGATTTTGTTTTTCTTTTTTCGAAAATTGTAGTTTTTTAAGGCCTCGTCCAGTATTCCCGCGACTATTCCAAGTTTATATCCCCGATTAATTAAAAAAAAAAGACCATTCATTCCTTATAATTCCAGCATTTGAAATAAATTCATCAAGAAAATGTGTTTATTTTCCGTTTTCTTAAGAATTATTTTAACTGCGCCTGACGGTTACGGAAAGTAGTTCGGCGTGGGAGTTTACTGGGATATAAATTTTGGACAGAGACTTGCTACGGACCAATCAAATGTTAAGGAATTGTGTAAATAATTTTGTGCTGGAATTATAATTATAAGGAATGAATGGCCTTTTGTGGAATTTATCGGGGATATAAACTTGGAAAAGTCGCGGGAATACTGGACGAGGCCTTCCGACCTTCGTCCAGTATTCCCGCGACTTTTCAAGTTTATACCCCGATAAATTCCACAAAAAGGCCATTCATTCCTATAGTAAAGTTTGGGCAGGTTTCGTGAAACAGACAGTAGGTACGTACACTTACGCTGGTGCAAGATCGTGATGAAATGTCATCAAGCACGGGCCATGGTCATGAGCAAAATCATTAATTTTAACTGTAAATCCTTGCCGTAGTAGAAGATGGCGACGAAGCAAGGAGAAATAAATCACGAATTGGGGACGGACCACCAACCAGCCCATCGCAAAATAGTATTCTCCGCTTGCTCAGTGAAGTCCCCGGATGTATATGAACTATTATAGTTTCATGGAACCTGCCCAAATTTTACGGCTATATATATAAACAATGCAAATATGTTTTCGATAATATTAAGTTTTATCAAAATGTAAGAATGAGCCTTCATTTCTTGTCGTGAAATTTGATCCAATATTGATTTTATTGCGAAAAATAACTGAATTTCACAATGTTAAATCCCCATAGACATTTTCACGGCGTGTGTTATCTGTCCGTGGATTTGACGCGGGGATTTTTTATAATTTCAGAAACAGTGGACCGATTTTCAAAATTTAATTTTCTTTCCTTAGTTAGATAATTTTCAAGTTTCAGAGTCGAAACTATTTTCCCATAGAGAAATCAGTTTTCATAATAAAATCCATATTTGAACAAATTTCACGAAATTAAGAAAGGGTTCATTCTTACATTTTGCTAAAATGTAATATTATGTTTACATAATTGCCGAATGTAATGGATTGCAACCGCAGCTATGGCCTGGGGTCAACTGTGCCAATGATATGTGTCCAGAAGGTTGTCAAGTGTTTATATTTAGCTAGAGGTTAGCATACAGCATTGACGTGTGTGGGTATATAGACAATACCAGTAGCCTATTTCATCAACATTGCAAAGCATACTTATCTAGCAAAGTACACTTTGAGGGAGAAATTTTCAATTTTATGATAGATTTATTAATTTTTATTATACTGAATTTATTACATTATCACAGCCAATTTGGCTGTGATAATGTAATAAATTCAGTATAATAATTCTGCATACTTTTAATCATGACATATATGCATTTGTTAGTTCTATATGAAATAATGCATTTCAGGAAAAATAAATGATTACTCCCTCAAAGTATACTTTGCTAGTAAGTATACTTTGCAATGTTGATGAAATCGACTACAGGCTAGTGTCTTTTGGTATCACGATTATCAGGCAAGGCTTAGTAATTCCGAGGCTTGCCGAGGAATTCCGGCCTACAGTTTCCGAGCCGAGCAATTGATGTCGAAAGACACAAGCCTTTGGGGCGTTTCACTAAACTTAGTACGACTAAAATGATCGTAAGTGTTATATGCAGCCTATGCTCAATACATGTATATCCATAAATTGAAGTTTCCAGACGATCCTAAATTTGCACTTACGAACATATTAGTCGTACGAAGTTTAGTGAAACGGGACCCTGGTATTCTTTGTAAGTGTTATGCTACATAATGAACAAATGTAACATGGTTTCGTCGAGCGAAAAACGTGGGATTCTTTTCATTACATCATTACACTGACATAAGTCGGTAATGCCATGTGACGTCGTTCGACCAATGAAACATAGCTTTGAATCCTCTGTGATCCAGGGGACGTTTCACTAAACTGCGTACGACTAAAATGCTCGTAAGTGCAAATTTAAGATACATTTAGTCTGGAAATTTCAGTTGATGGATTTACATTTATTGAACATTTTGGTCGTACGAAGTTTATTGAAATGGCCCCGACGGATATATCAATGCATATGTATCTGTTATCAGTCCGTATGCATTAGGTCAACACAAAGCTGGGGCCCGTTTCACTAAACTTCGTACTACTAAAATGTTCGTAAGTGCACAATTATGATAGTCTGTAAATTTCACATTAACAATGTTTTCTTGTAAACACTTATTGAATTACATTTATTGAGCATAGGCTGCATATGTAAATCCATCAATTGAAATTTCTAGGCGATCCTAAATTTCCACTTACTAACATTGTAGTCGTATGAAGTTTAGTGAAACGGGCCCCTGGTTACATAATAACAGCATGTATTTGTATGTAGGGGCCCACTGTTGCATACCGGAGCAGCATGTTTCTACTGTGTGAACAACAAACGCCATCGCATGTAATAAACTAGTCGGCGTGGAAGATGTATGCGAAAATATAATAATATTTTGGAGTGCGACGAAAAGCCATATATTATGTGAAACGAATATGGAACAATTTTTGTGTATTTAGTACGAATATCCTGTTACATTTTCACACAGGCGTTTGTGATTATTTTTCGTTCAGCCCCTGGCTGTATCAAGGTGCATGAATCACGTGGTTACAACAACAACAACGTCGCACACTCCAAAGTAAGTATTATTTGATATTTTCCTTAATATGCAACATATTTTGGTGAAATATGACGCAGCAAACGCGTCTTCATGAGCTGCATTTGGTGGTCTATGGAGTTTGGCACAGGCTTATGTCGTTTTTGCGAAGAATCGATTTCCGTGTCGGAGACACGGAAATCGATTCTTCGCAAAAACGACAGATGTTTTGGGCAAAAATACAGAGACCACCAAATACAGCTTAACAGGACGCGTTTGATGCGCCATATTTCATCAAAATCCGTTACGTAATAAGGACACTATACAAGAATACGTACTTTGAATCGGTACTTGTTGTTGTTGTTAGTACCACGTGATCATACACCTTGTGTATTATTCATTTTAGCGAGTTTTATTTGTAGTATTTGATTATTAGAAAAGAACCTTTATTTTTAACGACACATTTCACGATTTTTTTCCCACTGAAAAGCGAAGAGTGGTGCACATGAAAACTGTGTATTTTTTTTGTATTTTTTTTTTTAAACTGTGTATATACATACAACGAACGTCATAAAACACAGTGACTACTCAGTGAAACTGTTCAAATAATGTTCTTGAGAAAATTAATATTCAACAACAATTAATATTAAAATATAATATGAATAGGTGAATGTTTTGTTTGAGAAGCGCATATATTACTAACTTACATCATGCTTTTGGCAGAATCGTGTTTCAATTTATTTGTGAAAAGTTCGCAGTCCGTTGAAATGAGTTTGTGTGATGCCTATTGTATAAAGTAATTAAATGTTAATTATTCAATCAAAATGCCATACCACATCAAATGTATTTTTGTAAGTAAATTATTGAATACTAGAGTCTGTGTCTACGGTGATGTTTTGATTCTGCCAACTCTGCCAGGCGCCTGATGTCAATACAATACAACGACAGGACCTGCGTGTAATCATATCCACAGGGAGGTGTCGAATGTTGGGATTATGTGTGATATCATAACATACGTGTAGACATTCTGTCTCTTCCAGGGACCCCGTGTCGGATGGTGTCCAGTGATGAATGACGAGACGAGGGTCCGCCCGCCGCGACAGACATCATGGCGAATGACGTCAACATTGGAACCTCTCTAAACCGGACACCCTGGGAGGTCAGACCGTGAATAACCGCGGTCCAAGTCGCTATATGGCACACCTGGGTAGAACCTGCTGGTAGAGCGGCTAATACAATCGTATTTCACAAACTCCAGTGCCGGGATTGAGGATCGAAATCGGGCCGCCGGAATGAGAGTCGGAGGTTGTAACCACTCGACCGCAATTGCACTCTTGAACCTGCCCAAAGTTTACGGCTATACTGTATAAACAATGCAAAAAAACAATATTTGTTTCAACATTTAAGAATAATCCTTCTTTTTATTTCGTGAAAAATGGTCAAATATTGATTTTATTACAAATAAACAATTCCCTCACGGAGTGAAGATGTCGATAGGGATTTAACATGGGAAAATGTTTCTAATTTCAGAAATAATAGTTTTCTTAGTTAGCTCATTTCCAAGCTATCTAGCTAGTTTTCGAAGTGAAGTTAATTTCCAAAACAAATCGTGTTTGTTCTACTCCTCCCCGAGCTCCTCTGCCTCCTTTTCCCCCATGTTAAATTCACATAGACAAATCTATTTTTCGTAATAAAATCAAATATTTCAACATTTTTCAGGAAATAAAAAGGCACAATAATTATTATCGAAAAATATATTGTTTCTGCATTGTTTATATAGCTGTACATTTTGGACAGGTAACACATGCACACATGCACATAATTTACATCACATAACACATATACATAATTTACATCACCATGCACACATGTGCATACTTTACATCACCATGCACACATGTGCATAATTTACATCACCATGCACACATGTACATAATTTACATCACCATGCACACATGTGCATAATTTACATCACCATGCACACATGTACATAATTTACATCACCAAGCCACATGCATATTTACAATTTCACCATGCACCACCATGAACATAATAATCACCATGCACATGTACATAATTTAGATCATGGCCACACATGTCCAAATTTACATCACCATGCACACAATGTACATAATTTACATCACCATGCACACATGTAATAATTTAACATTTACCATGCACACCATGACATAAATTTTACATCACCATGCACATGTACATAATTTACATCACATGCACACAATGTACTAATTTACATCACCATGCACAAATTTCATCTACATAATTTAGATCACCATGCACACATGTACATAATTTACATCACCATGCACACATGTACATAATTTACATCACCATGCACACATTGTACTAATTTTACATCACCATGCCCACATTTTACATAATTTTTAGATCACCAATGCACATATGACATAATTTACATCACCATGCACACATGTACATAATTTACATCACCATGCAACACATTACATAATAGATCACCATCACACATGTACAATTTTACATCACAAAGCACACATGTACATAATTTACATCACCATGCACACATGTACATAATTTACATCACCATGCACACATGTACATAATTTACATCACCATGCACACATGTACATAATTTACATCACCATGCCACATGTAAAAATTTACATCACCAGCACACAAGTACATAATTTACATCACCATGCCACACACTGTTACATAAATTTACATCACCATGCACAACTGTACATAATTTACATCACCATGCACAGTACATAATTTACATCACCATGACACATGACATAATTTACATCACCATGCACACAGTACCATATACAATCATCCATGCACACATGTACATAATTTACATCACCATGCACATGTACATAATTTACATCACATGCACATGTACATAATTTACATCACATGCACATGTTTACACATATCACCATGCACACAGTACTAATTTTACATCACCCATGCACACATGTACATAATTTACATCACCGATGCACCATGCACACAGTACATAATTTACATCACCATGCACACATGACTATACGTTTCATCCATGCACACATGTACATAATTTACAATCACATCAACACATGTACATAATTTACATCACCATGCACATGTACATAATTTACATCACCATGCACACATGTGCAATTTAATACATCACATGTATAATTTACTCACATGCACACTACATAATTTACATCACCATGCACACATGTGCATAATTTACATCACCATGCACACATGTACATAATTTACATCACCATGCACACATGTGCATAATTTACATCACCATCACGCACATGTACAGATACATCACTGCATCACATGTGCATATACGTCATCATGCACACATGTCATTTATCATCACATAATTTACATCACATAACACATGTGCATAATTTACATCATCTACAAAAACGTGTCCTATTGTAATTGAATATTTAGAACTAGCATTAACTATTTGAGTTTATCTAGATTTGGCGCTCCATACATTTTGGTTTAAACTTGTGGTAGAAGATGTAATTCAACATTTTACATGTGTTGTATAGTTACAAAAGTTGTCCTGTGCCGCAATACAAGCACCTGTGCATTCTGAATAAATAATGTTCATACTATGGTCGTTTGACAATGAAACAATGGGCCATTGTTTGTAGGACGTCGGATTGAGTGGCGTACCTGTCCGCACTGTCTACTTGATAGAAGAATTAGCAAGAGTGATATATGCCCTGCATACTGTACATATTTGCTGTTTGTATCCTTGTCAGAGGCAACACGTATATCCATGTTCCCGCACAACTTACTTACTGCATGATTGACTAAATCGCGCCGACCGACATATTATGGTACATCGATATCATGAATTCACACAGTACATAGTTACCGACACCCAGAACTACAAGACTAATGACTGAACTACACCGATCAAAGATCGGTGTAGTTCAGTCATTAGTCTTGTAGTTCAGTCATTATCATTATAGTCCTGGGTATTAACTGCCTATATCTGATAACATTAATAATGATACAATGGCAATATTTTAAATGTACATGCCCACTCAGTAGGCACATGTTCTTTATATCAGAAACATCATCTGATAAATGTTCTGGAAAAATAAACAATCATTCACCATTACCCCACGTATTGATTGGCAGTATTATACATTTTATATCAGACGTAATTGTCCACACTGATATCAGGGGCGATAACCGTGTTTCCCTAAAATGTTAACGGACATTACTATTTATTCTCTATATTTATTTTTTGACGTGCAATGATCATACTTTATAATCTGTCAAAATATTATTTTTTCAGGTGACGCATTAAATTAGTATAAATAATGAAAACAATATCATGCTTCATTTGCATATGAAAATAGCCTGATACCACCGCGAGTCACTATCAGTAAAATAACTATTACTAAATTATTATATCTGTATAGCGCGCACTCCTATTTTTTAGGACTGGTGGAATAGTGAGTGACACAATTATACGCTTATTTTGATTCCTATAAAGAACAGTTTGTGCCTACTGAGTGGGCATGTACTGCAGTAAATTGATGACACACTCAACTGTGCGGATAACAGCACACCAGCGAATGATGAAGACATATTTATTGCAATGATATATGCTGATAATGGCATTGTCATTACTGCAGTTTGTTTTGCACCACAAAACCATGCCAATGTGGAATTTAGCAGAGGAAAACGATAGCCTGTTTGGTGATACATTTACAATGTACATATGTAAAACCAACATGGCATTGTCTTTTTGTGGTGTATTTTCTTCACTTTCATGACATTGGTAAACTATACATTCTTCCTGAATGGTGATGCTTTCCCCATGTTAAATCCCCATAGACATCTCCACTTTGATAATGTAACTATTCTAGATGACAGCCTCCTCTAACGATGTAAACGTTCTGACTGACACATTGTGTGTGACCACCGTGCAGTGCATATATAATGTAACCAATATTACTGACATCCTACAGTGCATATATAATGTAACCATTATTACTGACACACTACAGTGCATAGATAATGTACCCATTATTACTGACACCATACAATGCATACACAATGCAACCATTGTTACTGACACCATACAGTGCATACATAATGTAACCATTATTACTGACACACTACAGTGCATACATAATGTAACCATTATTACTGACACACTACAGTGTATAGATAATGTAACCATTATTACTGATACCCTACAGTGCATACACAATGTAACCATTATTACTGACACACTACAGTGAATAGATAATGTACCCATTATTATTGACACCATACAATGCATACACAATGCAACCATTGTTACTGACACCATACAGTGCATACATAATGTAACCATTATTACTGACACACTACAGTGAATAGATAATGTACCCATTATTACTGACACCATACAGTGCATACACAATGTAACCATTATTACTGACACCCTACAGTGCATACATAATGTAACCATTATTACTGACATACTACAGTGCAAAAAATAATGTACCCATCATTACTGACACACTACAGTACATACATAATGCAACCATTATTACTGACACCCTACAGTACATGCACAATGTAACCATTATTACTGACACACTACAGTGTATAGATAATGTAACCATTATTACTGAAACCCTACAGTGCATACATAATGTAACCTTTATTACTGACACACTACAGTGCATACATAATGTAACCATTATTACTGACATACTACAGTGCATAGATAATATAAATATTATTACTGACACCCTACAGTGCATAGCTAATGTAACCATTATTACTGACACCCTACAGTGCTTTGATAATGTAACCATTATTACTGACACCCTACAGTGCATACACAATGTAAACATTATTACTCACACCCTACAGTGCATACATAGTGTAACCATTATTACTGACACCCTACAGTACATACATAATGTACCCATTATTACTGACACCCTACAGTGCATACACAATGTAAACATTATTACTGACACCCTACAGTGCATACATAATCGAACAATTATTACTGACACCCTACAGTGCATACACAATGTAACCATTATTACTGACACCCTACAGTGCATACATAATGTAACCATTATTACTGACACCCCACAGTGCATAGATAATGTACCCATTATTACTGACACCCTACAGTGCATACACAATGTAACCATTATTACTGACACCATACAGTGCATACATAATGTAATAATTATTACTGACACCCTACAGTGCATACATAATCGAACAATTATTACTGACACCCTACAGTGCATACATAATCTAACCATTATTACTGGCAACCTACAGTGCATACACAATGTAACCATTATTACTGACACCCTACAGTGCATACATAATGTAACAATTATTACTGACACCCTACAGTGCATACACAATGTAACCATTATTACTGACACACTACAGTGCATACACAATGTAACCATTATTACTGACACCCTACAGTGCATACATAATGTAACCATTATTACTGACACCCTACAGTGCATAGATAATGTAACCATTATTACTGTCACCCTACAGTGCATACACAATGTAACAATTATTACTGACACCCTACAGTGCATACATAATCTAACCATTATTACTGACACCCTACAGTGCATACACAATGTAACCATTATTAATGACACCCTACAGTGCATACATAATGTAACCATTATTACTGACACCCTACAGTGCATACATAATGTAACCATTATTACTGACACCATACAGTGCATACATAATGTAACCATTATTACTGACACCCTACAGTGCATACACAATGTAACCATTAGTACTGACACCCTACAGTGGACGCATAATGTAACCATTATTACTGACATCCTACAGTGCATAAATAATGTAACCATTACTATTGACAACCTACAGTGCGTACATAATGTAACCATTAACACAGTGTAACCATTATTACTGACACCCTACAGTGCATACATAATATAACCATTATTACTGAAACACTACAGTGCATACATAATGTAACCATTATTACTGACACCATACAGTGCATACATAATGTAACCGTTATTACTGACATCCTACAGTGCATACATAATGTAACCATTATTACTGACACCATACAGTTCATACATAATCGAACAATTATTACTGACACCCTACAGTGCATACATAATTTAACCATTATTACTGACACCCTACAGTGCATACACAATGTAACCATTATTACTGACACCCTACAGTGCATACATAATGTAACCATTATTACTGACATCCTACAGTGTATAGATAATGTAACCATTATTAATGACACCCTACAGTGCATACATAATGTAACCATTATTACTGACACCCTACAGTGCATACATAATGTAACCATTATTACTGACATCCTACAGTGTATAGATAATGTAACCATTATTACTGACACCATACAGTGCATACATAATCGAACAATTATTACTGACACCCTACAGTGCATACATAATCTAACCATTATTACTGACACCCTACAGTGCATACACAATGTAACCATTATTACTGACACCCTACAGTGCATACATAATCGAACAATTATTACTGACACCCTACAGTGCATACATAATCTAACCATTATTACTGACACCCTACAGTGCATACACAATGTAACCATTATTACTGACACCCTACAGTGCATACATAATATAACCATTATTACTGACACCCTACAGTGCATACATAATGTAACCATTATTACTGACACACTACAGTGTATAGATAATGTAACCAGTATTACTGACACCCTACAGTGCATACATAATGTAACAATTACTACTGACAACATTCAGTGCATAGATATTGTAATGGAACCATACAACATTCATAACGTAATCATTCTTACTGACACATACTACATTGATAATGTAAGACATTCGGTTATAATGTATGTAACCATTATTACTGACACACTACAGTGCATACATAATGTAACCATTATTACTGACACCATACAGTGCATACATAATGTAACCATTATTACTGACACCATACAGTGCATACACAATGTAACCATTATTACTGACACCCTACAGTGCATACATAATGTAACCATTATTACTGACACCCTACAGTGCATACATAATGTAACCATTATTACTGACCATTATTACTGACACCCTACAGTGCATACATAATGTAACCATTATTACTGACACCCTACAGTGCATACATAATGTAACCATTATTACTGACACCCTACAGTGCATACATAATGTAACAATTACTACTGACAACATTCAGTGCATAGATATTGTAATGGAACCATACAACATTCATAACGTAATCATTCTTACTGACACATACTACATTGATAATGTAAGACATTCGGTTTGACATGTTACACTAACTTGATATTGTATTTTTGTAATTAACACAACTCATTGGTAACCTATACATTCTGATTGACACTATGCATTGCATATACATGTACAGTAGAACCCCTCTAAATCGGACACCCCGATAGGTTCCCATGATGTCCGGTTTAGAGAGGTTCCACTGTAAAACAGACAGATGAATATTTCAAGACACGCGTGGCTGCTTAGTGATCGTGAATAGACATTACTATCGGAGGTAAATGTCAATGTAACATATCGATGGTCTAGTAACATAATGTCGTAAGTGCTATAGCACGTACGACCTTATGTTACTAGACCATCGATATCTAAATTAAGCTTCACTAACTTTCCTATGTGTCCGGCTTAGAGGGGTTCTACTGTATATTGTAAATATACCGACTGGCTTACCGTTAAATTGATAATGCAGGTATTAATACATATTTGCGCAAATGTTTACATTGTGAACTAGCGACTCACAATGTAAACATGTGCACTAATGTTTACAATTTGCAAAAATGAATCAGTAATACAACACATAATCGTTGGTTAATTCATCGTAGTATACATCATGAACAATAACAGATACATACATACTATACACGACAAGCATAAATCATTGACAATAAAAAACATCGATCCATTTTTATTGGATTATATTATTTTTGTAATTAATTGGGGCATTTTCTTGTGGCATTGCCACCTGTTCTTATCTTATACTATATTTATATCGACAAAGGCGAAACGGTATAAAGATCGAATAGCATAATCCATATTAGATTATGTTCGTGTTTTCCATACGCACGGCCATCCGTCAAAGCCAGACGGGCACACCAGCACACCGACTTCAAGATGGACGATTGTGAACTGTGTTAACCCTTAGAATAATGGAAACGAAAATTATCGTCTGCTGTTGTTTATATTTGGTCTTCTTTCTCATTAAAACATTGTTTGTCAGCACTTTAGAATCATTTCCAATGGAAATGATTCTAAATAGCTGCCAAACAATGGTTTTAATGGGGAAAATGGGAAATAAAAAATAAACAACAGACGACAAAATGTAATTCAGTAGTGTAAGGGTTAATGAGACAGGGTGAGAAACGTAGAGTGGTGAAATGTGGTTTCATGTCAGGCCTGCACGGTCATACATTTATTATGGTGGACATGTATCGATAAGCCGCCGTCAGTCTGTCGGTGCATATATATATCATATCAATCCCGCAGAATTTCCTTGCACCTCGTATCAGCAGGAACAGAAGAACATTATCGTTAGACAAAGAACACCTTTCTGTAACTTGGGGGAGGGAATGGATTGTGTCGTTGTTTGTCAGTCTCTGTTGACAGTTTTAGTCGGTCTTTCTATCAGTTACAAACAGTCGGTAATATGTCAACTTGTCTCTTTCATCTTATTTTCAAACGGTTACTGGCACGCTGTATGCAGTGGAACATACATAATCCTGAGTTAGTGGCAATATGAACACACATCGTATGACAGAACTGACAACGTGTCTTCCCGCAGACGACAGGAAAATTGTTGTTATCGCCCGGGCGCCGTGTGGAAGACAGTTGGCTTTTGTAAACCGTGAAATGTACACCGCTTCTAAGGATTTAATGCTTTGTTCTTCAAATGTTCAGTTGTGTTACTAGTATTTTAATGTTTTCATTTTTATTCTCGGATTTAGTGGCAAAGGATGGATGGATATCGCTCTCGGTACTGTGGAATATAAAACTGTGTAGCAGCGGCCGTGTGTCCCGGATATGCCGGCGTTGCACCGAGGCGTGTGTATAGGACCATGTGACGTAGTTGTGACGTAACAGCATGGAGAGAAAATAACAAAAATACGCGGAGTGCAGTTTCGGGTGTATATGTTATATGCTAGATGCTGTAAGATGGCATATATGAGACAAGCCAAGTCATTGTGTACATATGAATATGTGCGACTTTTCATAAACAATATTTACAAAATTTACGATATTTTCCGTAAATGACGTCGAAAATTGCCGATTTATTTTCTGGTCAATGATGAGTACATATAGGTTCAGAAAAATATACAGTTTACTATAAATTAATTTAGCATTGTTTTCATTATTGTCTGCGCATATGTGCCTGTGACTGGATAAATGGGGCTTATGGTATTTGTGACCAGTGTAGTTCCTGATCAGATAGCACACGCATGTAACCTGATAACGATCTATATTGCTCGTTAGAAGCATGGCGTGTGTTTCATTGATGTAATGGCGAATAGTGCAGATCATGATCAGACTGTGCGGATGCACAGTCTGATCTTGATCTACACTGGTCGCAAAACCCATACGCCTCATTTATCCAGTCATTGCCACCTGCGAACAAATGACTTTATCCGTTTACAATTACAATTTACGTGTAAATAATAAACTATTATAATATTAGTTTATTTTCAATGCGTAGTATTTTAATTATTTCACTTACACAAATAAAATACTTTGTGAAATATGATAGAGAGATAGATATATAGATAGATAGTAAATAAATCATAAATATTTAAGCCACATGGCCCATGAAGGTAAAAAGTAAGCATGCATGTAAACACAATATGTCAAGGATGGCAAAAAGTGTAGTAAATGACATGTACACGTATCTAATAAATTATATGCTTTCAAAATTTCGGCAAAGACATACTATTTTTAATTTATGTACTTCAAAAGTGGTTTTGACCATTAATCACAATATATTCATAGGACGGTGAACTGTGAAATTAGTCCAAATCAATTTTTGTTTCATATCTTGCGTATTCAGTATTGCAAGTTTGACAAACATCCACAGGCCATTCTGGGAATTTTACCACCACGGAAATATATTCAATAACATCCGCAATTTGCCATTTCAGATTTTAATTGTTTTTAATAATAATATTAAATAAATAATTATACATACTTATCACATATGAACACGTTTCAGCACCTTGTGTTACTCGTCTTAAAGACACTGTCCATGTGTGGCGTCATACCAGTAATTTGGGAGATATTAGAGAAACAAGAAACGGGAACGTCCAACACTGTCGCCTAGTAGCCTATTTCACCAAAATTGTAAAGTATACTTATCTTGCTAAGTACTCTTTGAGGGAGAAATATTCAATTTAAGGATAAATTTATTAATTTTTATTATACTGAATTTAATACATTATCACAGCCATTTTGGCTGTGATAATGTGATAAATTCAGTATAATATTATGCATATGTTTAATCTTCAAATATATGCAGTCGTTAGTTCTATATGAAATAATGCATTTCAGGAAAAATAAATGCTTAGTACCTAAAAGTATACTTAGATAGATAAGTACGCTTAGTAATTTTGATGAAATCGGCTACAAGCGGTGTGTTGATACTGAGTGAATATGACACATACACGACGTTGCATTAGAGTCATCATAATTGAAAGTATCAGTGGAAGAAGGGGGCTAAGTTGCTATGGAAACTAACCCCATCTTCTACCGACCCCTTCAATGCTAGTTACGGGGCAACTCTGGGAATTTCTTCGTGAATGATTCCGATAATTTCAGAACAATTGCGGATTTTTTGTTTAGACAATGTTGGTGACTTTTCCCTTCACCTACCGTCGATCTGTCATTATCGCATAAATTAATGGGTCAAATATTTAGTGGATATTGTTGGGAAGGTATGTGTATTTCTCGAGAAATCTTTATGTTCTATACATGTGGTTGTGTCTAGATAAATTGGGCTTATGGGTCTTGCGACCAGTGTAGATCCAGATCAGCCTGTGCATCCGCACAGTCTGATCAGGATCTGCACTGATCGCCATTCCGTCAATGAAATACCCGTCATGCTTATAACAAGCAATATATATCGTTATCAGGCTACACGAGTGTGTTATGTGATCCGGAGCTACACTGGTCACAAAACCCATAAGCCACAAACACAAATAAACATGAACATAAATGGTTCTTTAACCGATTGACAAATAAAACAATATCTGGATTAACACATTTCACGCCATTTTTTTTGTGGAAAATCCTAAATATTGCTCTTTATATGTGCTCAGAAGTATATGTCACGACCACCATTTGAATGAATGATCACAACATATACTTTTATTGAGAAATAACAAAAATAAAAAATAGTTAAAAAGATGTCATACCCGTAAAGGTATATTCCGCATGTAATGGGTTAATACAATTAAATATAAATAATATTGTTGATATAGAATAATAAAAATGGAGTCTCGTTATACTAATAATAATAATAATAATAATACAAATAATAATAATAAATTATATAGTGTATTTATTATTTATTTTTTGTATTCACCGCTATATATACAGTCGAATATGTGCTACACTCCACCTCCGAATTACAATTACCTGTCTATAGCAGCCATGCTTTTGTTTTCCCTATTATTCAATTACTACATAAATGAACCTGTGAACAAAGACCACCTATGAACAAAGGCCAGATTTTTATCTTCCCATGGCTGGCCTTTATTCACAGGTTTAACTGTATTTTAGTGCGTTTCCGCCACATTCGTCGAGTCGTGCGGAAATAACGGCAAACACCGTATGAATGCCCGGCGAATTGGAACTCGTGTAGACACGGACGAAGCCGTACATGGTTCACACAATATGTCGATCAGAAGAGATTAATAATATTACATAATAAATACAGTTTCAAACTGGATTATAAAATTTAGAAAACAAGCTTTTACGCCTATTTGGTTTCCGCTAAATTTCAACGTAACTTTAAAACGAATATTTCGTCAACTTTCGACGTCATTTACGGAAAATATCCCGTAAATTTTGTAAGTATTTTTCATAAACAGTTGCACATCTTCTTAAATACAAAACCGCATGGTGTGTCTCATATACGGCAAATGTTTATCCTCTGTTGTGCAGTTTTTTCTGTTAATCCGCAAAATTAATTAATACGATAAGGTTTGTTATAACATTTCTCGGATATTGTTTACTTTGATACATTCTGGAAAATAAAATTGTTATAATATTAAAATAAACACAACATCTCAAAGTTGTATTACTGCGACTTTGTAATGCGTAATATGCGTTGTTTATTCGCTGTGCGTCATATTAAAAAAAAATACAAAACAACAACAACAACAACAACAAAAACAAACACACACATACTTTTAATTAACAAATAGAAAACAAATACATACACATAATGTATTGTAGTAAGACATGTACCAGAGCTGGGGCCGTCTAATTTAAATATGATTTTATTATTTTATGTTTACATATATTATACAGTGCTCTATGGTAGCAAGGGGTCTGGGGCCGTTTCACTAAACTTCGTACGACTAAAATGTTCGCAAGTGCAACTTTAGATCGTCTGGAAATTTAAATTGATGAATTTACATTTATTGAGCATAGGCTGCATATGCATGATGCCTATGCTCAATAAATGTAAATCCATTAATTGTTTACAAGAAAACAGTGTTAATGTGAAAGTTACAGACTATCATAATGTTGCACCTGCGAACATTTTAGTCGTACACAGTTTAGCGAAATGGCCCCTAGAGGAAGAAGGGGGCTATGTCCATATGGGACTTAGCCCCCTTGTTCCACTGGCCCCTTCAATTGTGTTATTGTAATTGTTTTCCGGAAGTCTTTTTCGCTAACATATTTTGATATGTTGCTAATCTATATATTGCCCTACGGATTTTCACTGCACTCTCTGATTTGCGGATATATTTATATGCATGTATGTGTATCACACCAAGCCTTTGTTGGTGTCAATAACTTTTTCGAAATAAACTGAAACGAAATATGCCATCGCTTCCTTTTGTAATTTGAATACATGTAGTTGCTGGAAAATGGAACATGTAATTTTATGTTAAAGAAAAATGTTCCGGGCTCTCAGTGGAGCTATCTCCCTTATCGTAGCCCCAGTGTTTGCCGATACTGATTTTTTTTTATATAAATGACATCGAAAGCTGGCGCAAAATTCCAAACGACGTCGAATGATAAAAAGAGCTTATGTATAAGCTCTTTTTATCATTAGACGTCGTTTGCTGACAATATTACCAATTTTCGAAATCAATATCGGTGAAAAACAGCTAACGGGATAAGGGGTGTATTACCAGAGTCGGACAATAATTACATGCTGTGACGCCTGATTTGAATATTCACAAGGAAACAATTCAATTGAAACGTCAGGTTACGGTAAATTCTACAACAAAATAATAAAACGCTTTGCACAAAATTCCAAGTGATTGTGAATTGTCTAACTGATGTGTGTTACATCGTAGCCCAATTTCAATATTTAACTCATTGTGCATGCTAGATGTGAAATAACTGCCAACAACTTATTTTTTCTTATTTCTTTTTCATTGCTTGCGTCCTCCGGACTCAATTCTTATTACATTCTAAGATATATTCATAGTAATTACGGGGATAAATACAAGAAAATATATTGAGTTGTCATCTGGTATTTTTTAACTACAGTGAAACTTCTCTAAGCCGGACACCCTGGGGGGTCCCCAGGGTGTCCGGCTTAGAGAAGTTTCACTGTAAATTATGCATTTGAGCATTCTGAGCCATAGATTTGTACTACGCATTACGGACAGACATTATCACCTGAGATAAATGAACAAGAAACTCATCAAACATTACATCACAGATGTTTTCTTGGTGTCCGGTTTAGAGAGGTTCCACTATATATGTATTTAAAGCCCAATAGTTTCCTAGTATGCAAAGAGGTAAGATGCATGCTGGTAGTTTGTTTATACTGCGTGCGCATTTCCTGTTTATGCCTCAGACACGGACGAATATCAGCCTACAGTCGGAAATAAATTTGTGAAATTGTCTTATTTTATTTAAATGTATATATGAAATGATTACATGAACTCTATTTTCTTATGTCATATATTTGTATATTTACGGAGTTTTCAGGGATCATTAGCTATTAACTATCATTTCTCTCAGTGTAATTTATGTGTATGCATATAACGGACCGGTTTGAGTAATAAAGATACATGCACACTTTCATCCGCCACCGTTATTTTTTAATTAAAATAATAAAATGGATTCGAATCGATAATATTTCATGTAGCATTTGCGGAACAATTTATATATGATGTGTTTTCTTTGTTGTGGGGACATACAGCACATCTGCTCGAAATCGGTGTCAATGTATTTCTCTCACAATAGAAATACGGACTAATTGTCTGTACAGTTATGAAAATACGTGGTATATTTTCTTTTGTTATCTGTACGGATAACTAAAATACATGCAATTCAAAACTAAAATTTCAATGTAGTAATGTGTGTTTAATTGTGAGTTAAAGTCTGTCGTCTGCTGTTTATCTTTAGTTTACATTTATCTTGATGAAAACAATATTTAACAGCGCATGAGAATTGCTATTCTGAGGTGGCCTTTAGTACAGGTTCGACTATAGTAGATCATACACGTTAAAATAACTAAAATTATGCTTGCCATTATCAATAATGGTATGTTCGAAACAGATAATTGGACTTGTACGGAGCCCCGCAGGGACGTATAATTTTATTTTTTTTATTAATTCGTTCCCATGAAATAACAATTCGTTCCCTCAATTTAACAATTCGTTCCCACGAATTGATAATTCGTTCCCTCAATTTAACAATTCGTTCCCACGAAATAACAATTCGTTCCCACGGGAACGAATTGTTAATTCGTGGAAACGAATTGTTATATCGTGGGAACGAATTGTTAATTCGAGGGAACGAATTGTTAAATTGAGGGAACGAATTGTCATTTCGTGGGAATGAATTGTTAATTCGAGGGAAAGAATTGTTATATCGTGAGAACGAATTGTTAATTCGAGAACGAATTGTTAATTCGTGGGAACGAATTAATAAAAAAAATCCATGTCCCCTGCGGGCCTCCGTAGATTGGAACTTACATCCTAGTCAAGGTTTATTGTTTGAATTTATGTCAAGTATTTTAACAAAAGGGTAGATTATTTTCAAACATCGGTATGCGTCATTCCACAGGTGCATTCATACGCCTTGCGAGGCAACGTTTGATTGGTTGTTGGGAATGTCTCCGTTTTATTCCCGCGGCTTTGCATGGAATTCTATTCCAAATATTGAAACGTTTTATCTCTTTTGAGACATTATTCATCAAAAACATTTTATTGGACGTGGGGATATACCGTCCAATAGAAGGCTTAGTATATATATAGTCTTCTATTTACTGAACATCATATATGTGGCTGTGACTGGAGAAATGGGGCGTATGGGTTTTGCGCCCAGCGTGGATCCAGATCAGCCTGTGCATCCGGATCTGCACTGTTCGCAATTCCATCAATGGGACACTCGTCATGCTTCTGTCAAGCAATAAGCTCGTTATCAGGCTACAGGAGTGTACTATTTGATCAGGCACTACACTTGTCACACATCCCATAAGCCCCATTTTTCCAGTCACAACCATACATTTCTTCAAAAGAAAAAGGCTTGAAAAGATCGTTCGTCAAGCAGTAAAACATATCCTTTAATCTCTGTGAGTCCTTAATCTAAGCACGGGTATTACAACTGTCTGTGCCTTATCACAGGGGACATGATACGGTTTAGAGTACGCACCATATGCAACTGTAGTCAAGTACTATATTTTACGTACCCTGCAATATTTATTGGATCTCAAATTAAACAGTCAAGTAATTATACAGATTTACCAACGCATTGTTTATTTACTGTGGTATCTAAACTGGTGTGATTTTCCATGTGAAAACTATACATTTTAATTCAGTCAAAAAAAGAATACAATCGTTGTATATGCGTGTTACAGAGATATGTACTATGTACATTAGGGTTTATACACCAAATAGACAAACGATTGTAATAATATTACATTGCCTGAATATAATTTGCATGCATTCTAAAATACACAATAGATAACTATACCTTATATTACTTTGTTACTTGTATTTACTAACAGGTTATCATTAGTCGAGCTATGCTGTCCTGCAAATGCTCTTGTTATTATATGTACATCCAACGATAGTGTTTGGACCATTGCTTAATTTGGTTTTTACAGACACAGTAAATTGTGTTTATTACCGACGGATCGTACGTCTGGTTATTGTGTTTATTACAGACATATTATTACAGACATATCGTACTTCTGATTACTGTGTTTATTACCGACACCTCGTACTTCTGGTTGCTGTGTTTATTACAAACATATCGTACTTCTAGTTATTTTGTTTATTACATACATATTTTATTCAGATTATTTCTGTTTATTACAAACATATTGTGTGTATTACCGACATATTACACTTTTGGTTATTGTGGTTATTACAGACATATTTTCCTTGTGGTTATTGTGTTTATTACATACTTATTTTACTTCTGGTTAATTTGTTTATTTCAGACGTATCGTACATCCAATTATTGTGTGTATTACCGACATATCATACTTTTGGTTATTGTGCTTAATACAGACATATTTTCCTTGTGGTCATTGTGTTTATTACATACATGTTTTACTTCTGGTTAATGTGTTTATTTCAGACATATCGTACATCTAGTTATTGTGTGTATTACCGACATATCATACTTTTGGTTATTGTGCTTATTACAGACATATTTTCCTTGTGGTCATTGTGTTTATTACATACTTGTTTTACTTCTGGTTAATGTGTTTATTTCAGACATACCGTACATCCAGTTATTGTGTGTATTACCGACATATCATACTTTTGGTTATTGTGGTTATTACAGACATATTTTACTTCTGGTTATTGTGTTTATTACAGACATATTTTACTTCTAGTTAATTTGTTTATTACAGACATATTTTACTTATGGTTATTGTTTTGATTACAGACATATTTTCCTTCTGGTTAATTTGTTTATTGCAGACATATTTTACTTCTGCTTAATGTGTTGATTACATACATATTTTACTTATGGTTATTGTGTTTATTACAGACATATTTTACTTCTGGTTAATTTGTTTATTACAGGCATATTTTACGTCTGGTTAATTTGTTTACTACAGACATATTTTACTTATGGTTATTGTGTTTATTACAGACATATTTTACTTATGGTTAATGTGTTTATTACAGACATATTTTACTTCTGGTTAATTTGTTTATTACAGACATATTTTACTTATGGTTAATGTGTTTATTACAGACATATTTTACTTCTGGTTAATTTGTTTATTACAGGCATATTTTACTTCTGGTTAATTTGTTTATCACAGGCATATTTTATATCTGGTTATTGTGGGTATTACAGATATATTTTACTTCTGGTTAATTTGTTTATTACAGGCATATTTTACTTCTGGTTAATTTATTTATTCCATACACGTTTTACTTCTGCTTAATGTGTTGATTACAGACATATTTTACTTCTGGTTTATTTGTTTATACATACATATTTTACTTCTGGTTATTGTGTTTTTATAGACATATTTTACATCTGGTTATTGTGGATATTACAGATATATTTTACTTCTGGGTAATTTGTTTATTACATACATATTTTACTTCTGGTTAATGTGTTTATTACACCCATATTTTACTTCTGGTACATTTGTTTATCACAGACATATTTTACTTTTGGTTAATGTGTTTATTACAGACATATTTTACTTCTGGTCAATGTGTTTATTATATACATATTTTACTTCTAGTTAATGTGTTTATTACATACTTATTTTACTTCTAATTAATTTGTTTATTACAAACATATTTTACTTTTGGTTAATGTGTTTATTACAGACATATTTTACTCATAGTTAGTTTTTTTTATTACAGACATGTTTTACTGCTGGTTAATGTGTTTATTACACACATATCTTACTTCTGGTACATTTGTTTATCACATGCATATTTTACTTTTGGTTAATGTGTTTATTACAGACATATTTTATTTCTGGTTGATGTGTTTATTACATACATATTTTACTTCTGGTACATTTGTTTATCACAGACATATTTTACTTTTGGTTAATGTGTTTATTCCAGACATATTTTACTTCTGGTCAATGTGTTTATTACATACATATTTTACTTCTAGTTAATATGTTTATTACATACTTATTTTACTTCTAGTTAATTTGTTTATTACAAACATATTTTACTTTTGGTTAATGTGTTTATTACAGACATATTTTACTTATGGTTAATTATTTTATTACAGACATATTTTACTGCTGGTTAATGTGTTTATTACAGGCATATTTTACTTCTGGTTAATTTGTGTATTAGAGACATATTTTACTTCTGGTTAATGTGTTTATTACATGCTTATTTTACTTCTAGTTAATTTGTTTATTACAAACATATTTTACTTTTGGTTAATGTGTTTATTACAGACATATTTTACTTATGGTTAATTCTTTTATTACATACATATTTTACTGCTGGTTAATGTGTTTATTACAGGCATATTTTACTTCTGGTTAATTTGTGTATTAGAGACATATTTTACTTCTGGTTAATGTGTTCATTACATGCTTATTTTACTTATGGTTAATTTGTTTATTAGAGACATATTTTACTTCTAGTTAATGTGTTTATTACATGCTTATTTTACTTCTGATTAATATGTTTATTTCATATATACTAGACTTCTAGTGATGGTGTGTATTACCGACATATCATAATTCCGGTTATTGTGGTTATTACAGACTTATTTGCCTTCTGGTCATTGTATTTATTACATGCATATCGTACTTCCGGTTATTGTGTTTACTACAGACATATTTGACTTCTGGTACATTTGTTTATCACATACATTTTACTTTCGGTTAATGTGTTTATTACAGACATATTTTACTTCTGGTTAATGTGTTTATTACATACATATTTTACTTCTGGTACATTTGTTTATCACAGACATATTTTACTTTCGGTTAATGTGTTTATTACAGACATATTTTACTTCTGGTTAATATTTTTATTACATACATATTTTACTGCTGGTACATTTGTTTATCACAGACATATTTTACTTTTGGTTAATGTGTTTATTACTGACATATTTTACTTTTGGTTAATGTGTTTATTACATACACATTTTACTTCTGGTTATTGTGTTTATTACAGACACATCGTACTTCTTCTTATTGTGTTTATTACAGACATAGTTTACTTCTGGTTCATGTGTTTATTACAGACATATGGTACTTCTGGTTACTGTATTTATTACCGAAATATCGCACTGATGGTTATTGTGTTTGTTACAGACATATCGTACTTAAGGTTATTGTGTTTATTACAGAAATCTCGTACTTATGGTTATTGTGTTTATTACAGACATATCGTACTACTAGTTATTGTATTTGTTACAGACATATCATGCATATGGTTATTGTTTTTATCACTGACATAGCGTATTTCTAGTTATTGTGATTATTACAGGTATATCGTACTTATGATTATTCTGTATTCATATTTGCATCGTCCTGCTGGCTATTATGTTTATCACTGGCATGTCGTACTTCGTTTTATTGTTATTACAGTCATATCGTTCTGCTGGTTATTGTGTTTATTATATAAATATCGCACTTCTGGTTATTATTCCCTCGCCGATAGCCTTAATGGGATATAGTGTTAGTCCATGTAGGTACGTGCGTGTATGCGTGCGTGCGTGCGTGCGTGCGTGCGTGCGTGCGTGCGTGCGTTAGTATGTATATCTTTATTTCCTCCAAATATGAAGAGTAAGTTCACTGCTTTGTTTTACATACGACCCACGTCCGGCCGCAAATGGTCAGTGTCACTCAGGACTTAGGTTCACCTTGTCTGTTCACCTTCTTTGTAAAGCAAATGCGTTAAATTTATTATTATTATTATTATTATTATTACTAACCCTGCCAGCGAGGGGATTAGCTTCGTAATAACGACATTTGGTTATTGCATATATTACAGTTTTATGGTTCTGCTGGTCACGGGCCGGTTGCTCAAAACCTCTGTTAGCTTAACAGACTGTTAAATCCTTAGCAATGCTAAGGATTTAACAGTCTGTTAAGCTAACAGAAGCTTTGAGCAACCAGGCCCTGGTTATTGTCTTACAAGTATTTATTACTTCTGGTTAATGTGTATATTACAGATATATCGTACTTCTGGTTAATATGTTTATTACAATCATATCGTTACTGTGTGTATGCAAACATATAGTCAGTGAGGTTTAGTGTAGTTATTACAGATACATATTGTAGTTACTGTACGTTACATCATGTTCATTCATGTATTTCCCCCGTATTTGGAATGATTTGTTGTATTTATTACAGACGAGTGGATTGTTGTATTTATTACAGGCGAGTGGATTATTTTATTTGGTATAGGCGAGTGGATTATTGTATGTATTACAGGCGAGTGGATTATTGTATTTATTACAGGCGAGTGGATTATTGTAGGCGAGTGTATTATTGTATTTATTACAGGCGAGTGGATTATTGTATTTATTACAGGCGAGTGGATATATTGTATTTAATCCAGGCGAATATGTTTACTTGCTCCGGTTTAGCTGCCATTGTAAGGTGTCAATATGTCTATAAATTATGTCAAATGTCCACTACGAATAGTCACAAAGCAAACAAATTATAACATTGTAATTTGTGCAGATGTTCGATGCCATATTCAGAGAGTACCAGCAGATTGTGTTCATCTTATTGAAGGTTTTATTAAATGGGTGGATGATGGGGCGGGTGGGTAGGCCGTCGACTGGCCATATATATTTATTTCCGTGACAGCGCTCCGATGTAGCCTGACATTGGTCAATTGAAAGGGTCAGTGGGATAAGGGGGCTAAGTCCCTTGTGGACTTAGCCCCCTTTTCCCAATGACCCCTTCAATTTCTCAGTTCAGACAAACCAGAATCTCCCTAATTTGCATCATGTATAAATAATTGATATATAGCGGAATATTGTAGGATATTACGTTTCATGAATTGGTATTTTGTGCTTGCTTCTAAAGTGTTTTAAGTATTCCATAAATTCTTTTTATATGGAACAGGCTCGCTATTATTATCATGTTTCCGTGTATTTAATAGTTGCTGTATCCCATTTAGGAGATTGTTTTAACTAAAAGGGGAGAATTATCTATGCTTACAAATTCCGAAAGGGGCAATTTGTACGAACAAGCGAACATGTTACATTAGCTTTTGGCACGCATCCGTAGAATTGTTACACGTAAAATGCGTAATATGTGCCGTATCCAAATTGTGTGTTCTGTTATGTCATATTTTAGCAGTGTTAAACATTGTTGTATATGGCGTTTACAGAACTGTTGGTTTGATATACGGTATTCGTTTCTCGGAGATGTGTAACTCTGCGGTAACTCTGACAATGAAATGAGAGTGGGACACGAAAGCTATGGCTGCAATGTTATATTACAAAATACAATTTTACTAAATTTAATATTTTGTGCCACATCGCATTGTGTCCTACAGTTTCGTATACTCGCTCCAGACAGAACAATACGCCTTTTATTACTACAGATAATAATAATAATGATTATTATTATTATTATTATTATTATTATTATTATTAATAATTAATAATAATAATAATAATAAGAATAATAATGCATTGTGCATGGATAAAAAATAAATAATTCAAATATGGTTTGGTGGTTTCTGCACGCTTCTTTATTCTCGTTATGTTTATCGCAACTTTAGTTGTTGCTGTTTGCAATGATATACAAAATGAGACCGCCTCCATATTTGAACCTTATTACCTCACAAATGACTGGAGATGTGTGATCAGTGGTGTAACTCCTGATCATATAACACATTCATGTAGCTTGATAACGATCTGTATTGCTCGTTACAAACGACGGGTGTTTCATCGATGGAATGGCGAACAGTGCAGATCTTGATCAGACTGCTTCCGATGCACACTCGGATATGGATATTCACTGGTCGCATAACCCTTAAACCCCATTTCTCCAGTGACAGCCACAAATGACTTTGCGACCAGGGTAGCTTCAGATCAGTATGTGCACCCACCGTCTACAATTGTGTTGTAAGTATGTTACTGTTGCTAAGCAACACACAAATGGATATTAATCGACATTTACATTGAAAGAACGGATATCACACAACATTTACATTGAAAGAACGGATTATCACACAACATTTACATGGAAAGAACGGGGATATAACACAAACATTACATTGAAAGGAACGGAATTATCACACAACATTTACATTGGAAAAGAACGGATATCACACAACATTTTCCAATGAAAGAACGGATATTCACACAACATTTACATGAACGATTCGGATATTCAACACACAAAATTTACATTTGAAAGATTCGGATATAACACACATAACATTTTACATTGAAAGAACGGATATCAACAAACATTTACATGAAAGAAACGGAATATCACAACAACATTTATGAAAGGAACGGATATCACGCAACATTTACATAAAGTTGGATATCACACACATGGTACATGGAACAGGCGGAAAGAACGGTATTACACAAATCATATTTTTCATGGAAAAAAGAAAGTATCACAACAAACATTGGTTTACATGGGGACCAGAACGGTTTTCACACACTGGTTAACATGGAAAAAAGAAAAAGGATATCAACAACATTTACATTGAAAGAACGGATATCCACACAACATTACATGGATAAGACTGGAAAGAACGGTTTCAACACAAACATTACTATGGACTGAAAAGGATATTACACAACATTTAACATTGAAAAGAACGGATTACACAACAACATACATAAAGAAACGGATATTACACAACATTTACATGGAAAGAACGGAATATTACAACACAAAAGCCATTTAACATGGAAAAAAGGATAATTCACAACAACATTTAACATGGACCAAAGAAGGATATTCACATGTACATGGAAAAGAACGATATCAAACAACATGCCAAATGGAAAAAACGGATATATACACACAAACATTGATAAAGAACGGATATTCAACAACATTTACATTGAAAGAAACGGATATACACAACATTACATTGAAAAGAACGGATATTAACATGTTTACATTGGAAAGAAACGGTTATACACAAAACATTTTACAAATTGAAAGAACGGATATCACACTACATTTACATGGACAGAAAAACGGATATCACACAACAATACATGGAAAGAACGATATACACACCATTTACATTGGAAAGAACTGATATTACACAAATTAACATGGTTACATGGAGAGAACGGATATTACACAACATTTACATTGAAAGAACGGTTATATTTCACAACATTTTACATTGAAAGAACGATATTACACAACATTTACATTGAAAGAACGGATATCACACAACATTTACATTGAAAGAACGGATATCACACAACATTTACATGGAAAGAACGGATATTACACAACATTTACATTGAAAGAACGGATATCACACAACATTTACATTGAAAGAACGGATATCACACAACATTTACATCGAAAGAACGGATATCACACAGCATTTACATCAAAAGAACGGATATTACACAACATTTACATTAAAAGAACGGATATTGCACAACATTTACATTGAAATAACGTGCTTAGTATGTGTCGTTTTTTCAGAGAGGGTTTACAGTACATATATTAATTATTACAGAGCGGTCACACGGGTCATTTTTATTCAATTATTTGTTATTACATATCAATTAACCGCATTCAGTTTAGCTACAAAAACTGTCAACGCACGTGTTGCTGGGATCATTTTCACCTCTGGCAACCCAGCTGTTTTTGACCCGTCTCGCGAAATAAACAACACTTTTCTTCATTTCATCACATGCACAGGTTTTTACCCCCAATGCAGCTTTTACCTACAGGTGCAAACTGATCAGGACGAAGATTTCTCGCCAAAACATTTCTCGGATAGATAACGTAATGGATTACCGAGACGGAAATGTCTCGTGCAGGTGGCGCATGTTGCGCGCGCAGTCGTTAGTCATCCAGCGCCATCTGACGGATACCCGACTGCGGCCATTTTCTCCTGACGTGGCGGGGAATGATCAATCGTGTGACAGCGTATCTGATCTAGGGTATAGATCAACGCGGATAGTTCCAGGTCATGGGCAGATTATTAATTTCGTCCATCATCCCCAGCTGCATATGCATGTAAACATTCTCACAATCGTGTGCGGTGTGCCGGGAAGTACATACAAAAATACTGGAAACTGCCATGAATGAAACATCTAAAAAAAAACGGTTAAATACACAATTTGAATTTGGAATAAATCTACCCTTATTATCTCCTCGACCGAACTGTGATATTTTCCATCACCTTTAAAAGGCGGGAACAAAGTATTGTCGTCTGTTGTTGTTTTAAACAACTATAACTTTTATAACAAAACATGTGCAGCACATGAAAATTGTCTCGGTTGGATACAATTATCAAGTGTTGTCAAAACATGTTTTCATAAAGAGAAAAATGAAAATAAACATAAACACCAGACGATAACATTTAATTCAGCCTTCAGTGTTAATATTTACTGATGTCATTTTTCACATGGTACAAATGCAGTAGCTGTCGATTGTTTTTGTTGTTGTTTTTTTTCATGAAATATCTATGTTTCTATCACAAAATTGTCGACATTGTTTGCATTATGTTTATGATAACTACAATGGACGTTGTTTTACATTTTATGTGCTCGTTTGCTTCTTTATAGAGAGATTGAAACGTTGCAGACTCAATAAAATACATATTTAGAAACAATTCAATCCCAGGTTTGTCATTTGTTTGTGTTGTTGTTTGAAAAATCAATAAAACCTATTTGCAGTTGATACTCGGGAACCCTCGGGCCATTCAGTAAATCGTGAATAGTGTCTCGGGCGCCAATGCGAGGCTACATCGACGTCATTTTATTTTCGACGCCATATGAGACACGCCATGCAATTTTGTACTTTCGGAATTGTGCGTAATTTCATTTAATACGTTTACAAAATGTACAATATTTTTCATATATTAAAGGTACATGCCCACTCAGTAGGCACAACATCTTCTTTATATCAGAGACATCATCTGAGACATTTTCTGGCAAAATCAACATTCATTCACCATTACCCCATGTATTGATGTGGAATTATTATACATTTTATATCAGGCGTAAATGTCCACACTGATATCAGGGGCGATAACCGTGTTTCCTTAAAATGTTAACGGACATAAATAAATAAATAAATAAATAAATAAATAAATAAATAAATAAATAAATAAATAAATAAATAAATAAATAAATAAATAAATAAATAAATAAATAAATAAATAAATAAATAAATAAATAAATAAAAATAAAAGAAAATAATAAATAAATTATGCAATGTGATACCATTTGGTTACCCGAGATGGGCGTAGTAGCAACGTAGCTAAAGATGTATCGGAGAATGGTACAATGCATTGCAACCACTGGTCTAATGTCTCAAACTCAAGTAGGTGAACGAGGTTTGTAGTCAGTTATTCCCCTTTGCAAATCTATTTATAGATATCCGGTCCTCTGCTGTATTTTAGCGTTTATTTCTTACTGACGATCCCAAAACAATGAGTTTTGCAAACAAAGTAGACCCAGATCAAACTGCACAGCTGTGCATTCTGATCTGAGTCTACACTGATTGCACTAACATTAATAAGTGTGAAAATATGAATCTGGCAAATAATGCAGTCCCTGACCAGATTGCACCGATATGTAGGATCAACGCTTGTCGACTGTAATGACTCATTTTCACAACAAGTCAGCCTACATTTGCTTTTTTTACAAACAATAAGGCCGTAAAATATAAAAGGGAGATAACTAGCTACGATCCCTCATTGGTTTAACTAGAACTTAGGCTGAACCAATGAAACAGCTTGAGTGTGTGTACGACCTTCACGTACATGTACTGTACATGCCCAATCACGTGACTGCGTTGCTCGGCGATATGACAGTCAATCAAAATGATAATCGTATTCAAATGATATACACTTGGGAGCTCGTGTTATGTGTCAGCGGTGAAATATGAATTTAATAAGCTCTAGTTGACTGAGGTGAGCGATCTGTGTCATACCACGAGAAAACTATCCTTGTAGTTTTCACATTGGTACGTATCCAGCGTAGACCTATTGACCAGGGGACCGTTTCACTAAACTTCGTAAGACTAAGATGTTCGTAAGTGCAAATTTAGGATCGTCTATAAATTTAAATTGATGGATTTACATTTATTGAGCATATGCTGCATATGCAGCCTATGTTCAATAAATGTAAATCCATTAATTGTTTACAATAAAACATTGTTAATGTGAAATTTACAGACTATTATAATTTTGCACTTACGAACATTTTAGTCGTACGAAGTTTAGTGAAACGGCCCCCAGATCCGTGTTTATCACATGCGCAACTATCATATGATGTATTGCATCAAATTGACAAAAATATCAGAGTACATGCGGAATTATAGTACAGGTACAAAATCACATGGCGTGTCTCAAATGAGACCTCTACCGAAAACATAGTAGATAATACGTTCAGCTTCAATAGATGACGCCGTGCTTTAGGCAATAAATATAATCTAACAGCTGTGTTGATTTAATACGCTATTTGTTAACTGAATTGAATTCCGCATGAACTCTGAATTATTTATCAAAATCAAGTTGGCAAGCAATAATGATATGCCATATTGACACGTACAAAAGTCTACCTAGCAGTACTAAAACATTAAATAAAAAGCCAACAATTCCTAGCATGTTCTTGACTGTTGCCCGCATCAAAATTGATCTAAATTGTTTTAATACAGTGGAACGTCTCTAAATCGGACATGATGGGAAACTCTAAAACGGACACCCTGGGAAGTTCCAGTGTGTCCGTTTTAGAGAAGTTCCAATGTAAAAGTACTTTAGAACATGTGTGTGCGCTTTGTAACCATGCACATACATTTATCATTAGAGATAGAGCCATCATAATGAAACGTGCCCAAAATAAACACACTGATTCCATATGGTGTCTGGTTTAGAGAGGTTACAATATATACGTCGAGAATGTTTCCTTAATTGAATCAGCGGGCCGTTTCACTAAACTTCGTACGACTAAAATGTTCGTAAGTGCAAAATTATGATAGTCTGTAAATTTCACATAAACAATGTTTTCTTGTAAATAATTAATGGATTTACATTTATTGAGCATAGGCTGCATATGCAGCCTATGCTCAATAAATGAAAACCAATCAATTGAAATTTCCAGACTAAATTTGCACTTACGAACATTTTAGTCGTAAGAAGTTTAGTGAAACGGCCCCCAGACTACCAATATTTTAGTCTGGTAACACAATCAACTGTCCTGTTATGAACTGACTCGTAAAAATAACAAAACATTAAAACCTAGATGTGGCCATAAACAGGCGTGTTGACACTTTGTCATCAACTATACTTGAGAAAAAAACATCACGTGGCGGGTATGAAGCGATAGTCACCCACATAAAATCGCATGTTTGTTACAGTATATATATAATCTGGAGCAAAGTATACACGTTTATTTGAAAGTGGTGAATGAAATGGCGCCTTGAGAGCCGACAGAGCCTTATCTGTTGAATATACCGCCGTCTGTGTACGTTGGTGTATCTGTACCATGGGCGGATTCAGGGGGGGGGGGCGGACCCGGCGCGCGCCCCCCCCCCCCTAAAATTCGCCGAGTAAAGATTTTTTACAAGTTACAAGGCACGTTTCATGCCAAGTGCCATGTATTCCATGCATTTTTCGGTCGTTGTGTTATTGTTTCAAAATTAAAAGTTTTCAATCAAAAATAAAGTCTAAACATACTGTGACAGTGTCAATATATTTCTCAAAAATGCGCCAGAATGCAGGAAATGCGATGTAGATTTCAAAAAATGTCCGCTCGGTCGACTATTTTGCAATACTTGACTATATTATCGAACGAGCATAGCTCGTTCGATAATATAGTCAAGTATTCCAAAATAGTTACGCCCCCCCCCCCCCTAACCCGAAATCCTGGATCCGCGCCTGTGTACGCTAAATTCCGTGATTTGTTGACAGGTTCTCATTAATTATATGAACGTTCACCTTGGTGACAGCTGAAACTGTACACGCATGACAATTAGGCCAAACCTTCCCGTGTAACACGAGCGCGCCGTAAACTGACATGCCGTTTGACGGGGTAGCTCGTTCGATAATATAGTCAAGTATTGCAAAATAGTTACGCCCCCTCCCCTAACCCGAAATCCTGGATCCGCGCCTGTGTACGCTAAATTCCGTGATTTGTTGACAGGTTCTCATTAATTATATGAACGTTCACCTTGGTGACAGCTGAAACTGTACACGCATGACAATTAGGCCAAACCTTCCCGTGTAACACGAGCGCGCCGTAAACTGACATGCCGTTTGACGGGGTGGGATGGAAAGGGGCGTAGCAAGTCCTGGTTCTATGTTTTATTTTTCTAAATCCAGCAGTTTGATTGGTCGAGTCTCGGCCAACCAAACTGCCGGATTTCGAGTATGTATTCGGAGTACGCGCTCCAAATCTTTGCAAAGCACAGCTCCTGTTAATCACTTCTATTGAGCCTGGAGCCTCGACTCATGTTGCTATGCAGAAAATCATGATGTTTTTTTGAGGCTGAGAAGAGCTCAGTCTCGGCCAACCAAACGTCCTCATTTCGCCTGAAATCAGGAAGATTGATTGATCGAGGCCCAGTTGTGTCGTGTAAATGTTATCATCACGCGCCTATGAGTTTGTTTCATGTTCTGTTTCTAATGATTCCGCTCAAAAATAGTTTGGGTATTACAATACCGGGCTCTTGACAATTTTGAAAAAAAGCGTCCTGCTTCACTAGCAGACTCCATGATCGCAATGATAACGAGCTGTCATGTCTGTGACAACCATATCACTTGTGTATTTGACTAAATAGTCACCGATATACATACAGATAATTCCAGCACAAAAATATTTACACAATTCCGTAACATTTGATTGGTCCATAGCAATTCTCTGTCCAAAATTTATATCCCAGTAAAACTCCCACGCCGAACTATTTTCCGTAACCGTCAGGCGCAGTTAAAATAATTCTGAAGAAAACGGAAAATAAACGCATTTTCTTGATGAATTGATTTCAAATGCTGGAATTATAAGGAATGAATGGCCTTTTTGTGGAATTTATCGGGGATATAAACTTGGAAAAGTCGCGGGAATACTGGACGAGGCCTTCCGGCCTTCGTCCAGTATTCCCGCGACTTTTCCAAGTTTATACCCCGCCAAAACGCACACACACACGTACATGCTTGGATTTAACGACGGCACTGGCTCGATGATTTTGCCAAGAAGAGGAGAAAGGAAGGATGTGGATACAGAGGAAACCGGCCCCAGATTGCCTAGCTCTTATTCGAATAGTCCCATCTGGTTCTTCTCCTTCCAATCTGACACACGAGACCGCCTTTTAAGGTCTCCATCCGAAAGGACTCGTGGAGCAGGAAATACAAAGTATCCCAGAAATACTGACGACCTGAAACAGAACCCTGAATCGAACCCGGGTCGCCAGTGTGGCAGTCTGGCGGTGTTACCCCTCGGCCAAGATCTGTTCTCTTGCCAAAATGCCACAACCGCCTCTGTATCTATATTATTACATCAGCGTGACTCGAGAATCCCCATCTAAAATTTGCATATGAAATATGCAAATTTTAGATGGGGATCCTCGGATCACGCTGATGTAATACGTCATGCTGTCGTATACGTGCAATTTCTTCGATAAAAGGACACACGCTGATAGAAATAATAGTATCCTACGGAATGAAGATGATATTTAAAATAACATATTCTCCAGCTCCGGAACCATTATTGTAAATAAATGTGGCGCATTATCGGATATTATGGATAAGATGTGAAGGTTATGGGTCGTGAAAAGTCCCGTATCATCTTCTGTTATATCTAGGAATACTAAATACTGAAATACGGCTACTTATTCATTCCTTGGCAGTAAAAATGTCTAGTAAATATCTGCCACTCTTTGCTTCAAGTACATGTATGTCAGAATATCATAAGCTATTAATGTATTTGGATAAAACTTGATGCTACCGTTGTTTGCAGAAACTGAAATAACAACGAAGCATAGTGAAGGTCACATTTTGTAGGTCATTTCAATGTATACACATTACTATATTATAGGAATGAATGGCCTTTTTGTGGAATTTATCGGGGTATAAACTTGGAAAAGTCGCGGGAATACTGGACGAAGGCCGGAAGGCCTCGTCCAGTATTCCCGCGACTTTTCCAAGTTTATATCCCCGATAAATTCAACAAAAAAGGCCATTAATTCCTTATAATTCCAGCATTTGAAATAAATTCATCAAGAAAATGTGTTTATTTTCCGTTTTCTTAAGAATTATTTTAACTGCGCCTCACGGTTACGGAAAGTAGTTCGGCATGGAGTTTACTGGGATATAAATTTTGGACAGAGATTTGCTACGGACCAATCAAATGTTAGGGAATTATGTAAAGATTGTTGTGCTGGAATTATTGGTTAATGACGTTCGTGTATACAGTCTATTTTATTTCAATGGTCTGTTGACAATACAGCATTCTTTGCAATGTGCAGCTCTTTAGAATCGTCCAGATATACGCCATATTGTTGTTATCAGGAAATGCGTCTATAGTTAAGAATTTGACCTTAATAATGGAATGTATTATGCGATAAGGGCAAATCTGCGTTATGTCAAAGGCAACACGGATACAGGAATGTTACTAATGAATTCACACGTATCAGTAGGCGCGCACTGCAGTACGCGTGGCGTGGTTGCTGTAATGGTGACGTTGCAAGCTAAACCATGGAACCAGACGCTTGCAACCAGCCTGTTTTTAGTAAAGGGAAGATATAGACACTGTGGCATTTTTACAAAATATCCTACAAACTGCAAATGAAATATATAGGAGTTTGACGTTGGCGGCATGTTTAGCGTCAATGCCAAATGAATGTTATAACGCGTATTTGCGACTATACTCGGCGTCTGTTGAGGAACATCTCTGTAAATACGCCATTGTCTGAGAAAATCATTGTCATCTTCTCGAATCTTTGCAACCGCATTCCTGATCAAGGTTTTAACGTATCACCGTTCAGTCATCCACATAAACGCTTCCCGCGAACAACTGAAGATGTTAGTGGAAGAAGGGGGCTAACTCTCTGTGGGAGTTAGCCCCCATCTTCCTCTGACCTCTTCAAGTATATATACTGTCCAGAAGCAAAATGTCATAATCTCTGAATAGAATAGATATTGGATCACTGTACTAATCAATCGTTGGAGAATGAAACAAACTACGCGTTGTTTTCCTGGTTTCTAACTCCTGGCTGTGTATATTCCCGTGTACCCGTCCAATTATTGTGATAAGGTACGCGCCACTTCGATCAATTGCACCCCTGATTAATCTGATCTATTGTATCCAAATTTGATCTGACAAATTCTGGCAAACAATACCCACGGGTCCCGCGAGTCTGACCCGTACACAATTGCCAGTTTCAGCGTCCCCACGACCGGATGTGCTATGATTATTAAGATCTATGTGAAGTAGACGCTTCAAATTTGTTGTGGCACGTGTTTGCAGGACCATCGGGCGCACATGGCGGCTGTTGTGGTATTTAATTATGACTCCGATTTTTTTACGCGTAAATGCAACCGGGAGAATATATGGCTAGTATATTTTGGTATAATCACTATTTGTTTGATGAATGATAAGTGCTATACATGATGCATACGAGTTGAAAGAAAATGCTGTGTTTATGCAATAGATAAGCAAACGTTTGTGCTGATTTATTATGCTACTTATTAAACTCGTTGACTGAGTTCATAAGAAACTCGGCATAGCCGCGTTTCTTATGAAATCAGTTAAAACGAGTTCAATAAATACAAGTATCATATTAAAGGTACATTCCACTCTCAGTAGGCACAGAATGTTCTTTATATCAGCAACATCAGCTGATAAATTTTCTGGCAAAATAAACATTCATTCACCATTACCCCACGTATTTATTGGCATTATTATACATTTTATATCAGACATACATTTATATACTGATATCAGGGGCGATAACCGTGTTTACTTAAAATATTAACGGACATTACTATTTATTTCCTGTATTTACTTGTTGGCGTGCAATGATCATACTTTATAATCTGTCGAAAATATTATCTTGTTCAGGGGACGTATTTAATTAGTATAAATAATAAAAATATCATGCCTCATTTGCATATGAAAATATCCTGATACCACTGAGTGCCGTAGCCACGTTGAGGCCAGACGAGGCCATGGCCTCGTCCGTTTTTTCACGATTTTTTTTTTTTTTTTTTTTTTATTCCAATATAGGAAAAATGGGAGTCATAGTATGTGCTCAGACTTTGCTGAGAATGCAGGAAATGGCGTTTCAGACCACTTTGATTTCAAAATTTTCAGGGTGGGCATGCCCCCGGACCCGCCTAGCAAACTCGGGCCCTTCGGGCCCTCCACACTTCCACCCCCAATAATTATCGTCTTCCGCCGCTTATGTTGGCCTCGGCTATTTCGAACCTCTGGCTACGGCACTGACTGCGAGTCACTATCAGTAAAATAAATATTACTAAATGATTATATATGTATAGCGGTACTTGTAATGTTTAGAACTGGTGGAATAGTGACACAATTATACACTTATTTAATTCCTTTTAAGAAAATACTGTGCCTACTGAGTGGGCATGCATCTTTAAATCCACACTCATGTAATATCCTCTATGTACAATGATAATACTACGCTGATGTAAGTTGATGAGTATAACTAGTGCTCACTCGTTAATGACGTCACCGGCACAGTTGGGTCGGGATCATACGGCGCCCCGCAGAGGACATGCATTGACATATTTTTTATTAAGTCGTTCCCACGAAATAACAATTCGTTCCCTCAATTTAATAATTCGTTTCCACGAATTAACAATTCGTTCCCACGAATTGACAATTCGTTCCCTCAATTTAAAAAATCGTTCCCACGAATTAACAATTCGTTCCCTCGAATTAACAATTCGTTCCCACGATATAAAAATTCGTTCCCACGAATTAAAGATTATTTCCCGTGGGAACGAATTGTTATTTCGTGGGAACGAATTGTTAATTCGTCGGAACGAATTTTTAATTCGTGGGAACGAATTATTGAATTGAGGGAACACATTTTTATTTCGTGGGAACGAATTGTTATTTCGTGGAAACGAATTGTTATTCGTGGGAACGAATTAATAACAAAAAGAATCCGTAGGATCAGAACTTCACATAATTCATCTTAATAGTTTTGCAATACGACATGACACGGTGTGGATTTCAGCTTGGACGCATACATCACGTCTCGTCCGTAACATAATGACGGTCGTCAAAAGAAAACGACGCAAACGAACACATGAAATTTAATGAATGAAACTGCTGACAGCTGATAACTTCATATTCTAACAATTGTGCTTTAAGTACTAATCCCACATGTCTGTGTGGTCAATACAGCCATATAAGATGCATAGATATATAGAATAGTAGGTTAGTGCTGTGAATGGGAAAAAGCAGCGTGTTGCAACCGCATCAATTTCAAAATGTCATTGTCAACTGGCCTGGCGATGTAATGCGCGTAGGTTTTTGGAAGATAATTGGGGTTATGTGCGGAATTACAGGACCGTATTTGACCTAAGCATTGTCCCATTTTCGACACAAAAGTATACACATTTGTCCCCATTACACAGACACAAAACACAATAGCACTTCAAAGACTTTTGGACTTACATGACCGAGTATGGAAAGTGATAGAGCCGCTAAATATAAGCTAAATAAATAAACATTCTAAGTTGCCGAGCGCCGTCACCCAACCGTGATCCATCTGGCTAAAACAAAGGAACGTCATCAATTACAGCGGACTCCAAACCGCCCAACTTCAAAGGATTGCAATTAGACTAAAGCGGCATTTACGAGGTGATCATCCGGGCAGTTTGAACTCTCCGGGACGGGAGGCGATCATGGTGTTTCCGAAAGAAAATGGTTTGATTCTGTCTGATTAGTTCGAATCGATGTCTATTATGGCCGCAAGTTATTACTGTTTTTTCTTCTAAGTGTGGGTTTGGTATAATTGACATGAATTATTTACTAAATTTCCCCGCCTGTTACAAACAGTGAATATTGTGCGTGAACGCTATCCTCCCCAATATATAAACCACACAGAACTGAGTAAACAAGTGACTGATCAGCGTCTACATTTGCTCTTTCCTTCACAAATGCCGACCTATTTCCGATCCATGTTGAAACTGCATCATGCTCGGTAAATACCAAGCGACCATCACGATGTTCCATATTCAGGGTCACACAGAAGCGCATTTCCGCCCGGAGGACCAACAACTGCGCAATCCTTCCGCGCAGGAAGGCATAACTGGGTTGGCTGGCTCACGTGAAGCCACTAATGAGGGTTCCGAATGTGCTAGAACCACCGTTATTCCGAGGAAAATTACGGAGCGGGGAATGGTGGTGAGAGAACTGTATGATTGATGGTCGTTTCCAAAATTGGGCCAGAGATTTCGCGAAAAACCGCACTGTGGTGTCTACAAGCAAAATTTAAGTTGACAACTAAATATGTACCAGTATCAGGACTTGGCCCGTGTTGGCGTACATAAACGAATACAACATCAATACGCATACGGCCAAACAGTGCGGATCCGGGTCAGACTGCACGACCGTGCAGTCTGACCCGGGTCCACACTGTTTGAAAAAGCTTTCTCATGTACTGACGCTATTAGATTGCCGACGAGCTCCATCGTTGCATTCCTCCCCGCCGACGGAGGTGTCAAACTCGCCTTATTAAATTCCACGACATAAATGCCACTTCTAAGACTCATTTTCTGGTACATATTTTCTCCGTTAATTTCCCTCTTCGCATTTTTGGCTCAGGAGTAACAATCGTTTGGCAAGGAAACGTAGATTTTGTACACGATAAGTTTTCTGACAGGTGCCATGTAGTACACAGAAAAGAATGAATTGTCTTAGAAAATGGTACTCGCCAGAAAACTATGGAAACCGCTTGGTTTAAAGATGAATAAGCTACTAGCAATAATACACTTCGTACCACACATCTGAGATGAAGTGATATAAATCTGAAGGATGCGAGAAAATCTAAAAAAAAACTTGTGTCCTACCCATTGAAAATGCATAGACAAATTCAAATGATCCATAATAATCGCCGAACACGACTACCTTTCAAGCGCTGTTCATTTCACAATTTACGTTTAAAGTGCAATAACCTTAAAACAAAACACTGGCAAATTTACGTCGCGTTTGTAAACAATCTTCTGAACACTATGAAAAAGTATTATATACCCGTACAGATTTTCACGGAAATATATAAATGAAACGTACATGCGTTTATGACAAGCGTGCGGCGGTAGTCACAGTGTACGTGAACAGTGACACATGCATCATAGATTCCAATCTTCGTCACATGTTCATTGTTCAGTCCAGCTCTACACCCCCAACCCCCCCCCCCCCTCCCATTCCCAAACCACCAACCTCCCGTGATATGCTTCCTTACATGGCGTCCCCGGTCAACAATAGATGTACATGTATCTATCGTATTTGCATAGATGTTCTGGTCTTCTGGTTCACATGCTGGTTGGGATATAATTTCATTAAATAATAATAATAATAATAATAATTACTTCACAAATCGCAATACGGCTACTTCAATGATGGAATAGCGATCAAAGTAGACTCTGGTCAGACTGTGTGTATGCGCAGGATGATCAGAGGCTACTCTGATCGCAATGGCGGAATGTATTATGTGACATACGTTACACTCACATGTGTAAATATCGTAACGAACGAAGGAAGGAACGAAGGAACGAACGAAGGAACGAAGGAACGAAGGAACGAAGGAACGAAGGAACGAACGAAGGAACGAACGAACGGAACGAAGGAACGAACGAACGAAGGAACGAAGGAACGAAGGAACGAAGGAACGAAGGAACGAAGGAACGAAGGAACGAACGAACGAAGGAACGAACGAACGAACGAGAACGGAACGAACGAACGAACGAACGAACGAACAAAGAACGAACGAACGAACGAACGAACGAACGAACGAACGAACGAACGAACGAACGAACGAACGAACGAACGAACGAACGAACGAACGAACGAAACGAACGAACGAACGAACGAACAACGAACGAACGAACGAACGTAACGAACGAACGAAACGAACGAAAGAACGAACGAACGAACGAACGAACGAACGAACGAACGAACGAACGAACGAACGAACGAACGAACGAACGAACGAACGAACGAACGAACGAACGAACGAACGAACGAACGAAAACGAACGAACGAACGAACGAACGAACGAATATTTGTAAGTTGACAACTGTGAGGCGAACAGGTTTGTTTTCGCTTTGAAGTCTGCTATAAACGGCATATTTTTCTTCTCCGTTTATTGCTTGTTAATTTTACCCGTGCTGTAATCATGGATAGCAATCAAACTAACACCATATGCGAGACAAGTCCGTATCATACAATGCAAAACCTGAATAATTTATTTAAACACATCATTGTCATGATTACTGTTTAACGACAGATCGATAAGGATGTTTGAAAATAATAAATATGTTACCATGGAGACAGCGAAAATCGAAATACGAGATTCTCAGCGACCACACAGACACTGGCATAAATAAAAGAAAATGTCTGCATGCAACCATTGCACAGTTGAAACAAGCCACGCGATTTTGTACCTTCTGACAACTGCGTTATTTCATGAAATACATTTACGAAATTTAACAAATTTTCCATATATATGCCTCCATCTGTGCCAACAGAAGCATTTGTATAAGTGCTATGGCACTTGTTTACAATCGTTATAAAATATATAAAAGTTAAGCAGATAAACAGTATTCAATATAAATGATTATAAAGTGCTGCCCTCAAAGTATATTTTTGTTGAGAAATTAATTTAGCATTGCAAGGGTTACTATATCGCTCATATGATGATACTCGTATTTGCCATAATTCAAAGTCACTCGATGGCAATTAAATGGTGTTATGATTGAAATAATATTCGTCAAAAGTGGTTTTATTTACGGAATAAGTGTACCTAAATAGCTTATGCATTATAGTTTGAGATTACTTTCAAATCGTAATGTCACACTTTACTTCACTAAGCACTGAATATTAAATTAAGTGTCAATGTTCTAAGCTGTTTCCACATATAGATAGACAGATATGTTTTATTGAAACACTATTAAGCCATATGGCCCATGAAGTAGTACAAAATACATTTTCAACAAGTACATGTGACAAAGACAGCAGACATAATACACAGCCGACAATCGTACTACCTGCATATGGAAATATATGTGGCTGTGACTGGAGACATTGGGCTGATGTATTTTGCGACCAGCATCATGCTTCTAACAAGCAATATAGATCATTACCAGACTACAAGGGGCCGTTTCATTAAACTTCTTACCACTAAAATGTTCGTAAGTGCAAAATTATGATATTCTTTAAATTTCACTTTAACAATGTTTCTTGTAAATAATTATTGGATTTACATTTATTGAGCATAGGCTGCATATGCAGCCTATGCTTAATAAATGAAAATCCATCAATTGAAATTTCCAGACGATCCTAAATTTTCACTTAGGAACATTTTAGTCGTAAGAAGTTTAGTGAAACGGCCCCAGGAGTGTGCTATTTGATCAGGAGCTAGACTGGCCACAGATCCAATAAGCCCCATTTCTACAGTCGCAGCAACATATCACACTGTACATCGCAACATCGCAATAATCGTAACTTTAAATGGTATCCGATGTGTGGAAAGGACCATCTGTTGGCCTACCATTCATATATGCAGATCCAGGTGCCGTTTCACTAAACTTCGTCTGATTTTCAAAATTTAAAGGGGAATAACTCTGCAAAACACTCGCGGACCATCCGTAGTCTGCAGCTACGATACACAAATGTTTTGCATGGCGAAGTCCTCTTCAGATATCTTCAATCAAACTCCAACACCCTATTCACTTAAATCCGCCCCTGGCGAGCCGTTTCACTAAACTCCGTATGACGAAAATGTGCGTAAGTGCAAATTTAGGATCGTCTGGAAATTTCAATTGATGGATTTACATTTATTGAACATATAGGCTGTGTACAATAAATGTAAATCCAATAATTGTTTACAAGAAAACAGTGTTAATGTGAACTAAACAGACTATCATAATTTTGTACTTACGAACATTTTAATCGTACGAAGTTTAGTTAAACGGCCCCCTGACTCCTAACTTTAATCTCTAACCTGTAACATCCAGTCCATAATATACATCTCATTAAAAAAGTATTTTGTACTTGACGGATAACTAGAAATGGAACACAACTTGCGGCGTTTCTTGCCCAACGCATAATAAAGTAATCCTACCTACCGAAAGGACATGTTTACATTGGACGGACGGGAGTAAATTGCAAGAGTTACCATTCGCAACTACCCAGTTTCCGAGTTTGGCACTCGAACTATTATAATATAACCATCACCATGAGAACAACCATGTGATTTTGTACATAAGAAGACGTGAGTTTTTCTTGAAAATATTTAAAGAAACTGTAATCATTTCTGTAAATGACCGCGGCAGTTAATGTCATGTTCATAACAAATAACATTTGCTTCGAACATTTCGTCAACTTTCGACGTCATTTACGAAACATATCGTAAATTTTGTAAATATATTTCATGAGATATCGCACATCTTCTTAGGTACAAAATCACATGGCGTGTCTCATATGTGTTGTAATTACTATTACCATGCTTGGGAGGAGAAAGTCTATACAAGTTGCGAAAAATCTTTTGTAACTTGGCCAGTATCCCCTCGCCGATAGACAAGCGGGGATATAGCGTTAGTCCATGAACGTACGTGCGTTGGTTAGTAACACCTTTCATTTTTCAATAACTCCTTCACCGATTTTGATACTTGGCAACAATGTCAACGTCTCAGAGGACTTACTGTCTGTTTCACGAAAGCTGCCCAAATTTTACGGCTATATAAACAATTCAAAAACAAGATTTCTTTTGATAGTATTAAATTAAAGGAAAAATTAACAATGAGCCTTCTTTTTATTTCGTGAAATTTGGTCAAATATTGATTTTATTGCGAAAAAACAATTTCCCCATGTTAAATCCCCATAGACATCTTCACGGAGTGAAGATGTCTATGGGGACTTAACATGGGGAAATTATTTTGAATTTTAGAAATACTGGACCGATTTTTAAAATTTAACTTTTGTTTTCTTAGTTATATCATATCCAAGCTATCTAGTCAGGTTTCGGAGTCAATTTCCAAAATGTTTCGTTTTTTGACTCCTCCAACACTTCCTTACAACTTTTTCCCCCATGTTAAATTCCCATAGACAAATAAATTTTTCATAATAAAATCAATATTTGACCGAATTTCACGAAATAAAAAGAAGGCTCATTCTTAAATTTTCCTTCAATTTAATATTATCGAAAATAATATTGTTTTTGAATTGTCTATATGGCCGTGAAATTTGGGCAGTTTTCGTGAAACAGTAGGTTGTTTTGTTTTGTTTTTAATAACGCTGCCAGCGAGGGGATTAGTTTCGTTTAACGATGCCAGTTATTGCTGTATTTGTCCAACTATAATCGCCTTGACAACATACCTGAACGGTTTTATTTTTGTTCATAAATGTGATTGGGACTGGTGAAATGTGAGTTATTGTTTTTCTGATCAGTGTAAATCCAGATCAGCCTGGGCATCCGCACAGTCTGACCAGAATCTACACTATTCGCCACTCCATCCACCAAACATGCGTCCTGCTTGTAGCAAGCAATATAGATCGCTATCCAGCTACGGGACACTTCTGTTTGATCATGAGCTACTCTGTTCACAAAACTCATAAGCTCCATGTCTCCAGTCACAGCCATAACATATTCATTTCCACATGCAAATTGAATCCGAGAAAACGTTACCACGTGCATAAATTAACTATAATTATGACTGCTAATTAAACACGCTCGTATATAATCACGAAGCGTGGACAATAAGATATAAACATGACGGTAATGTATTCAAACCACTGAATTGATGAATACGTCCTCTCTTTACTTATAGCTAAGACAATAGGACCGGTATACTAGACTTATCAAGGTGAAAATACGGCTCTTGTCGTCCATTAATTATATAAAACACAAACGAGCACTTCCTGTTAATCCAATATGCACAGAAGATGGTGAAATAATATGAAACATAGTATTGTATGACTGACAATTTCAACCAATGAGATTGTCCAATTTTGTGTCATATGATTGTGGACATATATGATATTCACCAGGGGGCCGTTTCACTAAACTTCGTACGACTAAAATGTTCGTAAGTGCAACATTATGATAGTCTGTAAATTTCACATTAACAATGTTTGGATGTAAATAATTATTGGATTTACATTTATTGAGCATAGGCTGCATGTGCAGCCTATGCTCAATAAATGTAAATCCATAAATTGACATTTACATACGATCTTAAATTTGAACTTACGAACATTTTAGTCGTAAGAAGCTTAGTGAAACGGGCCCCTGGATATCAGTCTCGGGCTCGTCTCGTTGCGTCTCGTCTCGGACTCTTCTCGCGCAACGAGACGAGTCCGAGACTGATGCTCAGGTATAGCAGCGTGCGCGTGTCACTGATCACACAACCAAATCATGAGGCATATCGTGGGCTGTTGTATCATATACGTTCTTTAACCCTTTCAACACCAAGTAACTTAATAGGATGTTCCATGCCAATGTTTCACGCTATTTCATTAATTTTGTTCATTCAAATTATCCCATTCTTCTAAAAGGGTAATCTGTACGACGTATAAAATTATTAACAAACAGTGGAGATCCTGATGAGACGGCTCGTTACGAGCCGGCTCATCTGGATCTCCACTGTTTGCAAACATTGTCTCTATAGAGGTCTGTGGTGTTGAAAGGGTTAATATAATGGGTAATATAATAACATCATTATTGTCTTTTGAGTCGGTGTACACAAGATATACGGACCTTCGAAACGTCATAGCCTCAGCCTCGGTCCGTACACCTCAAAAGACAATAAATGTACATGTATAATGTCATATGTCGTCAAAAAGCGAGAACAGTTACACTACGTTTTTACACTGCGAATGTCCGTTTTACGATGTTCACAATACCTTGGATAAACATATACAACACACACGTGTGTGGTCTGGTTGACTCTCCCTACATAACGAGGCAGAACGGCAAATGAGCCGCACAGCCATGTGACAAAATGATGTAGTGTTGTTAACTCTACACAAACACAAAACCACGTCAGAATCTAATAGCATAATTATGTTTAACCCATTTCCATCTAAGGATACTATAATTATATTAAAAATTCAAATTATTTTGTTTATTTCTCTCTACAGGTAGGTGTATGTTGTTACCATCCGTTTGACCCGTCTCGTCGAGACGGTTCAAACGAGTGGTAACAACATATACTTTCGAGAAGAAATACAGAAAATTGGGATTTCCACGTCAGAATCTAATAGCATAATTATGTTTAACCCATTTCCATCTAAGGATACTATAATTATATTAAAAATTCAAATTATTTTGTTTATTTCTCTATACAGGTAGGTGTATGTTGTTACCATCCGTTTGAACCGTCTCGTCGAGACGGTTCAAACGAGTGGTAACAACATATACTTTCGAGAAGAAATAAAGAAAATAGGGATTTCCACGTCAGAATCTAATAGCATAATTATGTTTAACCCATTTCCATCTAAGGTTAGGTTACTATAATTATATTAAAAATTCAAATTATTGTGTTTATTTCTCTATACAGGTGTATGTTGTTACCATCCGTTTGAACCGTCTCGTCGAGACGGTTCAAACGAGTGGTAACAACATATACTTTCGAGAAGAAATAAAGAAAATATGGATTTCCCCTCAAAGGTTTCATACCACTATAATTGTATTCCACCTGTAATGGGTTCAATGCAGCCTCAACAGGTACTACACACTTCGTTATCTGGTCAACTATTTGCGTACCCAGTAGTAGTTGGTAGATTTCACCCTGTAACCGAGTAATTCTGGGGCGAAACGGTAACACCGAGCCCAAAACATTCGGCCCAGCAACATGATTGTCTCCTATCGCAGGTTGATTACAATTTCTGGCATAATTGGGCCGCAGCTCAGAAAATGTGTACCTTACGACATGCGATTTTGTACCTAAGAACATGTACACATTTTCGTGAAATATATTTACAGAAAATGTGATATTTCCTGTAAATGACGTCGAAAATATGGCGTGTCTCATTTGATATATTTGTCTTTGTCCTCTTGCACATTCACGCCGTAAGTGTATAATCTGATTGGTTTTCAGATGGCAGTTATCCCACGTCAGTCACTGAAATGTGAACAGCGTAGATCTTGATCAGACTGCGCATCCGCATTCTGGTCAATATCTACGCTGGTCACAAACGTCGTAAGGTCCATTGTGACGTGAACCGGGGGTCAAATTGCATGGTGTACATAGTCAGCACTGGCGAACACTATAACTCCTGCTCCAGCCAATCAACGACAACACGGGCTACAAGCGAATGTTTAGCCCAACATATGTGGCTGTGACTGGAGAAATGGGGCTTATGGGATTTGTGTCCAGTATAGCTTCTATTCAAGTACCACATTCATGTAGCCTATATTTCTTGCTGGAAGTATGACAGGTGTTACATTGATTGAATGACGAACAGTGCAGATCCTGATCAGACTGTGCAGATCTACACTGGTCGCAAAACCCTTAAGCCCCATTTCTCTAGCCACATACATACATACATACATACACACACACACACACACACACACACACACACACACACACACACATACATACATACATACATACAGTGTAAATTTGTTAAAACGGACATAATTTTACGTCCACTGGGGCTCGTTTCACTAAACTTCGTACGACCACAAAAGTTCGTAATTGCAAAATTAGAATGTACTACACGCATTGGCAGCCTATTTTGAAAAGTCTGTGTTGCCTTTGTTCAGATTTAATGGGAAATGGTAGCATTAACGAACCACGATTATGTGTGAAGTGAATTATGGACATCTGCGTACGAACATTTTTGGCGTATGAAGTCTAGTGAAACTGGCCCCTACTGTCTGCTGTCTGTTTCACGAAAGCTGACCAATATTGATTTTAAATTCCCATAGACAAATCAATTTCTCGTAATAAAATCAATATTTGACCAAATTTCACTATTAAAATAAAAAGAAGGCTCATTCTTAAATTTAATATTATAAAATATTGCTAAAATTTAATATTATCGAAACATATACAACAGACTGTAGTTCAGTGTTACTTCTACCGTAATTTCATGTATATGAGCGCTTTCGGAGCGAGACATGGTATATCGGACTGGAAACGGCGGTATCAGACTATAGTAACGATAGTATCAGACTAGAAAAGGCAATATCAGACTAGAAGTTTCAGTATCAGACTGGAAAACACGCCGTATCAGCCTGGACTGTGTATGTTATTGCTGTAGGCAAATACAGGCAATTTCTAGGCAAACATTGATATCTAAGTAATAACAAACAGTATCATACATTACGTCCTGTAAAACATAAACAAATGAATATACACATAAATGCACGCTGATGTTTTTCGTGCGTCCTGTTTGGTCAGGTTCCAATGTATAACAACTGTATAACTCCTCTGTTACCAGCAAATATCCATTAACCCTTCGAACCCGAAATCCCGCTATAGCGGTTTATGCAAAAAGTGCAGACCCAGATGAGCCGGCTCGTAACGAGCCGTCTCATCAGGATCTGCACTTTTTGAAAGTAATTTTAGTATTTTTGAGAACAAAACATATCCCCTTTTCATAAATGGACTAGTCTGAAAACCATTTTGTGACGGTTGGGTTGGTTGCAAAATGAACATATCAAAATCCATTCCAGTTAATAAAGGGTTAAAATACGGTATTGAAGCATTGTCTATGTGAATATATATCACCATGTTATTAAGATGGCGGTAGCTAAATGCGGTCGACAATATGACGGCCTATGGTGGCGGCGGCTAAACCGTTGTGACACCGCGTCATTTACCCGGCGTTGCTAACATTATTACGGAATATGTACGTAATCCTACATCACTTGAAGTTAGATAACTCGGAGACACGCCCGTCTCGTCATTCAATTTCCTTGCTAATGTGTCTGTGGAGATTTTCGAAAACACTTGTACCGTACTGCACCCAATGTGTTTGCTGACCTCTATAATGGCTCATAAATTAAATGTTTTATAAATTATCGAATAAAAATTATTTAGGAAATTGACGAGAAGTAGACTAGATTTCCTTCATTGTTTTCTGTGATCAGGAAATGCAAAAAATGTATGGACGCGTCCTGGGGGCCGTTTCACTAAACTTCGTATGACTAAAATGTTCGTAAGTGCAAAATTATGATAGTCAGTAAATTTCACATTAACATTGTTTTCTTGTAAATAATTATTGGTTTTACATTTATTGAGCATAGGCTGCATATGCAGCCTATGCTCAATAAATGTAAATACATAAATTGAAATCTACAGACGATCTTAGTATCTGTGTCAATGCTAAAATATATTAATCTCCTAATTAGGACTTACTATCTGTGTCAATGCTAAAATATATTAATCTCCTAATTAGTACTTACTATCTGTGTCAATGCTAAAATATATTAATCTCCTAATTAGGACTTTCTATCTGTGTCAATGCTAACATATATGTATCTCCTAATTAGGACTTACTATCTGTGTCAATGATAATATATATTTATCTCCTAATTAGGACTTACTATCTGTACAATGCTAAAATATGAGATACTAAGTCATAATTAGGAGATATAAACTCCTACTTATGAGATAATATCTCATAATTAGAAGTTAGCATCTCCTAATTAGGACTTACTATCTCCTAATTGGGACTTATTATCGCCTAATTAGGACTTAATATCCCCTAATTATAGGAGGTACTAAGTCCTAATTATGAGATCGTAAGTCCTAATTAGGAGGTACTAAGTCCTAATTATGAGATCGTAAGTCCTAATTAGGAGATGCTAACTCATAATTAGGGGTTACTATCTCCTAATTAGGACTTATTATCTCCTAATTAGGAGTTAGTATCTCATAATTAGGAGTTACTATCTCCTAATTATGAGATAAAATATAGTTTAGCCTTTGCACCAGGACGCTTCCATAAAAATGGGTATTTTTCTTGAACTTACAAAAAGAAAAACGATATTTTAATCAACTAATATTATTATGACACCACATTGTATGATCTTGAAATTTCCAATATTATACCCCATTTTCTGTTATATATCAGGCTATATTTCATACTTATATCGTCTATATCCTTCTGGTGTCTGTCATTTGATAAACATTTCCGGTCCCGTGATTGTGTTATTATTCATCTCTTTCACCCAAACCTCTATCGCAAATGTGAAGCGCTTGGTGACACGTAACGAATACTAGACTATAGCGTCATATTCATGTATACTATTTTTGTAAAATAGGTGCATGTATGTGCATCCTGGCAATGCGTACTGTTTGCATGTGTTGTCATAGTAGTAGGCTATGTGTCGTTTGCAATTTGTACCCAACTAAATGACCATCAGGGCATGTCCTTATCTAAACATAACAACACATGTATGTATCAGTGATACGTTTATGCGAAGAAGGTTCAACATTGGATAGGGGCGTTAAATACGCGGTCAGATGCATATGACCCATGCACAGGGATTCCGCTGGGGAAAATAAAAAAATCGCCACTTCAAAAAAAACAAACCAATTGGCGATAAAAAATTACAATTTTCGAAAAAAAAAATCTTATTTTATCGCCAATTGCGAAAGTGGCGATCGCCAGCGGAATCCCTGCATGCACATTGGGCGTTGTTTTACTATTTGTTATGTATGTATTGACATAAATACTAGTAATAACATTTTTAATAATTTCAGGTGCACCCTTTTAATATTTATTCGGCAGTTTTTTATATCTCTATTTCGATTTTGATTATATCAATACATACTGAATGAATCGTAAATTCGCGCCCATACATGTACATTCACCCTTTCACCCCTAAGTAACTGCAATCGATTTTCATATGTTCAGTTTTCAACCTATCCAATCGTCACAAAATACTTTTCAGACTAGTCCATTTATGAAAAGGGTGTGTTTTTGCTCTTTGAAATATGAAAATTACTTGCAAAAAGTGCAGGTCCTGATGAGACGGCTCGTTACGAGCCGTCTCATCTGGATCTGCACTTTTTGCATAAACCGCTATAGCGGGATTTCGGGTTCAAAGGGTTAATGGGTAATTGCTGGTAACAGAGGAGTTGTACAGTTGTTATACATTGGAACCTGACCAAACAGAACCGGCTCATCTGGATCTGCGCTGTTTACAAACACCGCCATATAACGGGCGGCTTTCAGGTTCAAAGGTTAATGCTTGTAAGTCGTGTTCTGTGTTCCTACTCAACACAATGGACGTCTTCATTACATCCGTGTTTCTGCCGGTGTCACTAAACTAATCACCCGGCACTTAACAGTAATTGTACCAGCTGATACACCGATGGTATTCCCAACTCGGTGACAAGATACTGTTTCTTATCCAATTATATTTCCAACCCCGTAATGGACGCGTCTGTGAGATAATAACGCATTTCGCATCGCGGAAGTTTTCTAAGAGTTTTCGGAATTTCATGCAAATATCATATATGATATTAAAAGTTGTTGAAATTGTTTGTTGAAAATTTCACCAACATAAGTCGTAATTTTTTGCTAATTTTCGCGTGCTTCACGGAAGCTACAGCAATGTGACAAAGCGCGGAATCTCATGGACGGACTCATTTTAATGTGGAAGGCGGAAACAAACTCGGAACGAAATGGATACTTCATTATTGGACAAAATCTTCTGAAAATTGAACAAGATATTCGTTTCGCATTTGATCACGACTCTATTACGATTCGGTAATAACGTTCACAATAACATAACACTATATTGCCGCTCTGACACGAAATGTACCCGCAATAAAGTTTGAACGAGAACGATGCGTTGGATTCAGACATACCGTGATATAACAATCAAGTCGGGACGTCTACAATGGCGGCGCAAATAAATCAAGGAAACGCCAAAAAAGTTAAATTGTTCATATTTACCTAAGTGTAGTACTGGATTACATTATTTGGTTTGTCATTGACGTTATTCCCTCGGAAAAGTTTGTTTATTTGAGCGGTTGCAACGTGAACGTTCTGTGGAATGACCGTTATTTTTAGCGGGAAACGAAACCAAGCATTGGACGATTAGAGCTGCCTGTGGGAATAATAGTGACACGATTCGAAGCATGATCAATCGCACATGTGGATGTGACTGGAGAAATAGGGCTTATGTGATTTGTAACCAGTGTAGCTCCTGATCAAATAACACACTTCTGTAGCCTGATAGCGATCTACATGTGTATTGTTCAAACTTTGTTAGAATCATGGATGGTGTTTCATTGATGGAGTGGCGAACAGCGCAGATCCTTACCAGACTGCGGATACACAGGCTGATCTGGTTATAGACTGGTCGCAAAATCCATAAGCCACATTCTTCTTGTCTCAGCCACATATTTGTGACGGGTCTACACTTTTTTAATTATACGCAAATCATATCGCAACATAACAACCGCTAAGCTGTTTTCCAAATTTGCAAATTCAAATTAATGTCTTCAAGTAAAATCAAATAGAACAGTGCTGATAATATTCGCATTTAATAATCTTTCAACCTTCGCTCCTGGGGCCCGTTTCACTAAACTTCGTACGACTAAAATGTTCGTAAGTGTAAAATTATGATAGTCTGTAAATTTCACATTAACAATGTTTTCTTGTAAACAATTATTGGATTTACATTTATTGAGCATAGGCTGCTAATGCAGCCTATGCTCAATACATGTAAATCAACAAATTGAAATGTTCAGAATATCATAATTTTAATCGTACGAAGTTTAGTGAAACGGCCCCCTGGTGTCTCAAAGAAGAACACAAATCACGAACACAGAACCATGACTTGCCTGTATATTGTGTAGTCAGTCATACATGTTGCCGTGTCGCCACGAGTCCACGGCAGACGACATATATTACCCACAAACTGACGGCTCAAACCATAGTTTCTGCATACAGATATTATAGTATGCCATAAACTAGTCTAACTCTCATCTTCAGAGTCTTAGAGAATGACATTTCCTGCTTATTGGAAGCAGTAGCACTATTTATGGTCAATGATACGATTGTACGTGCAACTCGACACATTCGTATCAGTGGCGGATCTGGAGGCGGGTTCCGGGGTTGCAACCACCCCCCCCCCCCCAGTTCAGCCACATAGTTTACAAAGATCACAGTTTACCACCAGTTGGAGTCTGAATTTAAATTTAAATGTCGTAAAACACAGGAAAGTGCATTTCGAAGAGCTAAAAAAAAGGACAAACCCCTAGTTGCGAACGGTAACTCTTGCAATTACCACCAGTTTGAGTCTGAATTTAAATGCCGTAAAACACAGGAAAGTGCATTTCGAAGAGCTCAAAAATAGGACAACCCCCTCGTTGCGAACGGTAACTCTTGCAATTACTGCCGTACCGTCCGTAGTAGGACGGTACGGGAGTAGATTGCAACAGTTACCTTCGCAACTAGACAACCCGCCCTGCCCCCGCCCGGCCCCCAAATGCTGGATCCGCCCCTGCGTATATAGAGAATGCCAAGCTAGTGCATTTTGATATCTTGGAGATTATCAGACAAGGGTATAGGAAAGGCTTACAAATTAAGTCGCCCTGCGTTACAGACAGCACATTCCCAGCCTCGAACAATCAAACTTTCAAATTTCGAACATACAAACCTAGTACATACTCAGAAAGTTGTACATTGTATTACCACGTACCCTGATTATTTTTCTGGCCGATGACCCGAGGGTAGCTAACTGGGCGTAGCCGGCGATACACATCACCACCCCGTCCGTCAGTATCCCCCCCACACCCGCTAACCAATGAAACCCACTCCATAAGGGCAATTATTGGATTTACATTTATTGAGCATAGGCTGCATATGCAGCCTATGCTCAATAAATGTAAATCCATCATGGCATCAATACCGACTACCTCTTATGTTATAGAATAGGAACATTTTCATTGACCCATCGCGGGTTTATTGATGGTTTCTTCATCAACATTTGATACCTTTTGGTTCTCCAGAGGTTTGTAAATTTTCCAGTTTTAGTAGTTTGAATTTAAACTGCGTGAGCTGGGAAATATAAGTTGCAGACAGAGTGGTCCATTAGCATAAAGTGTATCGGCCTAAAAGCAACTTGATTATATTCTTCCTCCAGAGATTACGTAAAGCTCCACTACTCCAATAAAGACGCGCCTCCGTAAATTACGGTACCCTCATATCTAGGAGGCGCCGGAGGGGACACCGACAGTTTTTGTTTACTTCGTTTCTACGAACTAATACTTCGTTCCCGCCATTTATTAATTCGTTCTTACGAAGTAGTATATCGTTTCCACGAGATATTCGTTCGCATGTGATAGCATTTCGTTCCAACGAAATAATAGCTCTAACTGACGAATTAATACGTCATTCTCACGCATTAGTATACGTTAATTCATGGGAACGAAATACTATGATTCGTCGAAACAAAATGTTAATTCGTGCGATTGAATTTACTTCGTGGGAACGAATGTTAATGGGTAGAAACAATTCTTGCGAACGAACTGTTAGTTCGCGGAACAAAATAACTAAATATATGATATATAGCAAACAAACAGTATTACATGCATATATCAGGGCCATAATACACCTTCAGGTGGTGGGTGGGAACACGCTGGCATTGTTAGTTCCATCAGAAGTCACGTGATACAGCGCGAGATATGTTCGGTAATTATGTCCGCCTGTGCATGTACCAGTGCCAGCAGTCCACTCCGTATATTCGGTCCGCGAAAAATATGACCTCTTTCACATCGCATAGGCTTGGCGACTACAGGGACATGCTTTTTTTTTATTAATTCTTTCCCACGAAATAACAATTCGTTCCCTTAATTTAACAATTCGTTCCCACGAAATGACAATTCGTTCCCTCAATTTAACAATTCGTTCCCTCGAATTCACAATTCGTTCCCACGATATAACGATTAGTTCCCACGAATTAACAATTCGTTCCCGAGGGAACGAATTGTTATTTCGTGGGAACGAATTGTTTAATTGAGGAAACGATTTGTGGGTGCTATGAATATTCTTTACAATAACTTATACATTTCAAAAAGAATCGAGTACCGTTTATTTCTTACATTCACGTGCTCTAATTTGTATTTACATTTACGGTAACCGATTCTTCGTCAAAACGACACAATTATGAGATGGAAGCCGCCTATACAATAAAGGGCAACGTGTACCGCATTTGCTGCGGTATATTTCATAAAAATATGTCATTCCATTAGCAAGATATTAAAGAAAATCTACTGTAAACACATCTAAAAAACATGACGTCATGCCGTTCGGAACCACATGATCCCCCACCTTGTTACTGACCTTCCAATGGTAATAATGGTAATAATGGTAATAATGGTAATAATGGTAATAATGGTAATAATGGTAATTTCGGCACGTTTACCACCTCTGATATGTACGGAGCCCTTCAGGGGACATGGATTTTTTTATTAATTCGTTCCCACGAAATAACAATTCGTTCCCTCGAATTAACAAACCGTTGCCACGATATAGCAATTCGTTCCCTCAATTTAACAATTCATTCCCACGAACGAATTGTTATTTCGTGAGAACGAATTGTTAAATTGAGGGAACGAATTGTTATTTCGTGGGAACGTTAATTCGCGGGAACGAATTGTTAAATTGAGGGAACGAATTGTTATTTCGTAGGAACTAATTAATAAAAAGACTTCTGTCGTTTTTGTGAAGAATCTATTTCCGTGTCGGAGACACGGAAATCGATTCTTCGCAAAAACGACAGAAGTTTGGGCGAAAATACAGAGACCACCAAATTCAGTTTAACAAGACGCGTTTGATACGCCATATTTCATCAAAGTCCGTTACGTAATAAGGACACTATAAAAGAATACGTACTTTGAATCGGTACTTGTTTTTGTTGTTGTTAGTACCACGTGATCATACACCTTGGATATGGAATAACGGTGATTATATCACACCGGGCCGCCTGTATCGTTGAAGGGAAGTTTACGTTGAAACGTCAAACGTGTTCACCATGGCAATGTTTCGTTTGTTCTCGGGTTCCAAAAGTGTTTATTTTTCCTTTGATTCTCCGACATTATCTCATCGCTGGTGTGATAGACATGGTGCATCTGAAGAATACATGTTACATCATGTATACAGAGCGGCTTTATTACAGTTGGAAAAGAAAAACATTGTTTTGAAAATGTGAAATCCTAAGTTTTGGCGGGAAGTTTTATCAAGTGTTTCCCCTTCCATCCATAACTAACCGGCACAGACTCGTCCCGGTGCATTTTCCGACAATTCCATTTACTTGAAACGGGTTAATGTTGTACAAAATCTAAAAACATTCAAGAATAGTGCAGACCATTGTGAAACGGCTCGTTTCGTTCGTTATTTCAGTGAATGAACATCGAACAGCGTATGACCTGATCAGATGCGCAGTCTGATCAGGGCATACACTGGTCGTAAACGTCATAAATATCGTTTTTTGGCGACCCAAATTTATACATCAGGTTGCGAATGAGTTTTAGCTGATCCGGAGCTACGCTGGTCAAAACTTCAACGAGTCGTCATTTCGCAATTATATGTCACGTTAGTGGACCGTTGAAGCATTAAGGGAACATTTACTTCATCTGTAGAAGGTGATAAGTGACTAGAATTTGTATAATTAATTACCCACTTCTTGTTTTATGTTCTATAAATATGTTTCATTATCATAATAGAAGCAAACTGTCGAGAACAAATTGCTGGCATTTCAAAACGTGACATGTTTTATAGTTTTAATGCACCGGAAGACAGCACAAAACATCGTCCGGCGGCGAACCGGACGGCAATGATCTCGAAGGCATTTCCCGGCATGCACCTATCAATGTATTCCCCGCATGGGGGTGTGGGCGGCCGGTAACCCCGGGGGTTTAGACATTTTTTTTAATTGGGACATACATTAATATTCTGTCTAATTCCCGTTAACGTGAGCAGCGTTTTCATATAGAGCCAATTGGACAGGCTGGCGTGTGGACGTCTAATATCCCCGCCGAGGATTGCTTTCTTTGTCTAATGTTTATCTATGAAATATGTTGCTATAATATCTATGGAACACCAAATCTACATAAACTCAAATAATTATTGCTAGCTCTAAATAAATATTAGAGCTAGCATTAAATATTTAGAGCTAGCTCCAAATCATTTAAAGAGCTCTCTACATCATTTGGAGCTAGCTCTAAATATTTAATGCTAGATCTAATTAAATATCCCGTGTCTTTGCGTATATTGACCCAATGTTTTGATAGGCGCATCATTGTTAGGGTGTCACTGTATCAAACGCCACAGGTGAGACTATAGAGAAACACCAATGTAGCCAACACCTATACTAGTTTGCCGACGCCGCACTGGGGGCCGTTTCACTAAATTTCGTAAGTGCAAACTTATAATAGTCTATAAATTTCACATTAACACTGTTTTATTGTAAACAATTCATGGGTTTACATTTATTGAGCATATGCAGCATATGCTAAATAAATGTAAATCCGTGAATTTAAATTTTCAGACGATCCTAAATTTGCCCTTACGAACATTTTAGTCGTAAGAAGTTTAGTGAAACGGCCCCCAGGCCGGCATTATACTTGTCCACCCGCAAGTCCGAAACAACGCACCCCATGGACACCTCCTCCCGTGGGGAAATCGGCGGACATCAACCACCAACATGCCCACTGTAAACACGAACGGAGTCTTTATTACACCGTGGGTTTTGTGACCAGTGTAGTTCCATATCAGCCTGTAAATTCGCACAGCCTGATCAGGATCTGCACTGTTCGCCATTCCATCAATGAAACACCCGTCAAGCTTCTAGCAATAAATATAGATCGCTATCAGGCTACGGGAGAGTGCTACAGTGGGGTCAGCGTGTAAGTGCACACACGAACGAACACGACAGGTTGATTCCAACCTGTCGTGTTCGTTCGTGTGTGCACTTACACGCTGACCCCACTGTATTTGATCAGGAGCTACACTAATCACAAAACACGTTAACCCAGTAGTAGCTCGAGTCATAGCCACACACGTTGTGATACCAGTGCCGTCTCAACGATGTGAGCATTATAGACGCCTCACAGTCACATACGCTGTGTGAGTACTGTTCAGTTAGCCGGGTAATTGACATGACAAATTGGCGCCACAAATCCCTGGTGCTGTTTTGTATTTTACACCAGAAGACAGTGAATATTATTGATTCGATTTTCCACTTTTTAACGAGATTTGTACCAATTATGTCGCACATGCGCACTAGAGTAAGTCTCCCTCGGAGACACTACTCACGCCGTGACGTATGTGCCCTTCACCCACGACGCCACCGATCACGGCCAATATATGTATATGTAGCCTATATGTAGCCGTGACTGGAGATCTGGGGCTTATGGGATTTTTGACAAGTGTAGCTCCTGATAAACAGCACACTCCTGTATAGACATGGCCAAACCGCTCATGTTACTCTTTATCTACCATGATAACAGAACAAGAAAAATGTCAGATTAATAGCAAATAAAAGTGCGTTGTAGCGACATGGTAGGTCTACGGAGCCCCACAGGGGACATGGATTTTTTTTATTAATTCGTTCCCACGAAATAACAATTCGTTCCCTCAATTTAACAATTCGTTCCCTCGAATTAACAATTCGTTCCCACGATATAACAATTCGTTCCCTCGAATTGACAGTTCGTTCCCACGAAATGACAATTCGTTCCATCAATTTAACAATTCGTTCCCTCGAATCAACAATTCGTTCCCACGATATAACAATTGGGTCCCACGAATTAACAATTCGTTCCAGTGGGAACGAATTGTTATTTCGTGGGAACGAATTGTTAAATTGAGGGAATGAATTGTTAAATTGAGGAAACGAACTGTTATTTATTCGGAACGATCTAATAAAAAAAAGAATTCTACGTCCCCTGCGGGGCTCCGTATATTATGTTAGTCTAACTCCTATAACTCCTATATCACTTGTTATAAACATTACGAATGCTTCAATGATGGAATGGCGAACAGTGCAGATCCTGATCAGACTGTGCGGATGCACAGGCTGATCTGGCTCTACACTGGTCGCAAAACCAATCAGCCCCATTTCTCAAGTCACACATATGAACAGCTGCTTGTAAAATAGTATGTGTAATCGTATGAAATATCCAAGCAAGCAGAAATAATGTGACATGTGCACGTTGTACGGCTAACAACTATTTCAGAAAAAACCGTTGAAAGCGTCGGTGAAAAAGGGTGCTACGTCCATCAAGGACTTAGCCCCCTTCTTCCACTGACCCCTTCAATTGCGCTCGTTTTATGGTAAGGGCTGTGGCTAATGTAGACTACGGCTTGCGCTAATCTTGCCAATATTTGCCAACTTCTTTATTTACAAATGCATAAATATTGTGCTTGAAATCAAGCAAGTTGATCTACTGAGCCTGAGTTGTGCTACAGCTCAGGCTCAGACAATCAAATTGCTGGATTGCGAGTTGGCATTTCCAATAGATATTCAGAGACGTGATACTATGGGCGAGATTAACGCAGGCGGTTTTGTACATGAGCCTGAGAGCTACGATATTATACTAATTATATTTCTTGTCATCAGAATATGATATAGCGAATAGTAGGTTAGTGCCGTGAATGGGAAAAAATATCTGGCAAGGCTCAGGAAACGGGATGGGCGAGGCTCTGCCGAGCACATCCCGTTTCCGTGCCGCGCCAGATATTGTTTCCCATTCACGGCACTAACCTACTATTATATTTATCCCGTCACCACCTACAAATGGCTGTAAAATGCAAACATAGTATTGACTAGATATCAAAAATGTTTCACGGCACCGTGTTTCACAGCACATACATACTGTGTTGACGGGATAAAAAAGTATATACATTTCTTATATTAAATTTATTTAAACAAAAATGAATAGTTATTAGTCACAGTGACATAACGGTGGATATTTATGGCCGATATGCCCCCTCCCCGTACCACCTGTTACATATTATGTTAAGGGAACAATTCAAACTTCTTTGTACTTTGTTTATTAAATTTCACAGTGTACTTACTGTTATCTCTAAACAATATGTGTATGCATCTCAAGACAACGACTGTATATCGTCTCAGTAAATAAAATTCAGTACACCCCGTCTGCGTTAATCTTGCCCAGATATCAACGTTTCCGAACAGTTATTGGCAATATCAACTCACAAGCAAGCAGTTTGATTGGCTGAGCCTGAGCTGTAGCACAGCTCAGGCTCAGCCAATCAAGCTGCTTGCTTTCAAGCACAATATTCACGTATTTTGTAATAAAGAAATGGCAAGATTAGCGCAGGCGGTGGTGTAACCTGAACACGTGACATCAACCGTTTTATTCACTGCGGTTATGATGATAAGAAGCGCAGTGTGTGCAGTGAGTTGTCAGCACCGTAAATCACGCAACTAGCGAGATCAAACGAGAACTTGCCAAAACTGTTCAAATATATGAGAGCGACATATCTACACCGCGTCATTAGACGCTTTGTTGAGTATGCCGTGTGCTTGAGAAGGCAATCTTGGTGCTTCAAGCGTTTGATCTTGGTGCAGATTTATTGCCCAAAGATCGCACGGGTTCATTTGGACCATCGGCTAACAAAATGAAACGTACTATACAACGCAGGGCCCGTTTCACTAAACATCGTACGACTAAAATGTCACATTAACAATGTTTTCTTGTAAACAATTATTGGATTTACATTTATGCAGCCTATGCTCAATAAATGTAAATCCATCAATTGAAAGTTCCTGACGATCCTAAATTTGCATTTGCGAACATCTTAAATTTAGTGAAACGGCCCACAGGCACAAATATTCTATCCTAATCCGTGTGTGGGAGTATTATATAATCTGAACAATGGTCACAAGCGTCGTGACGTAGATGCCATTTGTTCAGGCCGTGTTTGCGTATTTAATACGCAAACACGACGTAGATGCCATTTTTTTTTCAGGCCGTGTTTGCGTATTTTTGCCTGAAAAAATGGCATCTACGTCACGACGTTTGTGACCATTGTTCAGATTATATAATACTCCCATATATAATATATATAATAGATTATCTTAATTATATGATGGTGATTTAATGCGACATTAATTAAACGAGTTAACTAATTTCATGCTAAACGAGGTTTTGCCGAGTTTATTAACCGTTAAGATACAAAATCACCTGGCGTGTAGCATTTGTGAAAGTGTACCCAATCCGAATAGCACTCATGTGGAGAAGTATCCTTCACCGATTTATGAATGACGAAAACCTCTGTCAGTTTACAATATGCAATAATACTTATACCCTTTGACAAACGCATGTCGACAACATCTATGTGTGTTTTGGGCGGGTATTTTGATATATGGCTGGGTGACGCGTTATCTAAATTAGTAGACGACTAATGGTTTTATGTTTTAATGATTGTATGTGTATTTGTCCTTCACGTGTGGAAGGTAAACATAAAAGAGTCAAAAATCAGCTCGTACTGAAAACTAGTACATCTATTTGAACATCGGGATTTACAGGAAGTAGGTTTGAATTATTTATATTGGCTTATATATATATATCATGAAGGATAAGTGACAATTACATAACAATTAAATGCAAACAACTGGTAGCAGGATTAGAAAACAAGCTTTTACGCTTATGGTAGTTATTTTGGACAATTGTGTTTGCGAAGTAGCTAATAAGGAACAAATAGGTGAAACAAGAAATCAGGGGCTCGTTTCACTAAACTTCGTACGTCTAAAATGTTCGTAAGTGCAAAGTTATGAAAGTCTGTACATTTCACATTAACAATGTTTCCTTGTAAACAAATATTGGATTTACATTTATTAAGCACAGGCTGAATATGCAGCCTATGCTCAATAAATGTAAATCCATCAATTGAAATTTGCAGACTATCCTAAATTTGCACTTACAAACATTTTAGTCGTACGAAGTTTAGTGAATGGGCCCCCCACTGATGGAGGAGGTAGCCCTCAAAAACTTTAGTGCAAGTCATTTGACCTTGAGCAAAGGAGCCGAATGGGTGGGCTATAAAATAAACATGGATGATGACAAATCACTTTATGAAGTTTCAAACCAATCCGCGTTTAATATGGTAACCGTGACAGATAGTTGGTCGCCAAAAGACTTTAACGCAAATATTGGACAGACAGACAGACAGACAGACAGACAGAAAGACGAACAGAACAAGGCTGTGACCATATGTAACGCTATTTCTCTGAGTGCGGTATAAAGTAACATTTAATATTAGCATTTTATTTCTGTTGGGGTTACAGACTAGATAAACGGTGACGTGGAATTGTGTAGATATTAATATGCTTGTAGTTAATACCTACTTTGGTATCACTCCGCATGTATGGCTACCTATAGCTAACCTAAGATACACAGGCTTGTTAGCTATAGAACAGTATCAGCATGAACCTAGTGTGTCAAACGTTCGGGAAATATCAGTGGGTAAATTAACTCTTTAATCCAATAACTTCCCAAGAAGTGGTGTAATTTTCAATGAAGCACGGATTTCTTATCTTCATTTGCTATAAACGTCAAAATGTTACATTGGCAATCTTGCGAATGGTGTACACCCTGACCAGACTGCGCGGACGCGCAGGCTGATCTGGGTGTACGTCAATCGTCATGTCAACAAACCACAGTTTGTCAGACTGGTCTACAATTGATCAAATGCAAATACTGTAGTCGGATACATCGGGAACATCGCTGGATCTCTGGGGATGATCGGTGACGGAGCCCGGCCTCCATTCAAACGTCAACAATACCCAAGTATACAATTACGTTTTAATGCCCACTGAACCTTAAATGCATCATTAAGACACGAGAAAGCAATATCCAAAGGGAACTATAGTGATAATCCACTATTTAAACTTGTAATGAAAACCGTATCACCTTTCACTTGAAAAGGAATATTGTAGAATGTTGTTAAAATTGTTTCCAATAATGTATACCATTGTGTGGAAGCCTTCAAAATAAGAGCCGCAATGATATCCGAATAACGCGGAATTAGAGAGTGCATTCGTCATTATAAACATCATTAAATGAAAACGTTAATGTGTTAAGCAGAGATATTAAATATAGATTTACATGGGATTGGCGGGTGAAAAGGTTTCTTTCACATCAGTTTTCTGTCCAGAGTGATGAATTATGAACACGGGCTAGATGGAATTATGCGTATTCACTATTGTTAACAACGCATTTTCATTATTTACAGGTTTTACTTCAACGTGACGAATATTTTACCGATTACTGTATATTAAATGAGTATGTGTGTGCCAAAGTAGGGATTGTTGCTTTGCCAGTGCAAGCACACGTGAGTATTATCCGTGAGCCTTTACGCAGTCTGGTCAGTGTATATCTTGATTGCGATTTCTCACAGAAGCACCCACCATTCGGATCCCCTTGCGATTGCAGTCGGTGAGTGTACTAGCTGGTCAAGAGCTACCCTGGTCCAATGTGTGTCACGGCAGCTCATATAAGACACGCCATGCGATTGTGTACCTAAGAACATGCGATATCTAATGAAAAATATTTACAAAGTTTACGATATTTTCCGTAAATTACGTTGAAAGAAGACTAAACTTTCATAGTAAATGTGAAATACTATACTTATACTTATGTGAAATACTATACTTATACTTGGAATGGCGAATACTGCAGATCCTGATCAGACAGTGCGGATGCACAGGCTGATCTTGATCTACACTGGTCGCAAAGCCCATCAGCCCCACTTCTCCAGTCACATCCATGCATAATATATTGCATCCGCCTGGCTCCGGCATATTCAACCTTACCGCACGGGCTCTGAATAATCTCCGAATTGTGCCGTCAGTAATTTTAATATTTTAGAAATGTATCCAAAATAAAAAAATATATATAACATTAATGTGGTCCTGCACCGTTGCCGATACAGCACAAGGGTGGTAGGAGCAACTAGACTATGGCCACGTGCAGATTGTAGCTCCGAAATCCATATACGGCATGATACATATGACATATTACATTTGGGCCGCCGCCTCATAACAGGACCTTATGGGATGGGTGGCCAGCCTAACCCCACACTCTGGTTATGATCCTGTGCATCTGCGCAGTCTGATACGGACCTACATTCAGTCAACTAAACTATTATTACCATCTCTAACACATACATTTTAATCATAATTTAATTTGTATTGCTATTGAACAGCATGAACATTCAAGTGTTCAGGTTATACACTTGTATAATATTTCATAGTGTTCTTTTATGTCAATGGGAGCCCATTTGTGGTCCACAATTGCTGATGTGAGCCCAGATTACAACCTTAGACTACCTAACGACGGCATAGGCGCGGCCCATAGTGTATAGGGTAGCCGTCGATAAAATGGACCTCATGGCGTGGCCCACTCGAACTACGCTGGCTGATATGGGACTATGCTGGTTACAGCCAATACAATATATGACATACGCCATGTGATTTTGTACCTTCCGACATCTGCGTAATTTCATTAAATATGTTTAAAACATTTACAGTATTTTCCGTAAATGGCGTCGAAATTGATAAAAAAAATTAGAATACATGCGGATATAAATTTTGTCAACTTTTGACTTTATTTATGAAAAATATTGTAAACGTATTTCATGAAATTACGCAGATGTCGGAAGGTACATAATCACATGGCGTGTCTCATATGGTATAAATACAGAATATGCCCATAGTGTGTAGACAATGTAGGCCTAAAATTGATCTCACCAGTGAGTATATTTTTTCGCGTTAGCAAACGAGGGTTTGCCGAGTTTACGCGCAAAATATACACACGAGTGGGATATATTATATATTTCTAAACATTATAGGAATGAATGGCCTTTTTGTGGAATTTATCGGGGGTATAAACTTGGAAAAGTCGTGGGATTACTGGATTCCAGCATTTGAAATAAATTCATCAAGAAAATGTGTTTATTTTCCGTTTTCTTAAGAATTATTTTAACTGCGCCTCACGGTTACGGAAAGTAGTTCGGCGTGGGAGTTTACTGGGATATAAATTTTGGACGGAGACTACGGGCCAATCAAATGTTAGGGAATTGTGTAAATATTTTTGTGCTGGAATTATTATGCGTATATCTGCTTTATATCACTTGGTCTACGCGCGGCCCCGGAATGAGCATTGCCTAAAGTCATATGCAAACAGCACGCGCTATATGTTTGCACACAACGGAAACCATGTAACAATAAGTAACTACAGTGGAACCTGCCTAAACCGGACACCACGATAACATCTGGGACCCGTTTCACTAAACTTCGTACGACTAAACTGTTCGTAAGTGTAACATTATAATAGTATGTGAATTTCACATGTCATTAGCAATGTTCAATAAATGTAAATACATCATTGAAATTTCCAGACTGTCCTAAATTTGCACTTACCAACATTTTAGTCGTACGAAGTTTAGTGACGGGGTGTTGTAGGTGTTGACGGGATAAATAGAATAGTAGGTTAGTGCCGTGAATGTGAAAAATATCTGGCGCGGCTCGGAAACGGGATGTGCTCGGCAGAGCCTCGCCCATCCCGTTTCCTAAGCCTTGCCAGATATTTTTTCCCATTCACGGCACTAACCTACTATTCTCTATATGCCGGTTTAGAGAGATTTCACTGTATTATAAAGCGACAGCATAGACACATCATTACAAAGTCACCGCTATCAAAACAGGTTAAACTCATTAAGACGCCAGTAAACAGCTAACTACGAGTATATAAAGACTGCCAGACACAAGGTGGTCTTACAGTATGACACAAGCCATCAAAACGAGATAGGAAATTAACCTGTGTATGTCAGAAATACTACTCATCCAAAGGTTATAGGCTGTGCTTGATTTTAATGGCGTGAACCAATGAAATAAAATGTGCCTACGCCCTGCGGAGGCGCCATTAACATCGCGGGTTTGCGGGCGTCCCGTGGCGCCCGGACGTTCCGGCGGGGCACAAATCAATCATGCCCATTGCTGGGTGCAGATAGCGCGCTAGCACGTGGTTTCAAGCTGATTAGTGGAGCGGTGTTCCTGATAAGATAACAATAATTATGAATCATAGATTCCAGAAAAGAACATCTATATCTGACTGGTTAACTATACCGGCTTCGTGTTATCGCGGGAAGCTGTCTAAATCAAAGAACCAACGCGCAAATAACTGTCAGACTTTCCTATGTCCACATTTTTTCAATAAAATACAAAATATATTTATTTGGTGTGCATTTCTCAGTTTATATTCCTTTCTCATACACCAATGACATTACACCGGATACATGAACTACAATGCCCAGCTATATAGCTAAACAATAAATGTCCTACAAAGCGATATTTTGCAACTGACAATTATTTATGTTTTGTTCCTCACTGGCAGGACGTTCCAGATCAAAAAGCAATTTTAATATTCCAGATTTGATAGTTACGGGGTCCCGCACGGGACGTAGAATTCTATTTTAACAACTACTGAGGGAACGAATTGTTAATTTGAGGGAACGAATTGAGGGAACGAATTGTTATTTTGTGGGAACGAATTAATAAACAAAATTCAGGGGCCCGTTCCACTAAAATGTTCGTAAGTGCAGATTTAGAATAGTCTGTAAATGTCAATTGATGGATTTACATTTATTGAGCATAGACTGCATATGCAGCCTATGCTCAATAAATGTAAATCCAATACCTGTTTACAAGAACGCATTGTTATTGTGAAATTTACAGACTATCATAATTTTGCACTTACGAACATTTTAGTCGTTCGAAGTTTAGTGAAACGGCCCCGTGTCCCCTGCGGGACTCCGTAGATAGTCAATGACACAGTTATCTCCACTTTAGAGGAAATAACATATTGCAGAACAACGAAGTGAATGGTGCTGCAAATTATGATTTTTAGTACGGAAACATGCACACAGTATCTGTGATGCAGAAAAACACAATATAATTTCAAAAATCTGGTTGATACGTAAGTTAGCACCATTAAAATCATTAATTTCTTCAGACTTCTTAAAAGTATATATATGTCCCTTTTCTCTGAACTGTATAGTGAATTGTTTTCACGGAAAACCGCTGAAATAACGTTTCAATGGTTTTGTTGAATGAACATGATTAAAACAAATTCAAATTTGCATTGCCATTACGTCCATATATCATTTGTGAATTTTGATGTTGAGAAATATGGTTGCTAAACGGGTAATCGTATATGAATTTAAAAGCTTATTTTATATGCGACATATATAGATGCCATGGAATGTCGATTCAAATAGAGGGGACAGGGGCCCCACTAAACTTCGCACGACTAAAATATTGGTAAGTGCAAATTTAGGATCGTCTGGAAATTTCAATTGATGGATTTATATTTATTGAGCATAGGCTGCATATGCAGCCTATGCTCAATAAATGTAAATCCAGAGTAAGTGTTACAAACAAATATTGTTAATGTGAAATTTACAGACTATCATAATTTTTCACTTACGAACATTTTAAACGGGCCCCAGGACCTTTTTCCACGAGTATATATTGGATATGCACAATACAAGAACAATGCAGACAAAGAAATGAAGATGCTTCATGCTCTTAAAGCAAACATCCAAACGTTTGACAGTGATAATGATACTTTTAATAATTCCCAATAATATTTACCTTGTCAATTGCACAAACCATCACGTGCAGTCATTTATTAGTTCATTAATTCTACTCTCTCCAATTATGTTTGGATAATTTGTTATATTTCTCAACTAAACAGGCAGAATATTATCTTTGTGGTGTATTGGTCTGTAATTGAATGAAATTGAGCCGAGTCCTCACCAATTGAGGTCAACTCCTCCATTTCTAACTGCTGATCCCTGAAACTCGAGTTCGGTGTTGTTCGGAATGGGATTAGTTACCATTGTCCATTTCACACCTCAGCGGTGCGGTGTCACTTCCGTAGACGTCACCAGTTCCAGATACAATTACAGCACCGCATTTGCTAGGCGTGTACTCCGATGCACCCGACGCGTTCCGACTGAGAGTCAACCCAAATAATGTTACACCCTTCTTCCACTGACAACTTCAATTCTGGAGGAAACATTTTTGAATAAAACCAATTAAGCCATGATGTATGTTGTACAGTGGAACCTCTCTAAACCGGACACCCTGGGAGGTATGTATGTATTATTATTAAAGGTATATGCCCACTCAGTACGCACAAAATGTTCTTTATAGGAATTAAATAAGTGTATAATTGTGTCACTATTCCACCAGTTCTAAAAATTACAAGTGCCCGCTTTACAGATATAATCATTTATTAATATGTATTTTACTGATTGTGACGCGCGGTGGTATTAGGCTATTTTCATATGCAAATGAGGCATGATATTTTTATTTATTTATTCTAATTAAATGCGTCACCTGAACAAATAATATTTTCGTCAGAGTATAATGTATGATCACTGCACATCAACAAATAAATACAGATAATAAATAGTAATGTCCGTTAACATTTTAAGGAAACACGGTTATCGCCCCTGATGTCAGCGTTGAAATGTACGTTTGATATACAATGTATAATAATGTCAATCAATGCGCGTGGTAATGGTAAATGAATGTTTCTTTTGCCAGAAAATGTCTCAGATGATGTCTCTGATATAAAGAACACTGTGTGCCTACTGAGTGGGCATGTACCTTTAATACATTTTTTCACCGATTTTCGTCGAAAACAAACAGGAAAACACACAAAAGTGTACTACGTAACCGAAACATGCGTGAGACACATATGTTATGACGACATAAAACATGTGATAATATTTGATAAAAAAACGCGAACATGCAGATGTTACATTTCAAGAACACCGTAATAAGTGCCAGAATTAGTCGTTTATTACGCCAAATTAGCACTGATTCGATAAAAAGATATGCAGGTAATATTAGCGATATACACAGTCGGGTATCAATTAAAATAAAAACTGACATGTTTCCTTTAAAAATGTCAGACAAGATGCGTACAAACAATGATGTAATGTGAGAATAACTGGATTTGTAGCAGGATCTGACGTCGCGTCACTATAGTGGAAGTCACCAGGATGTCCGGTTTAGAAAGGTTGCACACCTGTGACATGTTTTGTGTCCAGCCGACGATTGTGCTTCGAGTATGTCCCCCATCATACGTTGGATTATCACCATCAATACATACATTACATCTGAGCCGCATTCGCAGTTGCTCTATACTATTTTCACAATGAATGGATACACAACAGTGAGCTCAATGGAATAAGACATGTTCAACTGGACATGTCTAAGACATGTCCAGATGAACATGTCTTATTCCATTGAGCTCACTGTTGTAAGACTCTTAAATATTTATATACAACTTTATCCCGTCAACACAGTGCGTATGTGCCGTGAAACACGGTGCCGTGAAACATTTTTGATATCCAGTCAATACAATTTTTGCATTTTACAGCCATTTGTAGGTGTTGACAGGATAAATAGAATAGTAGGTTAGTGCCGTGAATGGGAAAAAATATCTGGCGCGGCACGGAAACGGGATGTGCTCGGCAGAGCCTCGCCCATCCCGTTTCCTGAGCCTTGCCAGATATTTTGTCCCATTCACGGCACTAACCTACTATTCTCTATATCAGCTACATGACAAACACCGTTACACATCACCGAAAGTAGAGTATCCGTGTATTATATGTAGAGATAGGATCCTTTTGATGTTTCAAAACTTCCACTATGTGTTTTCAATCCGCCACTGAGATTCCGTATTTCATGATAATAATAATTCACGCTCTGGTGGCAGTACTGTCAGTACTTTGATTTCATTGAGGGCTGTCAACTTTATCACGTAAATTTCTGATTTAAAAAAAAGCTATGTCCAAGTGAGGTTGGCCAACAGTTTCACCCTTGTTTAGTGAATACATATCTGCGGATTTTTGGTTGGCCTACTATCCGCGTATGTGTGTCCCGATAATGATCGTGAAAATGTATTTATAAATTCTGGAAACGTGAGCCTGTGATAATGCATGGTAAATAATCGTGTTAAATGGCGACTCGAATTTCGTTTTATGGGGCTCTATAAATTAATTACACCTCATATCGTGTATAGAATAAAGTCATGATACGGTGCTTCAAACATTGTCAACTCATCATTAGGTGCTATGATTCATGTCAGTGTTATGTCAAACAGACACCGGGCTAACAAAAGTGTTGTGCGTCCTGCCCGACTCAGCCTTAATGGTGCTTTTAAGAGTATAAAATAATGATTTGTATAAGTGTAATTTAGATACTATTGTAATGCTTGTGAATAAACATAAGGCCATACCATTATTTTTCTCTGTTAAACGCCCACCCAGATGGCCAAAACCTACCGGTAAAAAACAAACAAGATCTTGAAAAAAAAAGTAATGTAAATGTATGTTGTTGAAAACTTCCTCAACCCTTTGACTGGAAGTCTGCAAAGAGTTGAGGAAGATTTTATCATAAATTTAAATTTCCGCCAGCAAACTTTAGAAAAAATCAGAAGAACATACTCTAATTAAACTTATTAAGTGTACATTCATGAACGGATATAAAAGTTTTCATATTACTTCACAAGTAAATAGTGTAAACTAGCATACAGAGTTTTTTTGGTGTTTTTTATTTTACAGAATCACTCAAAACCTACCCGCACGCGGACGCTTAACAGAGAAAGAACTTTGTACGGCATAATCAACGTGTGCGAATTGACGTGTGTTGTTCATCCGTAAACATAATCAACGTGTGTGAATTGACGTGTGTTGTTCATCCGTAAACATAATCAACGTGTGTGAATTGACGTGTGTTGTTCATCCGTAAACATAATCAACGTGTGTGAATTGACGTGTGTTGTTCATCCGTAAACATAATCAATGTGTGTGAATTGACGTGTGTTGTTCATCTGTAAACATAATCAACGTGTGTGAATTGACGTGTGTTGTTCATCCGTAAACATAAGCAACGAGTGTGAATTGACGTGTGTTGTTCATCCGTAAACATAATCAACGTGTGTGAATTGACGTGTGTTGTTCATCCGTAAACATAATCAACGTGTGTGAATTGACGTGTGTTGTTCATCCGTAAACGTGTGGTGTGTGATGAGAATCGGCGGAAAAACGAAAGAGAGACGCCATGTTGGTCAACTTCATATGGAATTATTGTGTTGGTAGAGTTATTATACAATGTAGTATGTATTAGGTTCACATGAAAAATGGAGACATGGGCCGTAATTACACCGGGGCACGATGTGGTAGTTGCGTCCTCGTTTCTTTGGCTTGTTAGGATTTCGTCTTCAAATATTGGTCTATAGTCTAGATATGAATGGACCGGAGAGCGAACATGATATAGTTTTGTCATGAAAGTAGCAAACAAAAGAAAGGGATATTTCGACTGAAAATGCACCAGAATGTTTCTGTGGTTATTTTATTTCCGGGTTGGTGGTGGGGAGGATGCCCTCGGACCACTCTAGCGTACTCCCTCGCGCCGCTCAGTTGATTGCTTTGCCTCCTAGTTTTTTGACTTCCTTGTTACGGCACTGATCAGGCACGTACGCAGGAATTAGTTTAGCGGGGTGCGTTATCGACGGCGCGAAGGGCTAAACATTTGTGTTTGCACATCCACGGACAGACCTCGGCAGATTAACCCGTTCACCTCTAAGTAACTGCAATGGATTTTGATATGTTAATTTGCAGCCAATTCAATCATCACAGATCATTTCAGACCAGTGCATGTATGAACATCGGGTGTTTTTGTTCTCAAAATTATGAAAATCGCTTGCAAAAAGTGCAGATTCTGATGAGACGGCTCGTGACGAGCCGGCTCATCTGGATCTACACTTTTTGCCGATACCACTATACAGGCCTGTGGACTTGAAAGGGTTAAGGGAGGTGCGTATGCACCCGTCGCACCCCATCTGCGTACGGGCCTGCTGATGGTGTGAAGTTTACGGAAAACCGCATGGTAGTTCATCGTACCAATGATTTAACCGTATGGAAGGTCATCGAGGAGCTATGCCAATTCCAACCCTAGCATCTAAGCAACAACAACAACAACAACAACCCGGCGAGTGCAAATATATGGTTAATCGTTGTTTGCCGATGTCGGATACCATACGCGTGTCGCTATGTCTGGCCTTACATTCAATGTCAAAATGGAGATGTCAGTTTCGTTTTACGGGCGTCAAACAAGTCCGTCCAACGAGGAGCCATTACCCGATGTGTATCACAATACCTAAATGGATGTGAGACCTAATTACGGCACGTGTCCTTAAGTCGTACTACGACTTCGCATATTAATGAACTGTCCGTATTTATCCCGAGATGGCGTCATCATCATACCAGCGATGTTACAGATCTGTTTTCAATTAATCTGTAAAGGATGGTCTTGAGTGGACGGACCTGGCGTGCGTCACGTGACGGCTGCAGGTAGCACAGATCTCGATCAGTATAATGTGTACATGGCTCGTTAATTCAACAATAAGTCACGCATTGTACATGTTCCAGATCTTTGTAGAAGTTGCAGAGGGTGGAGGAGGGAGGGTTGATTATTCAAATTCATAAACGTGTCACTTAATTAGTACATTGGAACATCTCTAAACCGGATACCCTGTGTCCGGTTTGGAGAAGTTCCAATGTAGAGCTTGCGCATAAACACTCATATTCGTGTTCCTATGAACAGACATTTCACTAGCCACTGCGCTAATTTTGCCAAGACGTCAACGTTTCTGAACATATATTGGCAATATCAACTCGCAATCAAGCAGTTCGATTGGCTGTGCATGCACTGTAGTACAGTTCTCGCTCAGCCAATCACGCTGCTTACTTTCAAATACAATATTCAAGTATTTGTAATAAACACATTTACAAATGTTGGTAACATTATCGCAGACTGGGGCTCTCTCTCTCTCTCTCTCTCTCTCTCTCTCTCTCTCTCTCTCTCTCTCTCTCTTGTTTGAGAGAGAGAGAGAGAGAGAGAGAGAGAGAGAGAGAGAGAGAGAGAGAGAGAGAGAGAGAGAGAGAGTATCAGTAGAGATACACGGCTGTAAAACTGCAACACATCGATATACGACGCGTGTCCGGTGTTATTAATGGCATATATCTATGCTGGTTACAACGAGCGAAATACCGCACTATCGTATTCGCTACCTGATTCGCGGATGGCACACTTTTTCGCACCTCATCACCCGGTCCGTGGCGCTGATTGCAGGTTTCCACGCACATTTACGTCCCCACTTCCAAGGATTCCTTTCCGGGCTTAATGGCTGCGTTAATAGCGGGCTCTCCAGCGAGACGGTGACGAAAACACATTTAATCCCGTCAAAGGAAGTCTTTGACAGCGTCGTAAAGCCTCCTCAACGTATCAGCGCATATCAGTTACTGGGGATTACAGGCCAGTTCACCGCCCGACATACACGCACGCGCAGTCGCGGTAGTTCCCGTTCAAATTAATACAGTTCGTTGTCTTTTTGCCAAGGATTGCTGCTTTTTTTAATTATCCAGATTTTGAAGCTTGTTCAGAAGGTGAAATGCGCATGTTGGTTATTAACCAATTTCATGCTGAGGATACCCAATTTTGTTTGTTGAAAATCCTTAATATTTTCTGTATATGTGCTCAGAAATATATGTCGCGACCACCATTTGAACCATATCGTCGAGACGGTTCAAATGAGTGGTCGCAACATATTCTTTCATTGAGAAATAACAAAAATAAAATATTTGAAAAATTTCATACACGTGAAGCTGTATTCCGCATTACATGTAATGGGTTAATACAGAACAGTGCGTGATTATACTGTGCATCAAATATTATAGTACAGTGGAACCTCTATAAACCGGACACCCTGGGAGGTCCCCATGGAGATCCCCAGGGTGTCCGGTTTAATGACGTTCCACAGTAATTCAGGTATATGAACACTGCAAGACATGTCTCTTCGTTTTGCAATCATGGACACCAATTTCCATCAGAGATAGCTTACAGTGACAGCTATCAACATTAAGCAGCCATGTTTTCTGAGTATTCAATTTAGAGGGTGTCTACTATATTGTCATTCGTATGTCATACCCGGCAAACATTGCATCTATTTGTCTAGATTTACGTGTAGCTACTATTTTAACTGGCCACGTTATATGAATCTCAGCGTAGTAAATAATAATCGTCTTCATTTATAAAATACGACAACTTAGGCAGGTCTCCTAGGAATATAAATAAAATACCTTACACTGTTACACACATGTGGCTGTGACTGGAGAAATGGGGCTTATGGGTTTTGCTATCAGTGTAGATCCAGATCAGCCTATGCATCCGCACAGTCTGATCAGGATCTGCACTGGTCGCCATTCCATCAATGAAACCCATTGTGCATCTAGCAAGCAATATATATCGTTATCAGGATGCAGGAGCCCGTTTCACTAAACTTCTTACAACTAAAATGTTCGTAAGTTCGTCTGTAAATGTCAATTTATGGATTTACATTTATTGAGCATAGGCTGCATATGCAGCCTATGCTCAATAAATGTAAACCAATAATTATTTACAAGAAAACATTGTTAATGTGAAATTTACAGACTATCATAAGTTTGTACTTACGAACATTTTAGTCGTATGAAGTTTAGTGAAACGGGCCCCAGGAGTGTGCTATTTGATCAGGAGATACACTGATCACAAATTCTACATGTCCTATTTCTCAAGTCACACACAAATAAGAAAATAAACAGCAATACAGCCATTGTCATTATTGATGAATAGAAAAGATTTGTGAACTTGCCTATAAATTGACAGCGTATTTCGAGTAGTGATTCCCGGACTGGAACTGTGAATTCTCGCACCATTCTCGTTACCAAGGAGTCACGTTCCAGTGTGGATTTCCGCTTCCGCCGGAAGTTGCGTGCACACAGATTGGAGACTAAAAACAACTTTTCCGCAATGAGGAAAATGAAGTACTGATATTTCTGATAATGGCCGAGTAAAGTAGGTGACGGTGGAACTATGTCCTTATCGTCTATAATGTACGTGCGCGGAGGTGAAGGGAACGGAAATGCCAACAAACAACCCCCTTTGTTAGTGTTATCGAAATCGTTGAAGTAGAAGCATACTTTATAAGCTATTTGTAGACAACAGTAGCAAAAATAAGAGAAATAGAACGAACGATCCAAAGACAAAGCAAAACGTGTTACATAGTAGATAGGTTAGAACGCAGGTACAAGACATACATTATAGTCGCCAAGGCAATACTCTAACTAAGTGCAGTAGCAAAAATAAGAGAAATAGAACGACCGATCCAAAGACAAAGAAAAACGTGTTACATAGTAGATAGGTTAGAACGCAGGTACAATACATACATTATAGTCGCCAATGCAATACTCTAACTAAGTAATTATCTAACCAGCCAACAACGTTCGTATGTGCCGTGAAACACGATGCCGTGAAAACATATCCTGTCAATACGACCTAATCACTGTGTATGAATATGTGCGGTTTTCATACTAGTCGATTCTCCGATTTTGAGGATGCGGATGGGGTTATCTTTTTTAGTTGTAAATCTATGTGTAGGTGTTGACGGGATAAATAGAATAGTAGGTTAGTGCAGTGAATGGGAAAAATATCTGGCGCGGCACGGAAATGGGATGGGAGCCGAGCCCATCCCGTTTCCTAAGCCTTGCCAGATATTGTTTTCCCATTCACGGCGCTAACCTACTATTCTCTATGTATTTGCTTTAAAATGTATTGTTTCATATAAAACCAACGCCTATTTGTAGGTTTATCATTTTAAATAATTTTAAAGTGCACTTAGCTAGATAAGTGCAATTAGCGACTTTGATGGTGTACTGAATTAACAACTGTGCTCTTTCTATCAAGAAATTGAAGAGTCAGTGGGAAAAGGGAGCTAACTCCTTCAGGAGTTAGCTCCCTTTTTCCACTGATCCCTTCAGTTGTGAAACTCGATCACAATATGGACATTTCAAATAATTTAACATTTCCGCTCAGTCAGCCTCTCGTGTAGCCAGATGATGATGGCATTAATAATTTATAATCAGATTCATAATCGGATTGTGGACACTCAGTTTGTCGACATGGAGTTTGTCGCCAGAACCGCGGAAACCCGCTGACCGCTCATTACACCCATCCCGCACACAGGCGCCGTATGAATATTGTACCACTGTGCCTATTATTGGATATCATTATGTATTGAAGTGGGTGGGTGGGTGGGTGTTGTAACTTTGTCCTAGACCCGAGTCGTTGATCAATGATTGTGCCTAAATATGTTTAGTATCCATATTATTGAATGATCGAAACTAGATGCAGAATGTTTTCACAATTTCTTTATTATTATATACCAGCAATAATTTATTTTTGCTATTGGCATTTAGCTGCATTGTTTTAGGTTTGCTTACGAAGACCAATTGGTAACGAGCGCGTTTCTCACCAACGCAGTCTGACCGATCCGTAAGCGATCAGTAGCCCATTTCGTCAACATTGCAAAGTATACCGTTATCTTGCAAAGCATACTTTGAGGAAGAAATGTTCAAGGTATACATAACTTAATTACTTAATGTTGTATTTAATGAAATAAAACCAGATCTGACCAATACAAAAATGGCTGTGATAATGTAATAAATACAGTATAATAATTCTGCATATAATTGTCATCATCAAATATAAGCAGTCGTAAGTTCTATACGAATTTCAGTAAAACATAAATATTCATTCGCTCAAAGTATACTTAGCTAGATAAGTAGCTTAGCAATTTTAGCGAAATCGGAGTCGCCAGATCGGACACGTGGGTTTTTATATCCAGGTAGCAAGCAGGGTCTGCAACAAATGTGGCGCTGGTGCTCTTGGTGACGAGTTTCATTTCCTTTTCGAGTGCCGCTTCTATGATGGAGTTCGAAAACGGTATATCAAGCCATTTTATTTTAGAAGACCAAATATTTTAAAATTCGCACAGCTATTTGAGAAAAAATCTGGAAAGCAATTATGAAATTTAGCTATTTTTATAAGAAATGCTTTATGGTTATAATGACTAGTGAGCTTATACATATGCATTTTGTATTTGTACCCATCGTTGTATTATTTAATCTGTTGTATACCTCGTGTGTCACGCATGTGGCTTAGAGTGAATAAAATGTATTGTATACTCAGATTACGCCTTCAAAGCATTCAAAGAATTTATTTTACAACGACTACAAACCATTGGTAAGATTAGCGCAGGCGGTGGTGTATCGCCGTAAGCCTGGTTATCCCTTGGACGGACCTGTATCCTCCCTGTCTGTTATAATTTCGTGAAAGTCGGCCACAAACGGGTCTTGTATCTCAATTACTACAGCAACATCTGCAGTGTTTCTGCCGTTCACAACTCTGCATATGGTCGTGTCCTTAGAGAGAATCTGACAAACATGAATCCTGACAGTTTTCTCATAAAACAGCAAATTCATACTCCCTAGATGGCGCTGCAATTAATGTCCACTAAAGCACGTGGCTGGGACCAATAAATCTGGGAATATTCTTTCTCCGAAGTAACGTATAATGCAATCATTTATACGGTGCTAGTAACGGCCGCGGCGGTGGCACAAGAAGGCGGCCATTGTGTGTTATCCAAGACCCGATACCGTTGTCGCCGCGGACATATGTTCAAATGAGAGAAGTGATTGTCTCGTCCACATTAGTGAAACGTGAGATACAGCGGTCACAATTCCAGCCACGTCGTCGCCGTCGTCGTTGTAGGCGTCGTAGGCATCACAGGTGAAAGTAAATCGCATCTGAGTATCATCTCTAGTATAATAAATTATAATAGACACTAGATAAACAAATCAGGTGACTTCTTTTCTGGCACCTGTGGTGGACATCGTAAGCGTCGTCGTATGCGTCAACAAGTGCGTACAAATGTTTGAATATCTGCTGATCCGTTGGTCCGATCATTACCAAACTTTGTCAATATAGCTTCCTCACATGTATGGCTACCCACGAACTGTCATTCGGGTGACCTCGACCTAAATGACATTGACTTTCATGGGGGAAACACTCGCCGGCGATCTCCTGTTTAACAAAAGTTTCCTTACTAGTTCCTCCAGAACAATCTCTGGAAGCATTTATACATGTGTACACTTTGAGGATGTTCTATGAAGTCATCGATTCATTGACAAACTGGCGATTAGTTCATAGAAAGGTAGCTACATATATTGTGTTTACAAATTTCTATGAACTAATCCCAATCAAAGTACCTGCATGTCTATTTTTTCTACAGTTCTCCTGAGAAGAGAATATTCCCTGACCTCTCTACGGCGAAGAACCTTTTGTGTAACAATAAACATTCCGTAATTGATATAACGTCTATATTACAGGCTTTTGCAAAAATCGTTTAGATTACTTAAAATGTCGATTTCAAGTATAATGATTTAAACGAAATTTTAATAGCATTCATTTTAAATGTACATGCATAACATACATTTCTTACATTTCAGCCAGCTGTTTACAGAAATATAACAGTGAATTACACCACTCGGCAGCAGCAGTTTACACCACTCTCACGCTTACCATATATGGAGAAATGACGTCAGTAACGTCGCACTGACGTGTTTCCTTCGACCAATCAAATGCTGTTCTCAGATACACTTCCTGAATCGCGAGACAGTGGCCTTCACAACGACCCGCCTCCAGAAATTAATCCGCAAACCTCTTGGCCATATTTTACGCTAGATTCGCTTTGTTTTATAAAGAAATGGATAGATAAGTAGGATTAGTAGATAAGTAGGATCAGCAAACAAGCCATATAAATGTTTATATGAATTCGTCTTCAGTATATCAATTCTTTTCATGTATATTGCTTCCACGGCATTGCAGCCAATCACCAATCATGTATCTTACACTCATTTGAACCGTCTCGGCGATTGCAATTTGGTCCTAACATAACTATGTTCACCATTGTATGGACATATTATGTAGAGATATATGTAGAGATATCGAAATATGAATAGTGAAGAATATGCGATGTTATATCAAAATGTTATCAGTCCAGCGCCAGATATCGCAATCTCATAGCCAGTCTCAGCTCTATATGAGACACGCCATGCGATTTTGTACCTTCGGACATCTGCGTAATTTTATTAAAAACGTTTACAAAATTTACAATATTTTCAATAAAGTCAAAAGTTGACAAAATATTCAGAGTACATGCCAAATATAATTCCGCATGTACACTGCAAATTGTATCAACTTTTGACGCCATTTACGGAAAATATTGTAAATTTTGTAAACGTATTTCATGAAATTACGTAGATGTCCGAAAGTACAAAACCCCCGGCGTGTCTCATATGTGTGTACACGATTTGCTGCTAAAACACGGAGCGGATGATGACGTCATCTCAGAATGGCATGGATCATTGGTTATTACAAGAGTTGCCCGATCGCAGACGACTTTTTAATTTGCTTGTTGAGTGCTGTGCAAACGTTCTCACTTTCTCTGGGAGTGCAAACCGCGGCTGTAATGATAAGGTCGTTCTAGATAGTTACCTTGACATGCCGACAACACTGGGAGAAAGCATAAAAAACAACTTATGTAAACAGTGTAGCTGCGGACACTCCTGTAATTACGTCACGTGACAGGCGATTTACCGGATGTGGCATCGAATATCGTTTAATGCCTAACAGAAAAACAAATAAGGTACAAAATATATGCAACAGATTTTAGATGAATGCCTATCTAGCGAATCAATGAAAACACTTTGAGAGATATGGATTTCTGGTGCGCTTTCGTTAACAAGTTTAAAACAGACTCCACGAAAACAGACTGGCATTAAACGATCTGACCCCTGACCTTGCAGGCGCTGTCGAAACAGATTCGATTTTCGTAATTTGTTGCACCCAGTCTGTCGTTCCGCATGACTTCCGGTTTAAATGTTGCTGACAGATTGTGTCGACGCTAAAGTGGGACGTGGAGTCGGGCTTTTAATCAGGGACTGTATATATACGTGGTTTTCAACTGATAATATTGGGCTTCAATCATGGCGTTCATGCCAGATAGATGTTTCTTGCAGCCGACAATATAATTAGACATAAGCAGTAAACATCTACTTTTAGATCACTGATACCACATACCCTTCCACAATGCCGACAGTGCTGAACACAAATACATATATGTATAGAATATACCCATAGTGTGTAGAAATATACAAAGTATCCAAAGTGTGTGTATATGTTTTTTAAATATATACACACATGGGAAAATGTTTATATTTTCTACACACTATGCGTATATTTTATATATTCCATATTTAAAACCATTGGTATACTGAATTATTTTCTTGGCTAATGCTTATGTCGTCAAGGACTGATTGTCGCCAACAGACACACACAGCAACGCTGACGTAAATGCATGCGACGTCATGACGTCATGACGTCATACCAGCGTACAACGTCTAGTTCTGAATGGAAATAACAATGTTTTGAATCTTGAAAAATGTTACTTAGTCTCATTTACATCTGATGTGTTCATAACAAAAGTTAAATAGTTTCGGTCTACGTTTGTGGATTCTTACGCAGGCGAATCACAAGTGTATTACCTATTATTTTGTTTGTGCTTTATTTCATAGCTTTATTCCACATGTTATTTTCAACATATACGATATAAATGTGTATCTGATAATCACATACGTAATTCCCACTACAATTTGAGTATACAGTTACATAGTTATCTTGCAAGATGGCCGCCAAGTATTTGAAGGTAATGTAATATAACCTAGTAGTACCAGAAACATCGCCTGAAAACAACTGAATTATAACACTATACTATTGGTAGTGGAGATCGTTGCCGTTGATTGTTTAACCACGCCACGTGTATTCGTATTTCTAGTATCTGGCGAGCAGATACATGTTCAGTAGAACCTCTCTAAACCGGACACACATGCAGTCTCTGTATCCTTAGTTTTATGGGTTTCATTGTCACATATCGCTGATGATAATGCCTGTTCAAGTTCGCAGTGTATCCACATGCCTTGGTATAGACATATATATGTCTGTTTTACAGTGGAACCAGTGTGTCCCCAGGGTGTCCGGTTTAGAGAGGTTCTACTGTAATTAGTACGGTTGTGGTGGGTTGTCGTGCATTGGAAGTTCCATCACCGGTGTACCGACAAACGAACGTGGAATATTACATGCCTGCGACGCACCTGAGCCTGCTGGGAACGCCGGAGTTGTCGGCTCGGTTCCGGTGTGGTCTCGGCAATCTCCGTACGATCAAGATCGCTATCCTGCCGGAATTCTTCGCAATGAAACAACGGACCCAATTATACAGTTGACACTCGCTTTGCGAAAATGAACCTTGTGAAAGCTATGTCTTTTTTGGGCGATATATCGAATGAATTTATCTAATCACATTAAATATTTAAGACACGCCATGTGATTTTGAACAAGTGTGATATCTCATTATTTTTTTTTTTACAAAATTTTTTCCTTAAACGTCGAAAGTTGACGAAATTTTCATAGCAACTGTGAAATATAATGAACATTTCGCGAACTTTCGACGTCATTTAAAGAAAAAATCACAGTTTCTGTAAATATATATCATGAAAAATCACACATGCCTATAGGTACCAAATCACATGGCATGTCTCATTTAATAATCCGATTTCGTTTTCAACGACTTTCTCGAAGTCAGTCAGAAAAATATGGTCAATTTGTGATGCGGTAGCCAATGCAGAACCGAACCCATTTCGTGAGAAAGTAGGCGCATGCGCTATTGTATGAACAGTAGTAAAAGTTCAAAGTACACGCCTACAAAGTCTGATCAGAATCGACACTGTTTGCCAGGTGCATCCAACAAATCGATTATAGTAGTACCGTACATGATACACTGTGGCCGTATGCACTTAGCCCCTTTCTTTCACTGATACCTTCAATTAAACACACGGAGGCCCCAGTGATGTCCAGTTTAGAGAACTTCCACTCAAATGCAGCGTGGTCCGCCGAGTTGCACGTGCAATTGGCCAATTATACCTCCGGGGATGGAGAGTTCTATTATCCCCGTATACCATATAACAACAGAATCGCAAACACTCTATCCTCTAAACGATGATCCTCTTAATTCGATGTAGGCTTTAAAGATATGCGCATCTGTGCTCCATAAAATCCCTGTAGTGACTATGACCTACTTTCCAAACGGAGGCTTAACTTCACACGAGTGTTGCGCCAGCTTAGACGTTGGTCATTCACAACCGACGCCCACCTCGCGAATCGTTCATACAAATTGTCAAACTCATTTCCGTTTGTTCATTGATTATGTATAGACCAGTGCCGACCACAGACAGTACTGGTGTGTGTGCCAATCAACACGGGTATCTCCATCTCTACGCACGTTTCTATATAAGTTCCGTGTAGCGCGGTGGGCTCCTTTGGCGCCCATTAAAATATCAAATTAACGTCAGTACGTATTTAGAAACGTGACATGAGAGAGAATACGGCGCGCGGTTTGACGGGTTATCGGCCGTATCATCAGATTGACAGAAATACACACCCGACGTTATCGGTCCGGACTGCATATCGTTTGGCTGGTATCTCCCGCGCTATGATGCCTGTCATAACTCATTATATGAACTGCGCGAAACGAGAAACTTTCAAGACGGTTCGAGTCTGTAGAATGCTGCCAGGTGCGCCGTCTTGTCAAATGATTGCTGGCGAAAGTATGCTAAGGCAAAGCAACATTGGCTGGTATTCTAGTCACAGTAATTCGAAATGCATTTGATTATCTCATAATTTCCACACCGGTGTCGGTTAAGCTTTCGATATCGTTAATTCGAAATTATCAGATATACATTGAAACTTCCAGAAACTGTACCTATTTGACATGTTATAACTACAATTATCTATATTCTGCTAATCTTACTTGAAATTAAGATATTCTAACTAGGCGCATCGCCTAGTTAGAATATCTTAACCCTTAGACCGCTACACACAACACATTTCATCTGCGTTTGCTTTTATATATTGCCTTATTTCTTAATAAAAACATGGTTCGACAGCACTTCAGAATCATTTCCAATGGAAATGATTCAAAAGTGCTGTCAAATCATGTTGTCATTATTCTAAAGTGCTGTCAAAGTATGTTGTAAAATATTATAAAGTGCTGTCAAAGCATGTTTTTTTATGTTAAAAATGGAAAATAGAAAATAAACAGCCGACGACAAAAAAAATAAGATAACGCTGTAAGGGTTAATTTCAAGTAAGTATTATCAAACATGATTACTTAAAACAGATGTATCACTACCAGTGTTCCATACGTTTGCGTTGACTGGGGCATGAGGTTATGGTTGCCAAGCACGTCCACCCAGCAACATATTATTTCGCTGTCAGATTAGTGACTATCTGCGCCATCTAAGAAGTATTAATGCATAAATTAGTTTTAATATCGCATAAACCGCCACCAGTGTTAGGCATTGCCTGATTAGTCAAGGGGATGCTGGGGTGCGTTTCACTAAGCTTCGTACGACTAAAATGTTCGTAAGTGCAAATTTAGGATCGTCTGTAAATTGCAATTGATGGATTTACATTTATTGAGCATAGGCTGCATATGCAGCCTATGCACAATAAATGTAAACCCACTAACTGTTTACAAGAAAATATTGTTAATGTGAAATTTACAGACTATCATAATTTTGCACTTACGAACATTTTAGTCGTAAGAAGTTTAGTGAAACGGGCCCCTGGTACGGAGCACCGCAGGGGACGTAGAATTCTTTTTTTTATTAATTCGTTCCCACGATATAACAATTCGTTCCCACGAAATAACAATTCGTTTCCTCAATTTAACAAGTCGTTCCCACGAATTAACAATTAGTTGGAAGGAATTAACAATTCGTTCCCTCAATTTAACAATTCGTTCCCACGAAATAACAATTCGTTCCCACGGGAACTAAGTGTGGGAACGAATTGTTATATCGTGGGAACGAATTGTTAATTTGAAGGAACGAATTGTTAAATTGAGGGAACGAATTGTCATTTCGTGGGAACGAATTGTTAATTCAAGGGAACGAATTGTTATATCGTGGGAACGAATTGTTAATTCGAGGGAACGAATTGCTAAATTGAGGGAACGAATTAATAAAACAAAATACATGTCCCCTGCGGGGCTCCATAGGTGTACGTGTATGTTGTACGGTTCGCGGGAACGGAATAGTGTCGTCTGCAGTTTTTAATTTTTAGCTTATTTAACAAACAAAAAACATGTCTTGTGAACACCTGATTAGTGAAGGGGGGGGGGGGACTGGCGATCAAGTATGTGTATGTACTGTTCGTGATTGAACGGTGTGAACGGAATATTATCGTCTGCTGTTGATCGAGATACACGGAAACGTTTGCTATAACTTGAGGACGGCGTGGAATATGCACATGTATGCAAGTTGACCCCACGCAAACTAAATAAGACGTACAATGTCCACATACATATGTATTGGTTGATATTGGGACCAATATGGCGACAAACAATTATCTGTAGTATATTTCACCAACATTGATCAAGTATACTTTGAGGGTGAAATTTTCAATTTAAGGATAAATATATTAATGTTTATTATACTGAATTTATTACATTATCACAGCCAAAATGGCTGTGATAATGTAATAAAGTCAGTATAATAATTCTGCATACTTTTAATCATCAAATATATGCAGTCTTCAATTCTGTATGAAATAATGCATTTCGGGAAAAATAAATGATTACTCCCTCAAAGTATACTTTGCTAAAAAAGTATACTTTGCAATGTTGGTGAAATCGGCTACAGGTATGCAAAAGGTAGATTCATAGTAAGTGCAGGCTTAGATATTTTACTAATATATACAACTACATGTACATGCTTATCATCCGTTGTATGCCAGTATTTTATGACCATTCATTGTAATTATAGATTATTTGATTTGTATGTGGATATATATATGCACGAGTTCCGCAGCGACTTTAGGAGCACAATATCGTTGCGCGGAGGGACGAGTGGCATATATCCACATACAAATCAAATAACCTTTTTATTATATACGTACATCATTCGAAATGTATATGCGCTTCAATAAATATACAAAATAGGAATAAAATAAACAAATTAGTGGTGATTTAGTAGGAACTATTTTGCGTTGTGCAGCGTAGTCCCGGCACTGACCAATATGAACTCACGCGACGTCAATATTGACGTCTTGTGTTGCATTGTGTTTTAATGGGAAACGAAAGTACGTATGTAATAAGAACGTATATGTATAGTTATAAATTGAAGTATTTTGAAAGTGGAACCACACACACACGTGCAGTTATTACCATTGGAACTTATTATGGCGGGTTACGTGGGAGGGCCATGTTAATTGTTATTTGGACAAAACAGTTACCGTTATTTGTTATTACCACATTCTGTTAACAGTTATTTGCAAATTGTCTTTTCTGTTAACCTGTCAATCATCCCCCATACCCCACCACATCGCACCTCTACCCCGATGGACCCGATCACTGGTGCATTATTTCATGATAATCAGCTCACCTGGTTGAATGAACGGTCTTTAAAGGTACATGCCCACTCAGTAGGTACAACATGTTCTTTATAAAAATCAAATAAGTGTATAATTGTGTTACTATTGTTTAATTATTTATACTAATTAAATGCGTCACCTGAAAAAATAATATTTTCGACAGATTATAAAGTATGATCATTGCACATCAAAAAAGAAATACAGAGCATAAATAGTACTGTCCGTTAACATTTTAAGGAAACAATGATTATCGCCCCTGATCAGTGATATCTGTGTGGAAAGTTACGTCTGCTATATGAATAAAAGTATAATACTGCGAATTAGTACGTGGGGAAATGGTGAATGAATGTTGATTTAGCCAGAAAATGTATCAGATGATATCTCTGATATAAAGAACAGTGTGTGCCTACTGAATTGGCATGTACCTTTAAGACACATATAAACAGAAGATATGTGATCCACCTCTTCTGTCTGCTCGTCTATGGTAAGTCAGATGCACAATACTTCCCGAAACCCGGGGTTGAGGAATACCCGCGGTTGAGGAATAATTGTGTTCATCGATACCAAAAATATGTCATCGTATGCCAAGAATGTTCTTGTATGAGATTGAGTTACCGAGCAAGATGCCTCGGTGGAAACGATCGACCGTTTGGGAATGTTGATGGCGCCGAAGCAGCGTGATTATCGTGGCCATGACAGGCTCCATTGTAAGGTTATATTCACGGACACCTGCGCTATTTTCAGCTGTATGTGCCCGTGCATTGGCACCGCTAATTGTTTAAACAATTAGCGGTGCCAATGCACGGGCACATACAGCTGCAAACGGTATAACATTTACTTGCAATTAGAGCCGGCCAATTAACGGATTCCACAAGTAAGGAAGTCAGATACAATAATTCCCAGTGGGCGAGTGTATGTCTTCCTGCGTTCATGGTAATGCCATGCGTGTGGAGGGTATGTGCTCGAATCTTATGTCCGAAATCCCGGTATTTGATTGGTCGATTTCAAGCTACGCTTTTCGCTAATCAACCTGTTTGATTTCGAGTATATTTTGAGAACGTTCTCTCTCAGTATACATGTAGTTTTTAAATCCTGTGACCAGGTCAATCAAATTTAAAAATTGTTTCGGTTTTGGATATATTCATTTCAAACACGGATAGCTTGTTTTATAGAAAAAAAATCAAATACGTCCGCATGTACACATGAACACATAATTGTACATGTATATATATCAAATACACGTTCGGTGAAACTATTTTCATTTCATTCTCTGTTATTATTTGCATCGTCACAACTTAAATACTCGTAAGTGCCAATTTAGGATCGTCTGGAAATTTCAATTGATGGATTTACATTTATTGATCATATGCTGCATATCCAGCATATGCTCAATAAATGTAAATCCACTAATTGATTACAAGATAACAGTGTTAATGAAATATTTACAGACTATAATAATTTTGCACTTACGAACATTTTAGTCGTACGAAGTTTAGTGAAACGGCCCACCAAATGCATGGTATTTTGTATCCTGGTATTATAAATTTATGTTTTATATGAATTCTATAATATGCCTAATATACTTACTAGCATATACGGTAACGTATATTACATACCGGTGTAATACATGTACGCAAGCAGTAACGGACGTTACACGTGTACCATATACCATATCATATGTCACCATCTACGGTGTAACGGACATTACACGTGTACCATATACCGTGTCATATGTCATCATCTACGGTGTAACTGACATTACACGTGTATCATATACCGTATCATATATCACCATCTACGGTGTAACTGACATTACACGTGTACCATATACCGTGTCATATGTCACCATCTACGGTGTAACTGACATTACACGTGTACCATATACCGTATCATATGTCACCATCTACGGTGTAACGGACATTACACGTGTACCATATACCGTGTCATATGTCACCATCTACGGTGTAACGGACATTACACGTGTACCATATACCGTATCATATGGTGAGTCATCATCTACGGTGTAACGGACATTACACGTGTACCATATACCGTAAACGGACATTACACGTGTACCATATACCGTATCATATGTCATCATCTACGGTGTAACGGACATTACACGTGTACCATATACCGTAGCATATGTCACCATCTACGGTGTAACGGACATTACACGTGTACCATATACCGTGTCATATGTCATCATCTACGATGTAACTGACATTACACGTGTACCATATACCGTAGCATATGTCACCATCTACGGTGTAATGGACATTACACGTGTACCATATACCGTGTCATATGTCATCATCTACGGTGTAACTGACATTACACGTGTACCATATACCGTGTCATATGTCACCATCAACGGTGTAACTGACATTACACGTGCACCATATACCGTGTCATATGTCACCCATCAACCGGTGGTAACTGACATTACACGTGTACCATAATACCGTGTCCCATATTCCAACCCATCAACGGTGGTAACTGACATTACACGGGTCCCAATATACCGTAGCAATATCCACCATCAACGGTGTAAACGGACAATTACCCGTGTACCATTAACGGTCATATGTCACCCACAACGGTGTAACTGACATTACACGGTACCAAAATATACCGGTCATATGTCACCCATCAAACGGTGTAACCGAACATTAACACGTGTACCAAATACCGTTGTCCATATGCAACCATCAACGGTGGTAACTGACATTAACACGATACCATTATACCGTAGCAATATGTCACCACTACGGTGTAACGGACATAACACGTGAACCAAATAGTCAATAAGTGTCATTACCACCGTAACAACGGATGTAACTGACATTACACGAGTACCATATAACCGTGTCCATATTTCACCATCAACGGTGTAACTGGACATTACACGTTACCATATACCCTTGAATATGTCACCATCAACGGTTGTAACTGGACTTACCGTTTAACCATATAACCGTGTCATATGCCCATCAACGGTGTTAACTGACCATTTCACGTGTAACCATATACCGTTACAATTTGGTCACCATTACGGATAAACCGACCATAACACGTTGTTACCATTACCGTGTCATATGTCACCATCAACGGTGTAACTGACATTACACGTGTACCATATACCGTAGCATATGTCACCATCTACGGTGTAACGGACATTACACGTGTACCATATACCGTGTCACATGTCACCATCAACGGTGTAACGGACATTGCAAGTGTACCATATACCGTGTCATATGTCATCATCTACGGTGTAACGGACATTGCAAGTGTACCATCATATACCGTGTCATATGTCACCATCTACGGTGTAACGGACATTGCAAGTGTACCATATACCGTGTCATATGTCATCATCTACGGTGTAGCGGACATTGCAAGTGTACCATATACCGTGTCATATGTCATCACCTACGGTGTAACGGACATTGCAAGTGTACCATATACCGTGTCATATGTCACCATCTACGGTGTAACGGACATTGCAAGTGTACCATATACCGTGTCATATGTCATCATCTACGGTGTAACTGACATTACACGTGTACCATATACCGTATCATATGTCACCATCTACGGTGTAACGGACATTACACGTGTACCATATACCGTGTCATATGTCATCATCTACGGTGTAACTGACGTTACACGTGTACCATATACCGTATCATATGTCACCATCTACGGTGTAACGGACATTACACGTGTACCATATACCGTAGCATATGACATCATCATCAACATTAAACACGTAAATTATGCTATCAATGGTAACCGACACCGTCTCCGGTAAGAGACGATGCAAATTGGAAGCGTGAGTCTGCCACATGGTGTATTGTTACACAAATGCCGCTGTATGGATTACACGAACGTCGATACAGTTCCTTCATTAATTGCTATCTTCTACTAATTTGTGACTCACTCACCGGGTAAAAATCCTAATAAACAAGAAAACACCATTTTCTGATTGTATGAGAGCATCACTCACATCACAAGGCGCGCTGGAGTGACAGATATTGGAGCTGCAAGGAATATAATACCAGGGTGTTCTGGGCGATCTGATTAAAGTACACAATAACTGTCTATGAATTTTATATTAAACTTAGATGAATGTATCGGCGGCACCAGCGAACTATCTTGGCGTCAGCTGGCGAGTCTGCCGTATACGGAGCACAATTGTAACGGCTCCATGCAAGCAGACCATATTACTGTCTGTTTCACGAAACCTGACCAAATTTTACACAATATTAAACAATTCAAAAACATTTTTTTTATAATATTTTTTTCGATAATATTAAATTTCATCAAAATTCAAGAATGAGCCTTCTTTTTATTTCGTGAATTTTGGTCAAATATTGATTTTATTATGAAAAATTGATTTGTCTATGGGAATTTAACGTTCACAGAGTGAAGATGTCTATGGGGATTTAACATGGGGGAATTTTTAGAATTTCAGAAATACTGGTTCGCTACCCACCCAAAGTGTATGTTGTTACCACTCAGTTGAACCGTCTCGCCGAGACGGTTCAACTGAGTGGTAACAACATACACTTTTGATGCGAAATGAGAAAAACTGCAGAAAAATATTTACATTTTCTTTTTATACATGAAATACAGTGGGGTCAGCGTTCCAACCTGTCGTGTTCGTTCGTATGTGCACTTACACGCTGACCCCACTGTAATTTAGGTATAAACAAAAAATGTAAATATTTTTCTGCATTTTTTCTCATTTCGCATCAAAAGTGTATGTTGTTACCACTCAGTTGAACCGTCTCGGCGAGACGGTTCAACTGAGTGGTAACAACATACACTTTGGGTGGGTAGCGAACCAACCTGTCGTGTTCGTTCGTGTGTGCACTTACACGCTGACCCCACTGTACATAGAGAATACCAGAATAGTATATGTGATATCAACGTTATCAGGCAAGGATAGGAAACGCGTAGGAATTCCGAGACCTGCCGAGGAATTCCTACCGTTTCCGAGCCGAACCTAATATGAGTAACTAGTCAATGCGGAATGCGACAATTTGTTATCAGTCAACGTTTATTCGGTCAATGAATGGCGAGTTACCTGAACAATTCTCAAATATATTGTTCAGATATATTTACCATTCTTAAAGGTACATGCCCGCTCATTAGGCACATATTGTTCTTTATAGGAATTAAATAAGTGTATAATTGCGTCACTATTCCACCAGTTCTAAAACTTACAAGTGCCCGCTATACAGATATAATCATTTAGTAATACATGTATTTATTTTACTGATCGTGACGCGCTGTGGTATCATGCTATTTTCATATGCAAATGAGGCATGCTATTGGTTAATTATTTATACTAATTAAATGCGTCACCTGACAGATTATAAAGTATGATCATTGCTCATCAACAAATAAATGCATAGTCTAAATGGTAATGTCCGTTAACATTGTAAGGAAACACGGTTTTATCCCGTCAACACAGTGTGTATGTGCCGTGAAACAGGGTGCCGTGAAACATTTTTGATATCCTGTCAATACGACCTAATCACTGCGTATGAATATGTGTGGTGATTGGTGTTATTTTTTTTGCATTTAAACGCCAGGTGTAGGTGTTGACGGGATAAATAGAATAGTGGGTTAGTGCCGTGAATGAAAAAAATATCTGGCGCGGCTCGGAAACGGGATGTGCTCGGCAGAGCCTCGCCCATCCCGTTTCCTGAGCCTTGCCAGATATTTGTTCCCATTCACGGCACTAACCTACTATTCTCTATATCGCCCCTGATATCAGTGTGGAAATTTAATTTTAAATTTGGCAACGATACATTTCTCCGACAGTTGCTTGTATACGATATGGGACAATTTATAATGGTTCAGTAATGAATTGCATCCGTGCTGCATAACATGATTGAAGACCCATCAGCCGACTGCAATTCTTATTTTATTTTCTCAATAGATGTATAGAGTGTGGAATATTAAATTTCTTCGTATCATGCATTGCAAAAAAACACCTAATAATAACAGAGGATGAAATGAAAATAGTTTCACCGAACGTGTATTTGATATCTATAAAATTATGTGTTCATGTGCGTTTTCAGTCACGAACTTGTGACGAAGCGTGTTTTCACGTTTTTCATGACCAGACGTAATACTCGATACTTTGAAACTTTCTACTTGTGATTTGCGATACAATGTTAGTGACACGATGTGAACGAACAAGGACAACGGAACGCTCATATGTTCGTACATATTTGCCTAAATCCTGATGCAAATAAACAGGTCGCCATACCAGGGGGCCGTTTCACTAAACTTCGTATGACTTAAGTGTTCGTAAGCGCACATTTAGGATCGTCTGGACATTTCAATTGATTGATTTACATTTATTGAGCATAGGCTGCATATGCAGCCTATGCTCAATAAATGTAAATTCAATAATTGTTTACAAGAAAACATTGTTAATGTGCAAATTACTGACTATCATAAGTTTGCACGTACGAACATTTTAGTCGTACGAAGTTTATTGAAACGGCCCCCAAGATCCTTCTATATATATTAATAGAGGAACCATGAGTACATTTACCACCAAATATGTGCCTATTTCAATTGTGATAATGATCTGATGTGATCTTTTAATTTATCTTATATTTAAGGACGGAAATTTGCTCAAAGAACTTACCCGGACTCGTGCGCTTATTTACATTATCCGTTTCTTCTCTCAAACCATCCGATGAGAGTTGAGTGTGTTGGGGTTGGGGTTGGGAGACGACTAAAGATTTCAGTTGCCTGAAATGTATTTAAAAAGCAGATACATGTATAGTAGTTATATTATGCGTTTAACTGTGTCATTTATTTTGTGTAGTATTCATTAAGTTAATTATGCTGTATTGCCTGTACCTTAGTGGTTAAAGGTACATGCCCACTCAGTAGGCACAAACTGTTCTTTATATCAGAGACACCATCTGAGACATTTTCTGGCAAAATAAGCATTCATTCACCATAACCCCACGTATTGATTGGCAGTATTATATATTTTATATCAGACGTAAATTTCCACACTGATATCAGGGGCGATAACCGTGTTTCCTTGAAATGTTAACGGACATTACTATTTATTCTCTGTAATAATCATACTTTATAATCTGACGAGAAAAAAACTTCAGACATTCATGTGACCGTGACCTACAATTGCAATATTTACATAGTTATTTCCCTGGGTAAATTGTTTTTCTTTCTTTCTTGTTTTGTAAATTCAATACTAATCGGCATAAAGCCATCCTATTTGCACACTACCGCCAATGATGTGCACCGCAAACCACTGTGAAACAAATGACCTTCATGTGATCTTGACCTATAGTTGCCAATAATAGCTAGTTCCCGTTTTTAAGGTTTGTGCCTCATAAACCATTAAACCGTAATTGCTGGAGACTTGCTACTTGGTATATCGCGTCCTTATAAAGTTATAATAATTATGTAGATGCGCAAATTTATTTTCGAGTTTTTATTCGACCCGGAGGTTATGAATTATCTCCCCCTTTTGGACTTGGAATCTCACCATTTGCCTTGTAACTTGCAAATTGTTTAAACCCTTATAGCTTGAGGCTTGGTACTTGGTGTGTAGACAGATGCAAAGTGAATTTCTAGTTTTGATTAGACAATACGTCATGTAATATCTCTCCCCTTTCGACTTATAATTTTGCAAGTTTGCCTCAATTACTATCAAAGCGATATGTGGGACATCCGGCTCGGAGTTCTAGGAACACATTTTCCAGCTTGTTTTGGTTTGCTATTTGTTTTATTATAATTCCAACTCCAAATGATTTACACGATTTTGAGCATTTCCGTTTACTCCGAGTAGTCACATCCGGGACATTTGCAATAGTTTATATATGCAGAAACCCCAGAACAGTTGAAAGTTTGTGTCAATCCGAAATTTGAAGTGCGAAAACAAAACCCTCATTATTGAGAGGAAAGTATTTACATGTGTGCACTCCGAAATTGAAACACATGTTTTTGGTAGAGTACAGTGGAACGAACCTCTATAAACCGAACACCCTTGGCGATCCCCCAGGGTGTCCGGTTTAGAGAGGTTCCACTGTAAAACAGACACACAACTACTCCACGACACGCGTGTGTGCTTTGCGATCACGAACAGACGTATTTAGAGGGTTTCGACTGTATGTAATAATACGGGCTTGTTGCATCAGCGTAGCCAGGGTCTTGTGAGGGGTGCGAGTTTTGGATCACATTTGGAGGGTGCAGATCATCCTTCCCCGGAAAAAAGATATATTTATTTCTACAGTGAAACGTCTCTAAACCGAACGCCTAGAACAATAAGTTTGCTTAATTTTGATGGGTTTCACTGTAATTCATATAGACTATTAATGACTCTTCATGTTAGCAATTAACAAAAGTATGTATCGGTACGCTCATATATCTGAATTACCGTGGAGCATCTCTAAACCAGACACTCTGGGGACCTCCCAGGGTGTCCGGTTTAGAGAGGTTCCACTGTATATTCAATTCCTTCGATTATAGTGATTTTAAATATATACAAGATATTCCAAAAGTAATGCTTAAAAGTTTTAAGCACTACTTTTGGCATATCTTGTAGCTATTTCCCTGGGGGAAAAAAAGTAAGCTAAAGCAAAAATACACACCTGACCAAGTTTTAGGGGGTACATTCGCACACATTGTACCCCATCCCCTGGCTACGCCACTGTTGCACACTATCCATATGGTAGCACAATGAACTGCCACTATGCCAGTTAGTCGCCACCCAGATTTCAGTTTGCAGTGAAGTATCTCTTGGGATATAAATCATACAGGAATGACAGGTCACGCTGCAACAATTTAGGGATATAGGCAAAAAGTTATACGTGTCAAAATTACCAGCAGGTACGTTTCTTTAGCACGATCATTTCCGCATCTGGTAAAGCATTTAAATAGATATATTTCCATTCCGTTTAACCCGTCAATCTCGAACGCCTCGAGATATTATCGCCATGCTAATGTATTGCACAATTAAGAACACAATTATACACAATCTGCGTTACATTTGAAGGAATTTCATAATCTGTTGTCGATTAATTTCATCCAAGTCAAATGGAATCGGTTAGGACGCACACACATCGGTGTATTATGTGAATTCGGTGGGTATCATATGATGATAATTTGACATTTATCTCGAAAACACTGCTTGCAAACAATTTCACGGCGTATAAGTAACGCAAAAAAATGCTGGTAGCGTGTCGAAAGTGAAAGATATTTTCTAGATATTCTCCGGAACTATGTTACCGGATCCGGCAAACGCTTGATTTTCCACCTTGCCGGGCGTCTGACTGTCTGAGAACAGTTTGTTCGGTAAAAAATGACTGCTGCCAAAAGTTTGAGCTCGTTATGGCGGGAAAGGATCCAACATGCTATCAATCCGGTGTCATGTAAACAGCGTAGACACTGGTCAGCTTCCATCGGCTTATCAGCATTCCTCTAAGCACATTATACCCCTACCCCCACCCCCACACACACACACACATGGTTGCATACGGCATGTTGAGTATTTTTCAATCAAATCCAAATGCGACGTCACAAACTACAAGTTTTCATAATATAATAATACAAAAAAATACTGGCTTTCCATCAGCTAGAATTATTTCTAAATAATATAGAGTAAGGATAACAGCTTACGCACATGTATTTGTGATGGACCGACGGTATGACGATCTCCACATATTTGCAATTTAATGAGCATTTTTTTTTTTAAAAATCCCAGTTTATAGTAATCATCCACGGACAGGGTTTTTTTTCTGTGCGAGAAAATAAAGCGGCAAATGTGCCAACCGGTGTGTACACATGCGCAATACGGTCGGTGCAGTCTAACCAGGGGCCCCTTTCACTGAACTTCGTACGACTAAAATGTTCGTAAGTGCAAATTTAGGATCGTCGGGAAATTTCAATTGATGGATTTACATTTATTGAGTATGCAGCCTGTGCTCAATAAATGTAAATCCAATAAATGTTTACAAGAAAACGTTGTTAATGTGGAATTTACAGACTATCATAATTTTGGACTTACAAACATTTTAGTCGTACGACGTTGATAGTGAAATGGCCCCCATGGTCCGTGCTTACACACTTTCTGACTACGTACTCCGTTCTCATGCTCGAATTGCGAAGTTTGATTGGTCGAGGCAGCAAGAAAAAACAATCAAACTACGTGATTTCCAATTTGAAGTTTGAATACGTGCTCAGAAAGTGATAAAGCCCGGGAAAAGATACAAGGCATGATAAACACCGGGGGCCCGTTTCACTAAACTTCGTACGACTAAAATGTTCGTAAGTGCAACATTATGATAGATTGTAAATTTCACATTAACAATATTGTCTTGTAAACAATTATTGAATTTACATGTATTGAGCATAGGCTGCGCATGCAGCCTATGCTCAATAAATGTAAATCCATAAATTGAAATCTACAGACTATTCTAAATCTGCACTTACGAACATTTTAGTCGTACGATGTTTAGTGAATCGGACGCCGGAAGTTTGCCGGTGAACAGGAAGTACCCGGATGTCTATGTTGCTATGGGAAGTTACGTTTTGTATGTTAAGCGTATTCTGCATTCCATCGTTGTATCACTACTTATCGTGAGTTATTTACAGGTAAACAAATGGAAAGGAAAGTATGTTTTCCGTGAATGCAAACCATTGGAAGATGTAGAACACGACTCCTGTCTGTTTCACGTAAACTGTGCCAGTGTGGTTTGGCCAATTAAACATATAACATGTAAATTGGAATATATACAATTCAATTTTTTTTTTTAAATATTAAAAATGTTACCTGTCACGTTATTTCTTATTTAAAGCAATTCGGCCAAATATTTATTTCTTTTGTGTGTGAAAATTGGCCGAAATGGAAAATGAGAGTGGCTACAAATTGTGCAAAACGAGAAACAAAAAGTGTAGGGAAACTGACACCAATACGTAGCGATAGCTCGGAAGTGGTCTATCTACGAAAACAATAGTTACATTTTAAAAATCGGTTCACTGACAAATACTACACTCAGGCCCAATGTTAAAATAACATACATAAACAATCGTTGTTTTGTTGTTGTTGTTGTTGTTGTTGTTGTTGTTTCTGTTGTTGTTTTCATTGAGAAGGATAACCTTTTTACTACTTGAAAGAACTATAGCCTGCACACAGAAGTGATAATTACAATGCTGAATTAATGTATGTCGTCAGCTGTATTTATTTAATTTCCAATTTGTATCACCAAGCACATGGTTTGGCAGCACTTTAGAATCATTTCCAACGGAAATGATTCTAAGGTGCTGCCAAGCCATGTTTTTTATTGTGAAAGAAGACAAAATATAAAACAACAGCAGACGACAATTTACGTTTCCCGATTTCTAAGGGTTAGACTCATCGCGAATCTGTGAGAGCTCATAAAATAGACCATTATCCTTGCAGGCGTCCAATCGCTGCGGAATAAATAATTCATGGCTATAAAAGAACATTACGCAGTATTTGTCCATCGGCGATTTGCTGAGCCGAATTTAGCGGAGAATAATTTGTGTCTGGACCCGTCTAGTTTTCATTGTGCCAGACCAGCCTGCTAGCTGCGCTATATATAAGCACTGCCGCATATACATTAGGCAATACCATATCTGTTCCATGTTAAGTCCTCCAAGTTGACCAAAACCTACATACGTATCCGATAAAAAGGCCTTGAAAAAAACAAAGGTAATTTATGTTAAAAACTTCCTCAACCCTTTGCAGGGTTGAGGAAGTTTTTAGCATAAATTTAAATTTCAGCCAGAAAACTTTCGAAAAAATAAGAAAATACTCTTATTAAACTGACATTCATGAACGCATTTAATACTTGAACAAGTCCCCCAATCAGTTTTCATATTACTTCACCAGTAAATAGTGTAAAATAGCATACACATTGTGTTTGTTTTTTTCACAGAACCACTTTCAAAACCTACCCGCACGCGGACGCTTAACAGAGAAAAAACTTGCAATGGCCTTACTGCATATGTAGACGTTTGAAGCCTCGCTCAAGGTATTGCTGTCTATTGAAGACTGATCTAACTCCTCTTGGGAATACTGTCAACGTGGGCCACCACCATTGATTTTTCCTATATAACCCAATCCAAGGTGTATCATCATGTGGTACTAACAACAACAACAAGTACCGATTCAGAGTACGTATTATTGTATAGTGTCCTTATTACGTAACGAATTTTGATGAAATATGGCGCATCAAACGCGTCTTGTTAAGCTGCATTTGGTGGTCTCTGTATTTTCGCCCAAACTTCTGTCGTTTTTGCGAAGAATCGATTTCCGTGTCTCCGACACGGAACTCGATTCTTCGCAAAGACGACATAAGTCTGTGCCAAACTCCATAGACCACCAAATGCAGCTCACGAAGACGCGTTTGCTGCGTCATATTTCATCAAAATTCTTTGCATATTAAGGAAACTATCAAATAATACTTACTTTGGAGTGGGCGACGTTGTTGTTGTTGTAACCACGCGATCATGCACCTTGCAACCATTGTCTACATATTTGGCTATTCTTTACCACATTCAGGTTTAGTATGGATGTTGTGGGACCTATTTTCCCATAACCTACACCCGTCCTGCTCTGGATATTCCCTATTTAACCCTTAGACCGCTATCATAATTTTTTTGTCGTCTGCTGTATATTTTCTATTTTCCATTTTTATGATCAAAAACATGCTTTGACAGCACTTTATAATAATTTACAACATGCTTTGACAGCACTTCAGAATCATTTCCATTGGAAATGATTCTAAAGTGCTGTCAAAACATGTTTTTATTGAGAAATAAGGAAATATATAAAAGCAACAGCAGACGACAATTGTTGTGAGTAGCGGTCTAAGGGTTAAACTATGTGTTTAATTATTGTAAAGAAAAATAACTCCCATCTCCTGTGAGCACCCGGTGGTGGCTCCCAAAAAGTCAGCGGCTGCAATTGAAACTACATCACGTGGCAAACATGTGCATTAAAATATGCTTATAAATGGTGTAAAAGATACATTAACAGGCGTGTAAAGTATATATAAATATCAGACCATCAATTTACCAGGTTCTGCAAGCAAACACACAGTGTCTATGGCATTAAACATCAGAATTATTTTCTTTACCGTACTACTTTTGATCATGAGTATCTATTGATTTAGTGTGGTTAAACATCAATACACCAAGAAACTACAGAGAAGACATTGAATGCAAATACAGCTTTATTGAATACATGTGTTTATTTAAAATATGTGTTTATTGAATACTTTAAAAATATGTTTATTGAATACATGTACATGTGTTTATTGAATATAAGTGTTTGGTGAATGTTTATTGAATACATGTGTTTATTTAAAATATGTGTTTATTGAATACATGTACGTGTTTATTGATAAGTTTTTGGTGAATGTTTATTGAATACATGTGTTTATTGAAGACATGTGTTTGTTGAATATATGTGTTTGTTGAATATATGTGTTTATTGTGTTTGTTGAATATAATATATGTGTTTGTTGAAAGCATGTGTGTATTGAATATATGTGTTTGTTGAAGACATGTGATTATTGAATATATGTGTTTATTGAATATATGTGTTTGTTGAAGACATGTGATTATTGAATATATGTGTTTGTTTGAATATATGTGTTTGTTGAATACATTGCATACATGTGTTTATTGAAGACATGTGTGTATTGAATATCTGTATGTATGGAATATATGTGTTTATTGAACACATGTGTTTATTGAATATATGTGTTTATTGAATACATGTGTTTATTGAATGTATGTGTTTATTGAATATATGTGTTTGTTGAAGACATGTGTTTATTGAATATATGTGTTTATTAAATATACATATATGTGTTTATTGAAGACATGTGTTTGTTAAATATATGTGTTTGTTGACAATTATTTTAGGTATTAGCACATTGAAGCAAGCAGGAAAATGATTATATTACTACACACAATATCTCTGACCCCTACAATACTATTGTCAGAATGTATGACATTCGTGTTACAAAGTAAAACTTTTTATTAACTAGTTATATAGACCTAATACCTGAAAATATATAATAATGTATATGTAGTACATTAATAACTAACAAGAAAAAGCATAAACTTGTGCAAACAAACATTGCTTTGTTTTCATAGTAAATACATACATGTATGACGGTAATCAAAACTGCGTTGGTTAATATTTGATAGATGATCATGATACGGAATTATGTGAATATTGTAATTAATGAAACGATACACAAGATAACATGCCCTATCACACTACTTCGAAAACGAAACAACACATAGATCCACACAGCGTATACACTGCTGCGTTAATATTACAAACATATTCATAATTGTGGCTGTAACTTGAGAAATGGGACTTATGGGTTTTGCGACCAGTGTAGATCCCGATCCATTCCACCAATCAAATGTTCATCATGCTTCTAACAAACAACATAGATCATTATCAGACTACATGAGTCTGACATTTGACCTGGAGCTACACTCGTCGCGAAACGCATAAGCCCAATTTTTCCAGTCACCGTCACATATATGTAAGAGTGTGCGTGCGTACGTATGATTTGAGTGATATATATATATATATATATATGATAACTTTATTTGAGTGATTGATATATACATATATATCAATCACTCAAATCAAGTTATCAAGAAAGAATATATTCATACTGCCACACACAACAGGGGGTCGTTTCACTAAACTTCGTACGACTAAAATGTTCGTACGTGCAAAATTATGATAGTCTGTAAATTGCACATTAACAATGTTTTCTTGTAAACAATTATTGGATTTACGCAGCCTATGCTCAGACGATCCTAAATTTGCACTTACGAACATTTTAGTCGTACGAAGTTTAGTGAAACGGGCCCCTGCCTCGTATAGTTAAACCTGCAATCCCGCATCTCCGTCTGTGTTATAGGAATACATATTGTTTTTTCGTCAATTCTTTAGATGTGACATTACTCGCCAAGATGACCTTCATTTACCGTTTATATCGGACGTGTTTATTTGCATTATTATGTTTATTTTATATCAAACGTGAATTGCCACTTTTAAGAACCATGCTTCCTTAAAATGTGAACGGAACCAAATATATATACATTTGTATTCCCTCTATTTATATTTTGATATTCAATGATCATACTGTATACTATGTTAACAATGTTTTCTTGTAAACAATTATTGGATTTGCATTTATTGAGCATACGCTGCATATGCAGCATATGCTCAATAAATATAAATCCATCAACTTAAATGTCTAGACGATCTTAAATGTACACTTACGAACATTTTAGTCGTACGAAGTTTAGTGAAACGTCCCCAGGACTGCAGGTTTAAACCGTTCACCCCTAAGTAACTGAATGGACTGTGATATGCTAATTTTCCGACCAATCCAATCCTCACAAAATGATTTTCAGATTAGTCCATTTATGAAAAGGGGGTGTTTTTGTTCTAAACGTATGAACATTATTTGCAAAAATCATCTGGATCTGCACTGTTTGCATAAACCGCTGAATATAAATAGCGGGCTTTCTGGTTCAAAGGGTTCAAAGGGTTCAAAGGGTAAAATTCCGACCCTACCTAGTACGTGTATGTATATGCAGGAGCGTTGCCCGCACCACACCGTTTTATTTGCCTACTATAGTTGAATTAGACACTACATACTTGGAAATTAATGAAATAAAATGGAACTGTTGATTGGCCATTTGTTGTTTATAAAGCGAAAAATCGCATATTGAATATTTGAGACATAATCTGAGGCACACACACAATATGAAATTGTCAACGACCCATATACCCCACCGTAATCATGCATTCTCTGTCTGTAACGCATGGGCATTCTCTGTCTGGCATTCTGTGTCTGTAACACAGGGGCATTCTCTGTCTGTAACGCAGGGACATTCTCTGTCTGTAACACAGGGGCATTCTCTGTCTGTAACGCAGGGACATTCTCTGTCTGTAACACAGGGGCATTCTCTATCTGTAACGCAGGGGCATTCTCTGTCTGTAACGCAGGGGCATTCTCTATCTGTAACACAGGGGCATTCTCTATCTGTAACGCAGGGGCATTCTCTGTCTGTAACACAGGGGCATTCTCTATCTGTAACGCAGGGACATTCTCTGTCTGTAACGCAGGGGCATTCTCTGTCTGTAACGCAGGGGCATTCTCTGTCTGTAACGCAGGGACATTCTCTGTCTGTAACGCAGGGGCATTCTCTGTCTGTAACGCAGGGTATTCTCTGTCTGTAACGCAGGGGCATTCTCTGTCTGTAACGCAGGGACATTCTCTGTCTGTAACGCAGGGGCATTCTCTGTCTGTAACGCAGGGGCATTTCTCTGTCTGTAAACGCAGGGCATTCTTCTTATCTGTAACGCAGGAGGGGCATTCTCTGTCTGTAACGCAGGGGCATTCTTCTGTCTGTAACGCAGTGGGGCGGATTCTCTGTCTGTAACAGCAGGGGCATTCTCTGTCTGTAACGCATGGGCATTCTCTGTCTGTAACGGCAGGGGCATCTCTGTCTGTAACGCGAGGGCATCTCTATATGTAACGCAGGGGCATCTTCTCTGTCCTGTAAACGCAGGGCATTCCCTTTCTGGCATTCTTCCTGTCTGTAACAACAGGGGCATTCCCTCGTGTACTGGCATTCTCTGGTCTGATAATGCGCAGTGGGCATTCCTCGTAACACATGGGCATTCTCTGTCTGTAACGCAGGGCGACTTACTTGTAAGTGGTCCTGCGTTACAGACAGAGAATTCGTGTTAGCCCTATAATCTTGCCAATATTTGTAAATGTGTCTACTACAAAATACTTGAATATTGTGTTTCAACTAAGCATATTGATTGGCTGAGACTGAGCTGTGCTACAGCTCAGGCACAGCCAATCAAACTGCTTGATTGCGAGTAGATATGACAACAGATGTTCAGAAACGTTGGCGTCTTGGCAAGATTAACGCACGCGGTGGTGTATTGAATTTACAAGTTAGGTTGTAACTCTTTATGCGCCATTTCGACAATTTCCGTAGATAGCGGGATGCGATAAATAGTTTATTAATCAGTTGAATGTGTAATTAATAATTAATTCCACATCACGAGTCTATCTATAAAAAGGATGTGTAGAATTTAACAGCATCACGGTTTCTGTTTGATTTTGGATGATCACATCAGACAGTAGAACCTTCCTTATGCCTCGTGGCTCTAGAAATGAGTTTAACCCCTTTCGGTCCACGGACAAATTTTATTATTTTGTTTATTTCTTCATAAAGGTATATGTTGTTACCACTCATTTGAACCGTCTCGTCGAGACTGTTCAATCGGGTGGTAACAACATATACTTTCGATATGAAATAAAGAAAATAGAGATTTTTTTTTTATAAAACATTTCATGCTACCTTTGTCTGTAATGGGTTAATCAATATCATATTAAATCAACACAAAGATATATTTTATTTCTTGTATAAGCACATCATCATACATGGAAACTGTACTAATCACATAACATGTTTTCTGTACCGATTTCCTTTACATATGTATTAAACTACATGCAGTGTATTATGATATACATGTACATATACATGTACTCTGCCCTCCCAAGTCAAACTGCAGTATCTGTTAAACTGCAGTATCTGCACTATGGTGCTATGCTGACCCTGTGCAATTAGTGCAGATACTGCAGTTTAACAGATACTGCAGTTTGACTTGGGATGATTGCACAGGGTCAACATAGCATCATCGTGCAGATACTGCAGTTTAACAGATACTGCAGTTTGACTTGGGATGATTGCACAGGGTCAGCATAGCATCATAGTGCAGATACTGCAGTTTAACAGATACTGCATGTTGACTTTGGAGGGCAGTACTGTGTTATTACTCGGCGAAAGCCTATTTTATGTAATATATATGTGTTCGCTTCATGCATTGCAAATGACCTATGTCAATCAATCGAACCATTTTATTTGATAAAATTCCAAAAAGAAGTCTGTTATTTTCAAGGAAACAAAGTATGAGAAACTATGGTACAGTGAAACCTCTCTAAACCTGACACCCTGTGAGGTCCCCAGGGTGTCCGGCTTAGAGAGGTAAATCAGGCATTTGATAATTCCGAGCCATAGATGTGTGCTATGCGATCACAAACAGACATTATCACCTGAGATAAATGGCCAAGAAACTCATAAAAAATAAGATCACATGCGTTTTATTGGTGTCCGGTTTAGAGAGGTTCAACTGTATTATTAATCAGGGGAGATAATTTGGTTATAATGCATGTTCGGTATACACATACCAGTAAGTAAAATTTGTGAAATATAGTTCCTTTTTATCGTACTATACAAACTATATATGAAGAACGTGTCCATTGTAGATGCTAGTTCATTTGACTTAAATTAGTAAACATCGAGTGCAGAAAAACGAACCTTATTTTTTCAGTATAAACATTTATTTACCAATTAAACTACTTTTTGCCAAGATATTTCATCAATAATACAGTATCATTTTTCAGGCGACTTGGGGCCCCGTTTTACGAAACTTCGCACGACTAAAATGTTCGTAAGTGCAAAATTATGATAAGTCTGTAAATGTCAAATTAACAATGTTTTCTTGTAAACAATTATTGGATTTACATGTATTGAGCATAGGCTATGCTCAATAAATGTAAATCCATCAATTGAAATTTCTAGACGATTCTAAATTTGCACTTACAAACATTTTAGTCGTACGAAGTTTAGTGAAACGGGCCCCAGGTGTACAATTGGGTTCAGAAATACGATACACATATACAATTAAACTATGTGTTTCCTATTCTATTTCATAACTTTCTCGGTACCATCTGAGACTCAGTGCCTTTCAACCCTACAGACGATACATCGAACATTTGCAAACACCGTAGATCAAGATGAGACGGCTCGTAACGAGCCGTCTCATCTTGATCTACAGTGTATGTGCGTGATAATGTGATAGCCAAGTCGTCTTAATAGACTGTACCGTGTAAGTCGTCTTAACCAGATAATTATCGCGTCAAGACGACTTACTAATTGGTCAGGACGGGATAACTTGGACGAGATATACAATACGAAATCGCGTCACAAACGTGATACAATTCAACTAGCGACATCAAATGTATTACATTTTACGTCGTCAAGATGTCTTATTAACTGACCAAGACGGAATAAACTGTATTAAGTCGTATTATTGTCTTTATTCGACGACGAAATTTGGAGAAATTACGATAAAAATCGGTATCACTAGTCACCGTGAGCTGCATCACGTTTTTGACAAGATTTCGTGATAGTTATCACGTCCAATGTATCTCGTCTTGGCCAGTTAGTAAGACGTCTTGACTCGATAATTATGTAGTTTAGACGTCCGATAAGATAGCAAGACTACTACCACGTTATCACGTAATGTGGATGGCAGAAATACGCCACCATACATACACATCTGCAATTAAAACAGTTTTACAAACCTGCTTCATCACTTTCTGTGCATCCACATTGCAGCGGCGGACATCAAAGTGCAGACATCGGAGTCACGCATGAAAGGAGCGGAACGTTGGAAGTCAGAGTTGTTCTTATAAAATATTCCTCTTGAAGCCCAAGGTGCGTGACTCGAGCGGAGATAAGGTCAGATTACCAGAAAGATCTTCCCGGCGCAGATTGCCGCATTGATGCATATTATATCATGTCCTCAAGCATTATGACGTAGAACGCATGTTCGATCAATGTAAATAGTCCCCAGATCGGGTTGGAAAACTAAAGTAAATTCGTACGACCCAGGTAAAAGAAGTGTTATTTGGGCTACATAGTTTGTCAATAAACCAGAAATTGAGCTGAAACATATAATACATGTTGGTTAATTGAAGAACAGTGTAGATCCCCATATGACTGTAGATACGTTGCCTGATCTGTGTCTACACTGACCAAAAACACAATACATATCATATTATTTCACTGACATATTGATAAAATAAATTCGAACAGTTTCGATAAAGCAATAGAAATATCATCTAAATTTAGAATGTCTCACCAGACAAATCAACCATCGTAGCTAATTATCCGGAATTATGCGGAATACACCTTTACGGGTATGAGTTTTTATTATTTAAAAATATTTTTTTTGTTATTTCTCAATGAAAGTATATGCTGTGACTACTCATTTGAACCGTCTCGACGAGACGGTTCAAATGGTGGTCACGACATATATTTCTGAGCTCATATAAAGAATATATTGATCGATTTACATTCACTGTATAATTATCGCTGTTGTTGTAGTTGTTATGTTCATTTGTGAAGGTGTTGTGCTTTGGGTTTCTCCATAAAAACCCATGTTAAAACAGCAAACTTTGATACATAAACTTAGGCATTTATAGTTTTAATTATGTCACATAATCACATGCACATCATTATTTAACATCTTAGGATTATAAATAGTATAGGAATGAATGGCCTTTTTGTGGAATTTATCGGGGTATAAACTTTGAATAGCCGCGGGAATACTGGACAAATTCCACAAAAAGGCCATTCATTCCTTATAATTCCAGCATTTGAAATAAATTCATCAAGAAAATGTGTTTATTTTCCGTTTTCTTAAGACTTATTTTAACTGCGCCTCACGGTTACGGAAAGTAGTTCGGCGTGGGAGTTTACTGGGATATAAATTTTGGACAGAGACTTGCTACGGGCCAATCGAATGTTAGGGAATTGTGTAAATATTTTTGTGATGGAATTATATGTTTTTATTTGTCCTAATATTACTTTCTAACGAAAATAATTCATGTTTTAAAATGTCTGTAAATCTATACAACATAAGGATAAAAACCGAGTCTAGTGGAAATGGAGGTCAGCTGATTTCAGCGAGTAAGTTCATTGGCTTAGAGAATTTGTGACATGCTAAAAATAGGAGTTTCCACAAACAAAATGGCGTATCTTCAGCATGAAATGGGTTATATCACTACATACTAGAGCAGCGAACTCACGGACGGATATCCCCTCCGACCATTGCCCCCCCCCCCCCCCGCCCCCACCATCCCAATCCCCAAACCAATGACAAGCAAGAATCATACCAACGTCGACACGCACAAACTAGTACTAAAAAGTAAATTAAAAAGCCGACAATGTAGTATATCCTGGACTGCTACCCGCAACGCAGCTATTAGGCCCATGTGCAAGACGGGTATACACGAGGCATTATACTGCAACATCACGTTTACATGTGTACAATTGACTGCCAGTATTGTGACCGTTAATGCGACGCTCACCCCTAGCACCGGTTTAAGTGAAACTCGATGTAAATGGGGACATAATTAAACCTGTGTATGAAACCTGACTATTACAGTCTAGGGGAGGTAACAAGTATTATATTTTGATTTAGGAGGCTCGGGACTCATTTCCAACGACAAGTGTATACGTTTGAGTTACATGCATCAGGTATGGTTTATTTCATAATGTGTGATTGTCCTAGTCTTTTGTGAACAGCGTAATTTCAATTAATGAAACGAGAGCTATTTGAGAACAGCGCATCTCGGCTATAGACAGCAGGAAAAGGCTATTCCCGACCCCCGGGAATGAAGCAGAAATGTATTAGAGAATGGAGGATTTTTGCAAACATATATTTTCTGAAACTGTTTTCTGTGTTATGCTGTATGTATGCGCTCTGTAACCCGCTGGATGAGTATGCACCATTTTGCAGTATACCACTCTCGAACTTTTCGCAACTGTGAAAAATCGCAATTTTCATTGAAATTTGACTATTTTTTATCATTTGAAACAACTGGTATGGCAGTTGTGTACGTTTTCAGATGTGTTCATAACTATACAATGGAATACAGTTCAATTAAATAATATCTTACAATTCAGATGAAGAATTGTGAATGTTTTATTACCCCACCCACTGAATTTCAATGGCAAAACATCTACCTAAATAACTCCATAACAGTGTGGTACTTTGTATTTTCTCTGTGGCAATGGTACCTAGTAGTGCTCATTAGACATGTTCATTGCATATATGCCGATTATCTGATGTCTGATGTCGATGATACAATGCTAAAGAGAAAGTAGTTTTCACCATTCCCCACCCACAAACTTTGCAATGGGAATTTTACATGTAAGGCATTTCATTTAAGTTATGCCCTGTCACTAACTTATCAATGGTTTAACCCTTACTACGCTGAATAAATGTTGTCGTCTGCTGGAAATGTTTTATTTTCAATATTTCTCGACAAAAACCTGGTTTTGACAGCACATGAGAATCGTCTCCAGTGGAGACGATTCTCATGTGCTGTCAAAACCAGTTTTTTGTTAAGAATTAAAGCAATAATGAAAAACAGCGTAGGAAGGGTTAAATGCATATGCAACTACTTAGGTACTACTAATAGATATCCATACACACTACAGTGAGTCCGAGTGTTCATCCGTCTCTCCGTCCGCTTCGCATTTACTAAGTGAAGGTAATAACAACTACGTTATGCGTTCCATTACATGGGCGGATTCAGGGGGGGCCCTAAAATTCGCCGAGTAAAGATTGTTTGCCAGTTACAAGGCACGTTTCTACGTTCGCGTTGTGAATTTATTGTTTATTGGGTGTTTTTTTGCTCCAAAATGCGCCAGAACGCAGGAAATGCGATGTAGATTTCAACAAATTTCCGGGGGGGGGGGGGAATGCCCCGGACCCCCCTAGCGCTATCCCGAGCTCCGCAAAATAGTTACGCCCCCCCCCCCCCCAACCCGAAATCCTGGATCCGCGCCTGCATTATGATAATCTCTTGCAGTGTATATTAATTGTATCAATGCTACTGGTACTCAATAGTGTTTGCAAGCTATGTACCATGCCCCATATCCTGCTTATATAATCTACATACAGTAGATGATGCAATGGTAAAACACGTAGTTATAACAATTCCCCACCCACTGAATTTACAATGGCCATTTTACATTCAATACTTTTTACATAGGATATACACCTATGTATAGGGATCGCCTCCGAAAGTTAGCCACGCCCCAGAACCCCCCTCGATGCGGTGGTAGGTAGTGATATCTTGGAGTAACCATAACAACAAAATGCATTGTGTTACTCAACGTTTAACTGTCAAACGCAACCGCTAATTGAAAATAATATTATGAAAAACTACTTGCACTGCACAATATCAACAACGAATGTTCTACGTACAAACATACATCGGATTATTTTGTTGCGCGTGATTTGCCCCCATTTGCGGTCATCGCTAAATTTAGTAACAGAGTTAACTCCCCTCCGAATACTCTCCGAAACAAGCGACGCGTTTAACACACAAACTACATCAAGTTTGACCTTCCGACAGCCTATTTTTAAACTCACCCGACACCTGTGCGAAACAAAACACGCACGTGTAGGTCTAACTGCTGTTTAATCCTCATTCTCTCTCTCTCTATCGATGGATTTACTACGGATTTTAGTGACATTCCCGAATTCGGCCTGATTGACATTTGTCTATGGTGGCCAATACACGCCAACATGAGTGTCAATTCTACGTTCAGGGAAGGGGGTCAATAAGTCAGTATTTAAGGTGATAACTTACAGTCAGGGAACAAATTAATGACAGTATAACACATCCAGCGTATATTAATACCCATATTAATGCAAGTACTGAAATACGACAACAAAAAATCTAACATGTTTGGGCTTCCATACATTGAAAATTTTGTCAGCGGTTTCCCCATTTTGTTTTAATATACTCGATCCGGGGCCACTATTTCATTCACAAAACAGAACTTGGCGATGTACCGATAAGGCATTTTCAGGCGCGACACCGCTTCCGTGGCGGAATTATTGTAACTATTGCTCTTCAATCAGTTTTCAATATATCTATAATGATCATAGATATCTGGAATCTGTATACTTCAATTAATGATGTCTTGTATATGTGTTACCGTATCTTTCTGATATTGCTATGCATAATCTGTAATGTTGTTGAATGTTTTGGTACATACTGTAGCAGTGCATACTGTACTTCAAGTTGTGCCATATCAATAGTTTACCCCTTAACCATTAAAACGCTGAAAAATAAAATTGCCGTCTGCTCATTTTGTATATTTTAATCTCTTTAAAAACCTGTTTTGGCAGCGCAGTAGAATCGTCTCAGTATGTTTTTGAGGAGAAAATATAAAAATATTTAAAACAGCAGACGACAATTGTCGTTTCCAGCGCTTTAAAGGTACATGCCCACTCAGTAAGCCCAAAATGTCATTTATAGGAATTAAATAAGTGTATAACTTATAGTCACACGCGGTGGTATCAGGCTATTTTCATATGCAAATGAGGCATGATATTTTTTAATTATTTATACTAAAGAAATGCGTCAACTGAAAAAATAATATTTGCAACAGATTTTAAAGTATGATCATTGCACATCATAAAATAAATACAGAGATTAAATAGTAATGTCCGTTAACATTTTAAGCAAACACGGTTATCGCCCCTGATATCAGTGTGTAAATTTACGTCTGATATACAATGTATAATAATGCCAATCAGTACGTGGGATAATGGCGCATGAATGTTTATTTTGCCAGGAAATGTCTCAGACGATGTCTCTGATGTAAAGAACATTTTGTACCTACTGAATGGGCATGTACCTTTAAGGATTAATGAAACTGCAACACCAACAATTAATCAATCAATCTAGTTTAATCTTGTAGTACCCTATGTTCAGTACTTTCAGTACTTTCATTCTTATTGTATACGCTGCCAGATACTTATGAAAGGTTCATATGAATATGTAGCTACTAAAACCTATAATATTAGTTATCCACACACATTTCAGATGCAGAATGTACGCGTGTTCATTATAGGAATGAATGGCCTTTTTGTGGAATTTATCGGGGTATAAACTTGGAAAAGTCGCGGGAATACTGGACCACAAAAAGGCCATTCATTCCTTATAATTCCAGCATTTGAAATAAATTCATCAAGAAAATGTGTTTATTTTCCGTTTTCAGAATTATTTTAACTGCGCCTCACGGTTACGGAAAGTAGTTTGGCATGGGAGTTTACTGGGATATAAATTTTGGACAGAGACTGGCTACGGGCCAATCAAATGTTAGGGAATTGTATAAATATTTGTGTGCTGGAATTATCACTCTATATGCCCATTTCATATTTATGCAGCCATGACACTTATCATGATTACCATATTCAAGTTGTCATAAGAATACAATTAGGTAGTGGAACAGATGACACTGGTATAATACAATTAGGTAGTGGAACAGATGACACTGGTATAATACAATTAGGTAGTGGAACAGATGACACTGGTATAATACAATTAGGTAGTGGAACAGATGACACTGGTATAATACAATTAGGTAGTGGAACGGATGACACTGGTATAATACAATTAGGTAGTGGAACGGATGACACTGGTATAATACATATCCTGATTCAACATAATGTACAGATCAAGTATTTATTGTGCATTCCAATATTCTTCCCATAACTCACTCCCAGTCATCAGCAGGAACATGACTCAAATTCGTAGTAGGCACACACATACTTGTAAAAACCACAGGTTGAAGTAACGGACCGAGGTCTATAAATACATTAAATATGGCGAAAAGCATCAATAAATGAGAACAAAAATAAGGTAAACAATTTTTTTTACTCCCTCCATAGAGACTTATACAAAAAATAATCTAAACATTTTTTTTACTCCCTCCACAGAGACTTATAGAAGTCTCTATGGAGGGAGTAAAACAAATTGTTTAGCTTATATTTCGTTTCATTTATTGATGCTTTTAGGCATATTTAATGTATTTATAGACCTCGGTCCGTTAATACTTCAACCTGTGGTAAAAACATGTATATAATAAAAGTGCATAACTTGCTGATATGCTGACAACCAGAGAAGAAAGGCAAATATCTGCAGCTCGGTAAGGCAGAGAACTACTGAAATACCATAAGTGTCATAGACAATGTGTCTGTTCCAATGTGTATGGTCGTCATCCATTACCAGTGCAAGTTCACACCCGTGCATACATCATGGCCATTGCCTAATGTATATAGATACATTGTTACATTAGTGCACAATCTCATTAGGCAGCCACCCATTACAATAATGTATTTTGAAAGTGCGGCATTGGACGTTAATATTTAACCATGATTTCTTAATAGTAACATTTGATAACCTGTAAGGTTGATTATATAAACAAAGAAATTTAAGCATGCATGTGCTCTGCAAATATATGCACTGTATTCATACAGCTGTTATGTACGCATGTATGTGCTCTGCAAATATATCCACTGTATTCATACAGCTGTTATGTACGCATGTATGAAGTACTGTTTTGAACATTCAGTGTTGTTAATTGTTTCACATATATTACTCTACACATGTTGTGTCAAATAACCAAAAACAAAAATGATGTGGGTATGTAATCAATTTGTAATAGTTCAGATTGGCATATACACATATAGCATTCGGATAACAGCATCATTACAGATGTCAAATATATGAGAACATTGCTGAAATTTAGTCTTTGCATTTCATACTGTGAAAAAATGAATATGTGGCAAATGTGTCTAAAAGGATCAATGACTTCTAAACAGATGTGCAATATGTGTCCTTCAAGCTCATGTTCTACATGTATATATATATATATTGCCATATAAATGCGTCTATAAATGCGTCTTAGTGGGAACGAATTGTTAAATTGAGGGAACGGATTGTTATATCGCGGGAACGAATTGTTAATTCGAGTGAATGAATTGTTAAATTGAGGGAACAAATTGTTATTTTGTGGGAACAAATTAATAAAAAAAACATCCATGTGCCCTGCGGGGCTCCGTACTTCCTTGACTTTCACAGTCTCAAGAATATATTCTTGGAACCGAGGCTTTGAGCAAGAAGGGGGCGGTGTACAGCATGTGGTCATCACAGTTGATGATCATAATTCGGGGGCATTAATATGGTTTAATCCTTAAAAGGCAGGAAACAACATTTGTCGTCTGCTGTAGTGTCATATTCTTCTCTTTTTTTTCAAGAAAAACATGGTTTGACAGCAATTTAGAATCATTTCCAATGGAAACGAGTCTAAATTGCTGCCAAAAAAAGTTTTTGTTGACAAAACTGGAAATTAAAAAATAATCATCAGACGACAAAATTTAATTCAGCATTGTAAGCAGTCTGGATCTACAACAGACGCATTGGCCATACGGTCAGTTTCTCCAGTCACTGTCAAATATCGTATTCTAATATGGTGCATGGAAAGACAACAGTTTTTTTGTTTGTTTGTTGGGTTTAACGGCCTATCAAGAGCTAAAGTCATTTAAGGCCGGGTCAATGCTAAAGTCATTTAAGGCCGGGTCAATGGGTTCTAAATCCCATAGAAACCTCCACAAGTACATGTACAAATGGGGTACATGTACAAATGGGGGGGGGGGGGAAATCTCCAAATCAGAACAGAATATTTACAATAACTATATATTCAGCCCTGAAATCAGAATAATCCTGATCTGATGCCAGGTCCTCGCCACACCAGAATCATTTGGCCCCCTCCCAAAAGCAGTAGGATCAGTAATATTCTTACTGCTTTTAAAATGAGCAATAACCCAATTCACCTCCCAGGTAAAGACAACAGAACATAAAAACAGTCAATGTTTCCGTTTTGTTATATTTAATTCCATATAGATATAGAGCAAGCTGAATTACATGTTGATGGATTTACATTTATTGAGCATAGGCTGCATATGCAGCCTATGCTCAATAAATGTAAATCCATGTATATTGACATGATAATGCCCGATTTGATTGAATGATGTTTAACGGTCTGTCAACAGCTAAGGTCATTTTAGGCCGGGTTAATCGGGTCGAATCTCATATGTTACCTGTTGTGATGAAGAGTAAATCCCAAAATCAGAACTGAATATTTACAGAAAAAAATATATTCAGCCCTGAAATTAGACTAACCTGATCAGTAGCCTATTTCATCAACATTGCAAAGTATACTTTGAGGGAGAAATTTTCAATTTTAGGATAAATTTATTATTTTTTATTTCGCTGAATTTATTACATTATCACAGCCATTTTGGCTGTGATAATGTAATAAATTCAGTATAATAATTCTGCATACTTTTAATCATCAAATATGTGCAGTTGTTAGTTTTATATGAAATAATGCATTTCGGGAAAAATGACTCCCTCAAAGTATACTTTGCACTTTTGATGCACTGATCTGGTGCCAGGTCCATACTACACCAGGGGAGCGCTTCACTAAACTTTGTACGACTAAAATGTTCGTAAGTGCAGATTTAGAACAGACTGTAAATTTCAATTAGTGGATTAAATGTAAATCCAATGATTGTTTACAAGAACACATTGTTAATGTGAAATTTACAAACAATATAATTTTGCCCTTACAAACATTTTAGTCATACAAAGTATAGTGAAACAGCCCTCAGTCACTTAGCCCCACTCCCCAAAAAGATAATGAACCGAAAAAGGCGGTGACTGGCATCTGATTCGTTGATTTCTTACATAATGAATCCTGAAATTAGAATAACTAGACCTGGTGCCAGGTCCATACCACACCAGTCACTTCGCCCTTTCCCTAAAATAGAATTACAAATAAATGTAATACACACATAAGCGGTAGAACCAGATTCGACTGTCACTTACAAAATGTCAAAGACGTATGTGAGGGCCAAACCAGGGGCCTATTTCATCAACATTGCAAAGTATACTTTACTAGCAAAGTATACTTTGAGGGAGTAATCATTTATTTTTCCTGAAATGCATTATTTCATATAGAACTAACAAATGCATATATTTCATGATTAAAAGTATGCAGAATTATTATACTGAATTTATTACATTATCACAGCCATTAAATGGCTGTGATAATGTAATAAATTCAGTATAATAAAAATTAATAAATTTATCATAAAATTGAAAATTTCTCCCTCAATGTATACTTTGCTACTAAAGTATACTTTGCAATGTTGATGAAATAGGCTACAGGTCTCCGGTTGGGTTTCCGGTAAGGATGAACCCCGATAGTTAAATTACCCATCGCGTGCTCCCACCTCCCACCCACGATGTCTGTTTGAAAAACTGATTTATTCGTGACTGGAGAATTTGTTTGTTTGTTTATTGATGTTTAACGGCCTATCAACAGCTAAGGTCATGTAAGGCCGGGCAAACGGGTTCGATCCCGTTTTAACCTGCTGCATTGGGGGGAAAATTCCAAAATCAGAACTGAATATCAGCACAATATATTCAGCCCAGAAATTAGAATAACCGGACCTGGTGGCAGGTCCATACTCGTGACTGGAGAAATGGAAATATGAATTTGTTTTGCGGCCAGTCCAGTTCCTGTAGCCGATTTCACCAAAATTGCAAAGTACCGGTATACTTATCTTGCTAAGTACACTTTGAGGGATAAATTTTGGCTGTGATAATGTAATACATTCAGTATAATAATTCTGCATAATTTTAATCATCAAATATATGCAGTCCTTAGTTCTATATGAAATAATGCATTTCTTGGAAAAATTATTACTCCTTCAAAGTACACTTTGCTAGATAAGTATGAAATTGGCTACTGTTCACCAACATTTAGATGCGGATGTGCGGTCAATTAATTTCCGTTCCAATTTGAATCATGTAGATTCCAGTCTCTATAGCACAGTAACAGAAAAATGTCAGATAAGTAAAATATAAAAGTAAACTATGATATGGAATGCTAGTCTAACATAGCCCAACTCCCTAAAAGTAATATGATTAGTACTAATTGTATTACTTATATAATGGGTATAACCGGATTCAACTCTCAAGTAGCAAGAAAGCTAAAAATATTGCCTGAAAGCCAAACCAGGGATATCGGTGGGATATCGGTGGGATATCAGGATTCCAGAGCTCCAGATAAGTTTTGTATCTAGAGTATTATACCACCATATTTCAAATTCAATGCATATTTTACTTTTACAAATGTATTATTGATTTTCTTCCTTGTTAAATAGGGAACAAATGATAAAAAATAAAACAAATTAAAAAATTCACTTATTTGAGCTGCTCGGTTTGCTTTTTGCAGCTCAACTATTAACCCTTTCCCTGATAGAGACAACATTTCACGCCTCTGCAGAAGATGTCTTTTGAAAACATTGTGGGAAAAGGAGAAATTGCTTGTAACAAGCAATTTCTCCTTTTCCCACAATGTTTTCTACTCTATCAGATAATTTAACCATCATTTGACCCAGCATTTGATTCTTTTATTCAGATGTTTTGGATTTGGATGAGTCGAAATATCGCAAAACAGGGAAAGGGCTAAAGTGAGTATTTTCACTACTCAATTTGAAAATCAATGCGTATTTTCGCACTGCAGTGTCAGAGTATTTTGTACTCCCACTTTTGATAATCAATGCGTATTCTGCTAAAATAAGTGCGTAAAATACGCCAATACCTTACCTGGACCTCTACAACTCCGGCAAGAATGAACCCCATCGTTAAATTTACCCTTCGCACGCTCCCAACAAACTGCCTCACACAGAGCTCCATATAAGGTGCGTATTTGCGTAAATACCCAATTAAAATTGCAACAAACCCAATTGAAAGCAGAAGTAGTGAGTATCAAAAAGCAATGAAAAAATTGTGGTATCTTTATCATGCTAGAGAAAACAATAAACAGACCACAAATATAGAATATTTTCTTATTTTTCCATGAAAACAGATCTTGGTATTTCATTAGAATTGTCTCCAAGGAGACAATTCTAATGAAATACCATGATGTGTTTTCATTTAGAAGTAAAATATTCAATAAGTGCGGTCTGCTAATGTGTAAACAGTAGTGTGATTCTATTTTACACAATTAAAATTTTGAAATACCTAATTGCTTCAGAAATGACGGAGTGACAATACTCAATTACTGATTCCTTATCTGGAGCTTGCTCACATGAGACATGTGATTTTGTACCTAAGAAGTACAATTTTTCATGTAAAATATTTACAAAATTTATGTTTGTTTATTGGTGTTTAACGGCCTATCAACAGCTAAGGTCATGTAAGGCTGGGCAAATGGGTTCGATCCAATTTTAACCTGTTGCATTGGGGGGAAAACCCCCAAAATTAGAACGGAATATTTACATCGATAACAAATATATTTAGCCCCGAAATTAGAATAACCGGACCTGATGCCACTTGGCCCCTTCCCCTAAAATAGGATTACGAATATCGTAATACTCACATAAGGGGTATAACCAGATTCAACTGTCACATATAAAAATATAACAATGAACCCCGTCGTTAAATTTACCCTTCGCACGCTCCCAGCCGACTGCTTCACATGTGATTTTGTACCTTTTTCATGAAAAATATTTCCAAAATTTATGATTTATTTAACCCTTAGACAGCTATCTTATTTTTTGGGTCATCTGCTGTTTATTTTCTATTTTCCATTTTCATCATCAAAAACATGGTTTGACAGCACTTTAGAATAATTTACAACATGGTTTGACAGCACTTCAGAATCATTTCCATTGGAAATGATTCTGAAGTGCTGTCAAACCATGTTTTTATTGAGAAATAAGGCAAGATATAAAAGCAACAGCAGAGGACAATTGTTGTGTGTAGCAGTCTACGGGTTAATGGTGTTTAATGCCCTTTCAACAGCTAGTCATTATAGGCCGGGTTAATGGGGTCGAATCCCATATTTCACCTGTCTGTATATGGGTGGGAACTTGAAAAACCTGGGGCCCCCGTTTCACTAAACTTTGTACGACTAAAATGTTCGTAAGTACAAACTTATGATAGTCTGCAAATTTCATATTAGCAATGTTTTCTTGTAAACAATTATTGAATTTACATTTATTGAGCATAGGCTGCATATGCAGCCTTAATAAATGTAAATCCATCAATTGAAATTTACATTTATTGAGCATACATTTATTGAGCATACAGCCACACGTGGCTACAGTATGCACTTGGACATGTCCCACACATGTATACACATATAGCTTCGAGTTATCTCCATTTGTTTATTCGCAGATTGATTTCCTATGAATCCAAAACTTGATTACTCCAGAGTTCCAGATAAGCTGCGTATTTGCATTTACGTTTATTGATCCCAGAATAAGAACACAGATGTGGCTGTGACTAGAGAAATGGGGTTTATGAGTTTTGTGACCAGTGTAGCTCCTGATTAAATACCACACTCCTGTCGCCTGAAAACGATCTACAGTACATTGTTAAAAGCATCAGGGTGGTTTCATTGAAGGAATGGCGAACAGTGCAGATCCTGTTCAGACTAAGCCCCATATCTGCAGTCACAAATAAGGATCGGACATAAACTATCATACAGCATAAACGCACATATGATTTACTTGGTTTGAGTAGCTCACACAGCACACTATATATTATTTGACATGATAATATAAAGCATAACAGCATACATCTGTAGCATATCCACAGCACGGTTAAAGTATGTACATCGTTTACAAGATCAGGATATACACCGTTGGCATACATCCCGATATCCTACAGCCATTTACATAACAAATGTACATATATAGTTGGCTTATTGTTTACAGTACATTGGAGAATGAAGTAGCTATGCTAAATTAACCGTCTCATAACCACCTTAATTTAACGAACACATTTCGACTGCATTGCAAATAAAGCTAAATTCGGAAAAATAAAACGGGTCATTGGCGTGACATATTTTCTGAGCCCATATGCCCGGAACTTGAAGGTCTGTGAGCTAATTTGCACCCCTAGATATAAGGTAACTAGCTAACTTCACAATGCATTGGTTGTAGAGGTAGATTTATAATGTTATAACGTGGTAGCTAGCCCATCATAAACTAAATGGCATCCATATTTGTGTCTGTGACTGAAGAAATGGGGCTTATGGGTTTTGCAACCAGTGTAGATCCAGATCAGACTGTGCAACCGCACAGTCTGATCAGGATCTGCACTGTTCACCATTACATCAATGAAACACCCGTCATTGCATAACAAGCAATATAGATCGTTATCAGGCTACAGAAGTGTGCTATTTTATCAGGAGCTTCACTGGTCACAAAACCCATAAGCTCCATTTCTCCAGTCACAGCCACATCTAGAAATGTGATTATCTGGGACTACACTGGTCAGAGGCAATAAGTCACATATTACATTCAGAATAAGCACCGACGCATACAAAATCTAGAGCAAATGAGCAGGGGCTCACGGATACCCCCGGCCACCGCCTAGTCCGACAACCAAATATTTTATAAATCATTTGGACTTAACCTTAACGACATGTGAAGTTTATGTGCATTACGGACCGACAGCCCGGATGGAAAGGTGAAAACTATATAACCCTCGACATACTTTATATGCCGGGAATATAATAATGAGAAATAAGACAACTATTTAGAACATTAAAGAACATGCAAATGGTGTAGTCAGGGTTCAATTTTGGGGGTGACTTGGGCGAAGTCGTCGTTTTTTTCTCGCCCAAGTCGCCATATGTGTCCGGCAAGGAGAAGTGCCCTTCGCCTTAAAAAATCTCGCAAAATATCGGAAATTCTAAAAATTTGTTCAGGTAATCCCCATTTCCCACCCAATGACCTAAATCTCGCTAATTGCAGGTCTGCCAAACTGTTTACAATACCATTTGTTTTACGACACCCGATTGTTTGACCAAAATTTCATCACATCATTATACGAATCACTAAAATCATGCCAACCCGCTGTGACAATAAAAGTCACGGGTCGATAGTTTCAATAATCCCCTAGCCAAACATTGCTTCTGGCTACTATAATTGTCAGTTCAAAACACGTGTTATTCTCATGGCAAAGTTATTTATACAGTACAGCCAATCGCTGGTAAGTAAAGGCAGCCCTTAGTGGCATGATTGACAGGTTAATGTTGCGAAAAAAGTCGGCAATAAATCTATCAGCGATTGATCATAAACCCGATATAGTTAACTCCCTCCGAATACTCTCAACCAGACAAACAAACACATGTAAACACGCGTTTTAACGGGCGCCGGATGCCCTACACCTAAGTAATTCAAGGTTAAATGTAGGTCAAGGTCAAATATAGGTCAGGGGTTATTGATGTACATCCCTATGAGAAAAGGTTGTCCAAGTATGGTGTCTGTATGGACAATAGTATTGCATGTACAAGCTTGACTAAAAACCTTAACCAAGGGGAATTAACTAAGTAATTCAAGGTTAAATGTAGGTCAAGGTCAAATATAGGTCAGGGGTCGTTGATGTACATCACTAGGAGATGAAGTTGTCCAAGTATGGTGGGTGTAGGGCCAGGAGTATTCCATATACAAGCTTAACTAACAACCTTAACCAAGGCGTGACGGTGACGCCGACGCCGGGGTGACTACATAAGTTCTAACTATTCTTTGAATAGTCGAGCTAAAACTCCGGACAAGAAGTGTCTGCGGTGGACGCGGACGCGGACGATGTTCGGTGTCAAATCCATAGTATCCCCCGACTTTCGTCCGGGGGATACAAATAGCATCCAATCGTTAGCTACGATTGTGGGTACACCTATTCGAGGCGCCACCTGACGAACCGAGTCGTGGCCTAAACAGCGGATGCTTCCGCCCATGATTGCAACTTTCTATTTCGCCGAAAGGTGTGAACAAATTAAATACGAATTCGATATATTCTAATGCAATCCTTTGATGCCGAAAACAAGTATTGTTTATTACATTACTAACTGTTTATTTCAACCAAATATGGCTAACTCTATTGTCAGAAAACATGAAAAAGTCTGTAAATATCACAGACAATTTCGGCGATTTCGTACCTACGTAGTTTCGTCCTTTTGCAACTTTTTCCAATCGATGTTAACGTAACCCGATTTTTATGATAATTCAGTTTTATGTCTACAATCTATTTTCAAATTCTACAATCTACTACATTTGCTTCCCAGCACAACCCCCCCCTCCCCCACTCCCCAGAGCTGCCAACCCCATGTCAGTCACATGAGGAACATGGAGAGAAAAGGGGGCTATTTTCCGGAACACCCCATATGTTTTCCAGAACACAAATCAGTACTCACTTATATGCATAAATTAACTTTTTTAGAGCCTTGGCCCTCGTTTCAGCCACCATGACCAACCGAAAAATCACAATTACACTGCTTGCAAGACGTAAATTCATTACCGCGCTTTGACAGGACCAAATTGGGCCATGTTTCGCTGTAATCAGTGATGAACAAATGTGTTCTCCTGACTTCTTTCGATAAAAAATACCCAAGTTCGTTGGCTGCACGCTTTGGAGCAGACATTTTATGAATTTACGTGATGAAGAAATCAATATCGCTGAGCGCTTGAAACTACTATTACTACACAACAAGAATCGAAATGGTAAGCGCCTCGGCGAGTATGATTACGGGTAAATAAAAAAATAGGATTTATTGGCAGAATTGTGAAATTATTATTTCCAGATATTGCCGCGCTGATTTTTTTAAAAATCGTACTTTTTAATTGTTATCCGTACTTCCGTATTTCTAACGTATTTTCCGGAACAAATACGGAAAAATCGTAACAGTTGGCAGCTCTGTTGTTAACGCTCACTTAAACCATCTTGACGAGGTGGCTCAACATGTTGATGCCTCTACCCTCTAATAGATATGCTGTTGAAAACATAGAGTTAATGTATACAGTTACACGATAACTATAAGTAAGAGAAAAAATCCGGGAAAATATGATTTTGATCACTTCTCCCTAATTTCCCCTCACTTCTCCCTATTTTGCCTGGAGGGAGAAGTCACTTCTCCCTAAATGTTTGGCCTAGATTGAACCCTGGACTGTAGCCATAGAAAGATAATTGACAGCAATGTTCAACTACCATACATGCATGTGCCTTTCTGAAGTGACTTACTGTATAATTCAAGGTGTATGATCACGTGGTTACAACAACAAGTACTGAAAATTCCAGAAGCCCTCCAATTCAAAGTACGTATTCTTTTATTTTGTCCTTATTAAGTAACGGATTTTGATGAAATATGGTGCATCAAACGCGTCTTGTTAAGCTGCATTTGGTGGTCTCTGTACTTTGGCCCAAACTTCTGTCGTCTGTGCGAAGAATCGATTTTTGTGTCTACTGACACGGAAATCGATTCTTCGCAAAAACGGCATATGTATGTGCCAAACGCTTGGGACCACCAAATTCAGCTCATGAAAACTCGTTTGCTGGGCCATATTTCATCAAAATCCGTTGCATATTAACCCTTTCCCTGTTTTGCGATATTTCGACTCATCAAAATCCAAAACATCTGAATAAAAGAATCAAATGCTGGGTCAAATGATGGTTAAATTATCTGATAGAGTAGAAAACATTGTGGGAAAAGGAGAAATTGCTTGTTACAAGCAATTTCTCCTTTTCCCACAATGTTTTCAAGACATCTTCTGCAGAGGCGTGAAAAGTCGTCTCTATCAGGGAAAGGGTTAAGGAAAATATCAAATAATACTTACTTTGAAGTGGGCGAGCTTTAAACACTTTCAGCTATTGTTGTTGTTGTTGTAACAACGTGATCATACGCCTTGTAATTGTTGTCAGCTCAATTGACCACGCAAACGTACATCACGTACGTTACTCAGTATAGTCTTAGTGTAGCATTTCGCTGTGGACCAGATCCACATATTCATTCACAGCGTAAACCTGGATTAGCACCATAAAACATTCTGAGCAGATTCTCTCTAAATTTGTGCCAAAAATCATGTAGTCTTATTGGCCGAGAGTCTCGACCAATCAAACTTCATGATTGTTAGCATAAGAACGTAGTACATGTACATACTCAGTAGGTTTTATAACCACAGATTGCACTAAATTCAGTGTATGACTATGAAATACAGCCCGACAGCACAAATGTTTTCAGTCATACTATGCAGTCTGTATGAAATACAGTCATACACTGATATTAGTGGTCTGAAAATACTTTCATTGCCGAAAAACACGGTATCACATTAACACGGGACGTGCAGCCATGCCATCAGGGCTTTTCCAGTAAAAATTTCCCTGGGGGTGGGGGTGGGGGGGGGGGGGTGGGCAGGGGGACTGGCTTTTTTTAGGGTACCACCACCGGAATTTACATAAAATTATACCCCCCACCACCAGAATTAATTTCTTGCATAACCCCCCACCCCCCCCGCCACCGGAATTGATTTTTTGCATAAAACACCCCCACCACCATTTAACCCCTACCTCCAGAAAAAAAAAGAATATGTGAAATTGTTTGATTATTACCACTGCCGGAAGCTGAGGTCAACTAATATTGCTAAAGTCGTGTCATAAATAACGTTGATGTGTGTCGACATTAGGGCACTGACAAGTACTGGTTTGTTATTGGCAGACGTTGTGAACGCATATCTGTGAAAGAATATATCAAGCTGCTCTTTGTTCTATATTAATAAAACACATCATTATAAATATTAATCATTATACATGTAATACCATCGACTTGGTACTTACCCTATACGTGTATGCCATAAATATTAAAATCCACTGAAGTCCATTAGACAGAAAGGCGCCATTTTTTTATGAATCCAAAATTGTTATGAATGAGTTACGTCAACACGTAGTAAATAAGACACGCCCATAAACATTCATACGCACATAGTTTCTTCAATAAAACACAAATATTATTAAAAATAAGGAAATTAAGTAGTAGAAATGTAATAAATAGGATAATTAATCGTTCAGGAGTGAATAGCGTGAAATAATACACTCATGTTCATCGGTTTCGCTACGCGAACTTGTTGTTTACACGGAGACTGACGAACACTCGTGTACTTGGGGTCGAGATGTCTGACAGCCAATCGAACTAGGCCGGCCGAACATTATATATATAGGGGCGAAACGACCTGGGGCGAACGGGAATAAGGGCGAAACGACCCGGGGTGCGAACGGGATTATGGGCAAAAAGACCTGGGACCAATCGAACTAGGCCGAAGCGCTGGATTGCAAGAACGACAACTCTTAATAACTTTCGTTGACCAGTGAACATTCAATGTCGGTGTTTTTTTACGGAGACTTCTAAATTGATACACCGACACCCACTTTAATACTTATGGAAAATAACACCCATCACTATGGGGACATAGGGGAACTTAACCCCCCACCACCAGAAAGGATAAAAAGAAAAAGAAAATACCCCTACCTATAGATATTTTAAATGACGTAGACCCCACCCAGTAGAAAAATAAATAAATTAATACGACCACCACCATGCTGTTTTAAAAAAAAAAAAAAACCAGTCCTCCACCCCCACCCCCCCCCCTCCCCCCCCCCCCCCCCCCCCCCCCCCCCAACCCCCCCCCCCCCCCCCCCCCCGAAAAAAATAAAAAAATAATTAGAAAAGCCCTCAGTACCAGTCGTACTGCTCGACAGGCTCGTAGAAGTCGTCGTCCCAGTAGTCGGAGTAGATTTCTTCGTCCTCGTAGGACACATCGCCGTCGTCGTCTTCCTCATCCTCCGGGTAGTCGATCTGGTACGTCGCCTGGCTGCGCACAGTGTGAAAAGTGCAGTGTGGGCAGTTGATGTGACACCGCACATGCTCCGCCGGGATTTTCGCCACCACTACTGCACTGTTTGTAAGCGACTTCGGCAGCGCTTGGATGGTTTTCCAATTTTGATTTGCGAAGTTGTACACGGAAGACTGTTCCAATTGTTTTTTTGTCAACGGACTTTTCCCGCCAAACATGTAGAGCTGGTTCTGGTGTGTGGTGTAGATGTAGTCCGATCTTGCAGGTTCCTCCACTGGGTACGGAAGGAGGAGTTCCTTCGTTGACGACCATTTCCTTGTCACAAAGTTGAAATTGCGGTAGCGGTAACTTCCCGGTTTCGCCAAGCAGAGTTCTCCATTCAGGGGAAACATGACTGGCTCGTATATCGCACCTTTAGAGTTCTCGTACTTCTTGCCGTATTTCGTGTCCAGGTATATAAAGCGGATCAATTTCTTGTTCTTGGTGGAGCCGCGAGAGCCACACTTCCAGCCCATAATACAGATGTAACGGTTATCCACGGAGCACACAGACAGCACGGTCTTGGTCGTGCGCGGGAACAACTTACACTTCATCTCGCAGTGACTGCCGTCCTCCGTCATCTGCAGCATGCAGCACTGCCAGTCTGAGTGCGACGAACATTCGTCACTGAAGCGGCCGGACGCGATCAGATAGAGGCGCCCATTACACCAGACGATGTTCTGAATGGTCAGCTCACAGCAGAGGTCTGGCAGTCCGAGGCGGATACTCGTCCACGACTTCTCGAGGATACTGAACTTGAACATGTAGACGACGTCATTCTCCACGGGAGATCCAGAGCTGGAGTCGTACACGTACAGGGAGTTTGTGGCCGGGTCGTACGCCACCAGGGGCTTCCGCATCTGGTAGGGCAGTGGCGCCATCTCGGTCCAGCGGTTCTCGGCGACGATGTAGCCGTACACGTTGTTCACGGAGATGACGTCAGAGAGGGGGAAGAAGGGCAGAAAGGAGTGGAAGTACTGGCCCTGGCCGCAGCCCCCCAGCAGCAGGACCACGTCCTGGGCCGCTCCCTCCCCCGCCACCATCCCCGCCAGCACCTTCATCTTCATGTTCAACACGTGCATCACACACGTGCTGCTCCCGCTCACCAGGGGACACAACTCCACCGTCTTCTCCAGGAAGTCACGCGACATCTTCCGCAGTTCCAGGAAACAGAACATGTCGGCAAAGTATTTCTCCCGTGCCTGCTGATCATGCTCCACCCACTTCACGATAAACTTGAAGAAATCCTCCAATGCCACGTAATTCAACGAACTATCAGTCAACATGAGGATAATCGACTCACAAGTCAAGGTCAATGTCTCTGCTTGCTGCATGACCTCTGGGAGATGACCTCTGACAAAGTCAAAGACTTTCCCATAGATATCCAGGTCATATAAACTGGAAAGCAGACTAAGATTGACACAGTTGTCCACAGTTATTTCGACTGATGACAAATAGTCGGCACATGCTTGTTTTAGGTCTTGAATCTGGAGATAATCAGCGACCTCCAGAATGTCCTTGACCGACTCGTACGAAATCTCCATGGTACCCAGGTATAGGAAGGTGATGGCGGCACGCAGGGCTACTGTCTTCCCAACGCTGATCTTCACCTTCCCTGCAAACATGAAAACAACTAGAAATTGACGCTTGTCGACAAGCCCATGTATATTCCTGATGTTCTTAACAACTAGAAATTGACGCTTGTCGACAAGCCCATGTATATTCCTGATGTTCTTACATGAGACTCGCCTATGGGTAATGGTTTATGCAAGTGTGAAATGTCATGAAAATATTCCAAAGAGAACAGGGCTCCAGATAAGGAATTGGTAATTGAGTAGTGTTACTCCATCATTTCTGAAGCAATTGGGTATTTCAAAATTTTAATTGGGTAAAATAAAATCGCACTACTGTTTACATATCAACAGACAGCAATTATTGAATAGTTTGCATCGAAATTAAAACATGTCTGGGCATTTCATTAGAATTTTCTCCTTGGAGACAATTCTAAGGAAATACCAAGATATGTTTTTTCATGGAAAATAACAAAAATATGCTATATTTGTGGTCTGTTTATTGTCTTATGCTGCATGATAACGGTACCATAAAATATGTATTGCTTTTTGATACTCGCTATGTCTGATTTCAATTGGGTTTTTGGCAATTTTAATTGGGTATTTAAGCAAATACGCAGCTTATCTGGAACTCTGGAGTAATCAAGTTTTGGATTCATAGGAAATCAATCTGCGAATAAACAAATGGAGATAACTCGAAGCTATATGTGTATACATGTGTGGGACATGTCCAAGTGCATACTGTAGCCACGTGTGGCTGTATGCTCAATAAATGTATGCTCAATAAATGTAAATTTCAATTGATGGATTTACATTTATTGAGGCTGCATATGCAGCCTATGCTCAATAAATGTAAATCCAATAATTGTTTACAAGAAAACATTGTTAATGAGAAATTTACAGTCTATCATAATTTTGCACTTACGAAAATTTTAGTCGTACAAAGTTTAGTGAAACGGGCCCCAGTTGGCTACCTAAAATGGCCATTTGGCTACTATTATTTCAGAAATGGACATTTTGACTACTAACTAGAAAATGTGGCCTGACGACGCACTTATGGCCCCTATAGGTGATTTGAAAATAAACAGACAGACGGAGGGATGTAAGTAATGCATGAGTGCAATATGAAGATATTAGCTGAAGGCAAACAGAAATTATAAGTGATTTGAGAAACTTGTACAAAAACTTTCAACAAAATAAACAGCCAGACGGACGGATGTACAATCAGTAGCGAGGGTAATTGTATTACATGTAATGTGGAATGATGTATCGTTACTAAGTAATGCATGTGTGCAATATGAAGATATTAGCTATAAAAGGCAAACAGTAATTATAGGTGATTTGAGAAACTGTTACAGACAGACAGACAGACAGACAGACGTAAACAGACAGACGTACGATCCGTAGCAAGGGTAATTGTATTAATGTGGAAGGATGTATCTTTACTACATGTAAGCAATGCATGTGTGCAATATGAAGATATTAGCTGAAGGCAAACAGAAATTAAGTGATTTGAGAAACTTATAAAAACTTTCAAATAAACAAGAGGGCCATGATGGCCCTAATTTGCTCACCTGACTCCATGAACACCAGAGGAGAATGTGACATCGAGTTCATATGTGTTTTAAAAAAATTGTGCTATTTTTAGATGGCGGTCATCTTGGATTAAGCGATGACTCATTTTACCAAATCTGAAAATGCTTCACCCAAAGATCTTAACTTACTATGAAGTTTGGCCAGCATCGGCCATGTGGTTCCTGAGAAAAAGACGTTCAAAATCTCGAATAAATAGACCTTTTGACGGCCATCATGGAGGACATAATCATCTGATTCCGACAAATATTGCACCAGAGCAAGCGCCTCATCGAGACCTTCAATTTGATATATGACAGGAGCATATTTGGTCAAAAATAAAATTTGACCCCACGGGCCATGCCCATTTTTGACCCCGGGGTCACTATATTCACAACTTTGAAAGAGCATTGTATATCAATCATTCCTACCAAGTTTCGTCAAAATCCGGCCAGCGGTTCACGAGAGAAGATTTTTTAAGAATTTATGCTATTTTTAGACGGTGGCCATCTTGGATTAGCGATGACCTCCATTTTAACAAATCTGAAAAGGCTTCACCCATGGACCATAACTTTTAAGTTTGGCAACCATGGGCCAAGCGGTTCATGTGAAGAAGAATTTTGAAATCTCAAATAAAAGAACAACCTTTTGACCTTTCGGCGACCATCTTAGATGACATAACCATCCGATTTCGACAAACAAGAGGGCCATGATGGCCCTAATTCGCTCACCTGACTCCATGAATACCAGAGGAGAATGTGATATTGAGTATTTTAACAAAATTGTGCTATTTTTAGATGGCGGTCATCTTGGATTAAGCGATGACTCTCATTTTACCAAATCTGAAAATGCTTCACCCAAGGATCTTAACTTACTATGAAGTTTGGCCAGCATCGGCCATGTGGTTCCTGAGAAAAAGACATTCAAAATCTTGAATAAATGGAGCTTTTGGAGGCCATCATGGATGACATAATCATCCGATTCCGACAAATATTGCACCAGAGCAATCGCCTCATCGATACCTTCAATTTGATATATGACATGAGCAAAAATAGGCAGATTTGGTCAAAAATAAAATTTGACCCCACGGGCCACGTCCATTTTTCAACCCCGGGGTCACCATTTTAACACCTGTGACTGTACGTCGATCGTTCATACCAAGTTTCGTCTAAATCCGGCTGGCGTTTCATGAGAAGAAGAGTTTTTAAGAATTTGTGCTATTTTTAGATGGCGGCCATCTTGGATTAGCGACGACCTCGGTTTTAACAAATCTGAAAAGGCTTCACCCATGGACCATAACTGTGAAGATTGGCCACCATGGGCCAAGCGGTTCGTGTGAAGAAGAATTTTGAAATCTCTAATAAAAGAACGACCTTTTGACCTTTCGGCGGCCATCTTGGATGACATGACCATCCAATTTTGACAAAAAATGTACCAGAGCGATCGCCTCTTTCACACCTACGATTTAATGTAGACATGACCATATTCGGTCCAAAATAAAATTTGACCCCACATTTTTTACCCCCCGAGGTCACCATTTTAACAACTTTGAAAGAGCATTGTACATGACCATGAAGTATAGGCCCAATGGTTACCGAGGAGAAGACGTTTGAAAATGTTCACGGACGGACGGACGGACGGACACATTGCGGTAACAATAGCTCACATGAGCTTCGCTCAGGTGAGCTAAAAACACTATACATGTACATTGTATATTCAGCCCGGAAATCAGAATAATCCTGATTTGATGCTAGGTCCTCGCCACAACAAAATCACTTGGCCCCCTCCCAAAAGCCGTAGGTAAGCCCAGGTAACAAAAGAGCCAAAGATAAAAACGTACCCCGAGGGCCAAACCAGGCAAATCGTGATTCCTATAAGGAGGAACCCCTACCGTTAATTTACGCTGTCATGTTCGCTCGACCAACCACCCACTAGTGCCAACGTAGCACAGGACACGAGCACAGACACTACCTGCTTTGCGCTCCTTCATGCCGCTGTCGTAGAGAGACTCGAAGTAAGGGCAGGAGACGAGCACGCTCCAGTGGGCCTTCATCTCCTACAACAGGGTACGGGCTTATACAATATTCTGAGCACATACCGTATTTATTCTAACAATAGCCCCCTCCCATATTTTTAATCAAAATATACGGACTCCATAAAGAAACGCAACAGAGGATTGGTTGCAATATTTTGTGACGGCTTGCAAGGAATTTGCAATTTAATGTAAGTTCAATATGTCTGCTATCAGTTAGACGCAATAACAATGATCACAAGCTGCCAAAACAAGCATAACGACACTGAATAATGTCAAAATCGGCAGCACTAAGCACCTGGGGGCCGTTTCACTAAATTTTGTACGACTAAAATGTTCGTAAGTGCAAATTTAAGATCGTCTGTAAATTTCAATTTATGGATTTACATTTATTGAGCATAGGCTGCATATGCAGCCTATGCTCAATAAATGTAAATCCAATAATTGTTTACAAGAAAATATTGTTAATGTGCAATTTACAGACTATCATAAGTTTGCACTTACGAACATTTTAGTCGTACGAAGTTTAGTGAAACGGCCCCCAGATGTTCCCCATCTGCAAGTCCAGCAAGTACGCGTCTCGTCATCGAGTTAATCAGACGGTTTACCACCAGAGATATAGGAATGTTCTGCCATTCTTCAATCCACGCCGGACGTAGCTGCTGGTGGCTTGATGGTGGATTTTGACGTCGCCTTAGACGTCTGTCTAGAATATCCCAGATGTGCTCAATTTGAGAGAAATCGAGGATGTAGGGTGGCCAATTCATTACGTCAATGTTGTTTGTATGTAGAAAGTCCATACTTAGTCTTGCCACAGGAGCATGTGCATTGTTTTGCATGCATTACATCATTGTCCCGCACAAAAGGCATTACGACCGGTTGCAAAACATTGTCACAATACATTTGAGCTGAACATTACGGTCCCATCCATGACAAAAAGCGGTGTCTACCATAACACCACCTCCACCGAATCGATCATTCTTCCACGCAGTTATTCGAGTAGCGTTCGCCCTGACGTCGGAACACACGTTGTCGACGGCCAGACCTGTACAGTAGAAACCGCGACTCGTCTGTGAATAGTATACGACTCCAGTGGTGAAGAGGAAATGCATTTTATATATCGATGGTCTAGTAACATAAGGTCGTAAGTGCTATGCTAAAGCATATCACTTACGACCTTATGTTACTAGACCATCGATATGTTGACGCAGCCACTCCTTCCAAGTCGTGTAAGAGGCAATCCTATGTATGGACGATATGGCTTGAGGTCAGCCTCACTCAAGCGATTGAGCACAGTGGACCTGCTTATTCTGTTGTTGTGAGTCCCAGGGCGTGTTGCTAGCAGTTTTTGTGGCAGTAAGAAATTGATGATGTAAATGGGTCAGTTGAATATAACGGTCCCGACGAGGTAACGTTACGCACGGACGTCTGCTACTGTTAGGTGCCACATGTATACCTTGATTATCACATGTATTTGTATACTCCACAGGTCGCTGGAGTCTTCTGTACTTGACCAATACAACCAATTCAACATGGTAGCAGAGCGTCAATCGATCGTGAGCGAGGCGACTTGGACGGACACGTGTTTGAGCGAGCGTCAGCGATACAGTGCGAGCGAGCGATTCAGTGTGTCAGCGATTCAGTGTCTCAGCGTAGAGGAATCTGTGTAACAATATACTAGTAGCGTTCAAGTTTTCTAGAGACGGTACATGCGTATAACAATATAGTGTTCAACAAACTGTCAACAATGGCATCCTCTGTGAACTATAAAGCTCCCCCAGTGTTCTCAACCCATAAACCGTATAATAGATGGGTTGAAGAGTTGAAAGTTTGGGAAACCTTGACCGACTTAGACGAGAAAAAGCGAGGTCTTGCAGTTGCTCTGTCATTACCAGAGGAGGGGCAGAACTCCATTCGTGACAAGGTGTTCAGTGAACTGAGTACAGCTGCATTAAATGCGGATGATGGGGTGAAGCAGCTCATAACATTTATGGACAACATCTTCAAAAAGGATGAGCTAAGTGAAGCGTATGAAACATACACAGACTTGACAGATTTAAGCGGTGTAGTAGTATGCCAATGGAAGAGTATGTGACGGAGTTCGAGAAACTGTACAACAGAACAAAGAAATTCAAAATGGAGTTGCCTGAGCCTGTTTTGGCATTTAAGCTATTAGAGTGCGCTGATCTTGAAATGAAGGACAGACAGTTAGTGTTGACTGGTGTGGACTATACAGTGTTTGACACGTTGTTCAAGCAGATGAGAAATTCTTTAAAGAAGTTTTTTGGTCAGCAGGCAACTCGTGCATCTGTTGACAGTACATCCAAAATAAAAGTTGAACCTGCGTTCATGGTCGCCGAGGAAGTGAATTACGCAGGGAGACAGAATTTCTATCCGCGCGGTCGTGGTATGAGAGGCGGCAACAGAGGCAGATATCAGCAAGTGTATAACCCTCGGTATTCACCAGCTAACTTCGGTGGGAATTCACAATCTAATTTTGGTGGTGGTAACAGGGTGACCAAATCCATTAATCCCAATGGTTCTGATGGATACCTCTGCGCTGTCTCAGCTGTGACTCAATTCGACATCTTGTGAAACAATGTCCCCATTTGTATGAAAACATGGGAAAGCGCCAGTTGAAAAAGAAAAAGTGTTCTATTCACAGGAAATAAAGGTCCGGAGTCATTAGTGTTAATGTCTGAAGCTATCAATTCAGCTGTTCTAGACAGTGCCTGTAGTTCGACAGTTACAGGAACAGCGTGGATGGACTGTTACTTAGATTCGCTAGAACCCTCTGCTCGAGACAAGGTTAAACACTCACCAAGTGACACAGTGTTCAAATTCGGAGGTGGTACTGTCTTGGACTCTCAGGAAAAAGTGACATTCCCTTGTGTGATTGCTGGTGTAGAATGTGACATTGAAACAGATGTTGTGAAGAGTGACATTCCCCTACTTCTTAGTAAGACAGCCATGAAGAAGGCGAGAGTGAAGTTAGATCTAGAGAATGACTGTGCTTCTATCTTCGGGACTGACGTACAGTTACAGTGCACATCATCAGGACATTATTGTGTACCTATTGATCAGTCAAGCGTGGATGTCCATGAAACTACTGAAGCTTTACTGTCATCACATGTAGATCAGGACAAGAACAAAGTCATTGAGAAGCTTCACAAGCAGTTTGCACACCCTCCGCTAAACGGTTGAAGAGCCTGATGAAAGATGCTGGTGGTTACACAGATGACCACCTTAAGTGTGTAGACGCAGTGTCAGAGTCATGCGAAATATGTAAAAAGTATAAGAAGACTCCAGCCAGACCAGTTGTGTCTCTGCCTTTGGCTACAGAATTCAATGAGGTTGTAGCTATTGACTTGAAAGAGTGGAAGCCTGGTGTATACTTCCTGCACATAATTGATATGGCCACTAGATTCAGTTTGGCTGCAGTGATAAATCGTAAGACACCAAAAGTTGTAACAGAGAAGATTATGACTGTTTGGATTGGAAGTGGTATCGGACCGCCTAAGAAGTTCTTAGCTGACAATGGAGGCGAGTTTGCAAATGATGTATTCCGCGATATGTGCCAAAACTTAAACATTGACGTGCTCAACACAGCTGCGTAAAGCCTATGGCAGAACGGTATTTGCGAGCGTAACCATGCAGTAGTTGATGAGTGTGTTGTGAAAATTCTTGAGGACCAACCAAAACTCAGTTTGGAAGTTGCCTTGGTGTGGGCTATTAATGCCAAGAATTCATTGAGCATGGTGTATGGATGGAGTCCGTACCAGTTAGTGTATGGGGCAAATCCCAATATTCCATCAACATTACATGACAAGCCTCCGGCCTTGGAAAACTCAACAATCAGTGAAAGCTTTGCGAAGCACTTGAACGCGTTACATTGTAGTAGACGTGCATTCATACAAGCAGAATCCTCAGAATGCATAAGGAGAGCATTACGGCACAAGATTAGAGCATCTAAAGAGTATTTTGAACATGGTGAACAAGTATACTACAAGAGGGATGACGATCACAAATGGAAGGGGCCTAGAAGTGTAATTGGACAAGATGGAAAGATTGTGTTCGTGAGGCATGGTAGTGTGTATGTGAGAGTGCATCCCTGTAGGCTGATTAAATGTGGTGCAGAATTCCAAAATCCAGTGAATGAAGTACCGGTAGTAATGGGTCATTACTGAGAAGAATGTAGATGGCAATCATTTTGTGAAAGCTCGATTAGTAGTGAGGGGTTTTGAAGAGGAAAATGTAGTACAATCAGATTCACCTACAGCTCACAAAGAGAGTCTGCGTCTCTTTCTCACATTATCTTCGACACTAAAGTTTTCGTTGCATACCTTAGATGTCAAGGCAGCATTCCTTCAAGGAAATGAGGTTGATAGGGACATATATGTGAACGTTCCAAAAGAATGTGCAACATATAATTCAATTGTGTGGAAGTTAAAGAAGTGTGTATATGGTCTAGTTGATGCGTCTAGAAATTGGTTCTTGAGTGTGAAGAAGGAGCTCTTGTTGTTGGGATGCTTGCAATCTAAATTGGACCCTGCAGTGTTCTATTGGCTCCAAAACGGCGAATTGCAAGGTGTTCGTTCTAATGCATGTTGATGATTTCTTGTGGGCTGGTTCAAGTGACTTCAAGGTCAGTGTCATAGATGTTATCATGGACAAATTTCAGTGTGGTAAGGAGGAAGATGGCAGTTTCAGGTACATTGGTATGAACATCGCACAGGAAGGTGATAAGATACTGCTAGATCAACATGAATATACTTGGGAATTGGACCAGATCAGTGGTGTCACATCCGAAACTGTTCAGAGTAAGATTCAGCAGGAGGTCATAGGTCAGTTACACTGGATTTCCACGCAGACCAGACCCGACCTCAGTCTTGATGGGTTCGACTTATCCACAGCCACTGGTGAGAATAGTCTGAAACAGAAAAGTAAAATCAACAAAGTTGTTCGTAAAGCAAAAAAACAATGCATATAAGGTGGCGTTTCCTAGTCTGCGTAGTTTAGAGGAAATAGAGATTATTCTGTTCATGGATGCGTCCTATGCAAACCTCTCTGATCGAGTGTCTAGTGCCGGAGGATACGTTGTTTTTCTTCAAGGAAAGAATGGCTATTCTTCTCCCATCACTTGGTCTTCAAAGAAAATTAAACGTGTAGTGAAAAGTTCTCTAGCTGCTGAATGTCTGTCATTGGTGGATGGTATTGATGCTTCCTTCTACTTACGAAGTCTTCTCCAGGAGATCATTCCGTGCTGTCCTTCCATTCCCATAATCTGTATGACGGACAACAAGTCACTGGTACAAAATATCCATTCCACAAAATTAGTGTCCGAGAAGAGACTGCGGTTAGATTTGGCTAGTATTAAGGAAAGTGTGTCTGTCGGAGACATCCAGGTGAAATGGATCAAGGCCAGCCATAAGATATCTGACTGTTTAACTAAGGGCGGGGCAGATTTCCACCTTCTGACGGAAGCAATCAGCAGTGGGTCGTTACCAGGCATATAAGACTAATGCGATTGTACCATGATATCGGACGGAGTTTCATTTCAAATACTGAGAAATGTACTTGAGAATTTGTTTCAAAATGTGATTTGGTTATGTTTTTACATGACTGGTGATTAGTTGTTAATCAAGGATGCTTAAATTTTTCATTTAAACTTCAAGGATGCTTAAATTTTTCATTTAAACTCTTAAGACACGGGATGTGTTAGGTGCCGACATTGTATAGTTTAATATTCTTTTACATACACTCCACCAGTTGCTGGACCTTACATTTAATCTCTTAAAGACACGGGAGTGTGTTAGGTGCCACATGTATACCTTATCACATGTATATGTATACTCCACAGGTCGCTGGAGTCTTCTGTACGTCGGACGCGTTGATAAAGATGTGAAATGGTACTGTGGTTCGCATGTAGAACTCTAGCTACCATACATTGACTACTTCCATTAAGTAACATCCCTACTGCGTCATTACATTGATTTGGTGTCAACCGTACCATCGCTTGTAACACATTTCATCACATTTCTATCGTATGACTTTTCTGTCCCAATCCTAAATGAACATACTGTGGTAGCTTTTACGCGGACTAGATAACACCATGTAAGTATGCACAGGCAAAACATGTATTTCAACTTACGTCCACCCGAGCGTAAACCATTAGCCATACATGTATGCTGACAGCAATGCGATATTCGGATATATCCAAGTTTATACCCAGATAAATTCCACAAAAAGGCCATTCATTCCTATAATATTTTGCAAGTTTTTCTAATGTTTTTATGCTCATGAATTGCATTAATTTGCATAGCCCCGGGGGCATTTATTGAAACAAATACGGGACTCATACTCAAACACAGGAAGTTTGATCAGCCGAAGCTGCGCTTTGTTTAGGCCCTGGCTCAGACTGGGTGGATGTGCAGGCTGATCAGGGTATACACACATGTGGAAGACTCGGACTTATGACACCAAAAACATTGCCATTACAAAAAATCCATTACCCCACCAACTTGGTCTCATACAGTACTATCTTCTATAATAGTTCTAAGCCAAATTTCATCCCTTCAGGACTGAAAGACAATGTTCTGATGTGGTGCCAGGGCTGTTCGCCATTCAAACCACTTAGCCCGACATGTGAATGCGGGTTTCCAATGTACATGTACATGTATTACTAGGGCACCCACTAATAAATTACTGTTAATTATGCCAGTATCGATTTTGAAATCATCATTATTTTCTGTAAATTATGTCGCAAATTGATAAAAAATTCAGAGCCCATGCTGCACGAGCTCTGAATTTGTTGTCAACATTTGTTGTCATTCACAGAACATAGTGCATTTTGTCAAAATAAATATCGTCGAAAAATGGCAATGCAATAATGGGCATAATACCATTCAGTGAATGAAACACGTGTATTGCTTCTAACTTATAGTTTTAATCCTTATCAGACTTCAGGAAAGCGATAGAAGATCAGAAATGTTACTATCCACAAATGCCATTCGCTCCAGTCACAGACACATACATATATTATGGCAAAATTAGTATAGCTGGCTGGCGCCTGTGAGAAGCAACAAGAACACATACACTTCCACCAATCTCGAGTGACACGTCACAGAACTCGGACTGTGACAGTAACTGGTCATACAGGTGTTGTTGCAGCTTCAGGGCGTGGCTCGACTTGCTGCCCATCTGGCGCGGGTAAGGCTCGTCCGAACACATGCTCATCATCATGGTGGCTGGTTAGTCACGAAAACCAAGAGAACGACTTATTCAGGAGTGGCAATGTTCCACCTGAAAAAAAAAGTAATCGCTGATAGATAGAAAAGATAATATTAAATTACACAGTGAAACCTCTCTAAATAACTGGACAGCCTGGAAGTTTGCTTAGAGAGGTTCCACTGACAGTGAAACCTTTCTAAAACTGTGCATACATTGCAATCACAAACAGCCAATATCATCCAAAATGAAGATGGCATAATGAAGCCCATCACGGATGCCTTCTGGGGTGGTTTAGAGGTTATAATATACACATAGTTACACCCTTTCACCCCTAAATAACTGGAATGGACTGTGATAGCTTATATTTTCTGACCAATCCAATCGTCACAAAATCATGTTCACACTAGTCCATTTAGGAAAAGGGGGTGTCTTCTAAAACAAGAGCTGTAGGAGAACAGCATAGCTTGACTACGAGGGTTGTTGATGTCCACATAGCTTGACAAACAAGGTGGCTGCGGCCTACATAAAAACCTTAACCAAGGTTGACTAAAAACCTTAACCAAGGGAAATTAAGTAAGTAATTCAAGGTTAAATGTTGGTCAATGTCAGATATAGGTCAGGGGTTATTGATGTACATCACTAGGAGATGAAGTTTTCCAAGTATGGTTGCTGTAGGCCCAGGAGTATTCCATATACAAGCTTGACTAAAAACCTTAACCAAGGGGAAATAACTAAGTAATCCAAAGATAAAAGTAGGTCAAGGTCAAATATAGGTCAGGGATTATTGATGTACATCATTAGGAGATGAAGTTGTCCAAGTATGGTTGATGTAGGGCCCGGAGTATTCCATATACAAGCTTGACTATAAACATTAACCAAGTAATTCAAGGTTAAATGTAGGTGAAGGTAAAATATAGGTCAGGGTTTATTGATGTACATCCCTATGAGAAAAAGTTATCAAAGTATGGTGTTTGTATGCACAATAGTATTCCATTTACAAGCTTGGACTAAAAACCTTAACCAAGGTTGACTAAAAACCTTAACCAAGGGGAATTAACTAAGTAATTCAAGAGGAAATGTAGGTCAAGGTCAAATATAGATCAGGGGTTGTTGATGTACATCACTAGGAGATGAAGTTGTCCAAGTATGGTGGGTGTAGGGCCAGTAGTATTCCATATACAAGCTTGACTAACAACCATAACCAAGGGGAATTAAGTAAGTAATTCAAGAGGAAATGTAGGCCAAAGGTCAAATATAGATCAGGGGTTACATCCCTATGACAAAATGTTGTCCAAGTATGGTGTCTGTATGCACAATAGTATTCCATGTACAAGCTTGACTAAAAACCTTAACCAAGGTTGACTAACAAGAATTCCGCGGAATCAAATGTCTCGCCTTGTCCCGCCGCCTTGACCTCGAGCCTGGGCCAGAAAGCAATTTTCACTGGCCCGAACATATTATGCAATTATTGACTATCAGATTATATTCTATGGCTCACTAGTCAATAATTGTTTTAGTATATGATAATAGTCGGTATATAGCACTTACGACCTTATGCTACTAGACAACAAGAAACGAGGCAAAGCCACGAAGGCCAGGTTTTTTCCAAGCATAGACACTTGGATAACATAATTATACCCACTTTTTGTAGACTAGATGGCTGTGGCCTGCATGTCGCGCCTTGGGGCGAGGCATGGACACTAAAAAAATAGATATAGTAGATGGAAAAATTTTAACCGGACACACGGACGTACGGACGGACGGACATATGCCAAAATGCCGACGATATATGCTTTCCGCAAGCGGGCGCGACAATGATGATAAACACCCATGTGAAGTATCAAGGTAATGGGTGAAACAGTTGCAGAGATATAGTGCAGAACAAAACTTTAACAAAAAAATTCAAAGTAATTTGACCTTGACATTGGGCACAGGGGCCGCACGGTTGGGGGGTAGAATGAAAATATGGATGATGATAAACACCCATGTAAAGTTTCAAGGTAATGGGCGAAGTAGTTGCAGAGATATAGTATAACGAAAAACTTTAACCAAAAAACTTTAACCAGACGTACGTTAAAAAGTTAACTTTGAAAATGGCTAAGTCAATTACGTAGAAATAATAGGTGAAGGTAAAAAAAATGGGCACATGTTGGATAGTTGTATGTGGTGGGCACCCCTTGGTTATGAAGCTGTGAAAGTTTGGTGGTCCTAGGTGGTACAGTACCAAAGAAATGGACTTAAACACGAAAACTTAACATTGTAAACGCGAAAAGTTAACATTGAATGCGCGGAAAAAATGGGTCAAGTTCAAAAAGGTAACATGTTGGATAGTGATATGTGGTTGGCACCCCTTGGTTATGAAGCTGTGAAAGTTTGTTGGTCCTATGTGTTACAGTAACAAAGAAATGGACTGAAACACGAAAACTTAACATTGATTGTGGACGCCGCCCGCCCGCCTGGCTTTCGCCAATCCAATAGCCTGGATTTTTTCCCCAAAAAACCTGGCTAAAAATGGAAAAAAAGTTACCTGTACCTGTATAAATTACCTGTAATAATTTAGCTGGACATTTAGTGGTCAAGCTGGAAATTTGCACATGCTTGCACATGCAGAAGTGTTCAACTGGAGAAGGCTATTGTTCTCTCTACAGGTAAGGTGTACAGAGCGCACGAGAAAACGGGTCTTCATGCATTAATGTTCAGTTTGTAGCAAAGAAAGAAATAGAGTTTAACCTTGACCCTGGAGCCCGGAATTTTTTTTAATAGTCCTATATTCATCTACATATCATAGTAAAGGTATGTATAAAGTTTGATGACTGCAGCTGATAAGGTGTTGAAGTAATGACCATAACACAAAAACTTAACATTGAATGATGACGCAGACACCAACACCGACGACTCCGGAAAAGCAAAACCTATGTCTCGCTTTCCGCTTCGCGGGCGAGACAAAAACCTTAACCAAGGGGAATTAACTAAGTAATTCAAGAGGAAATGTAGGTCAAGGTCAAATATAGATCAGGGTTTATTGATGTACATCACTAGGAGATGAAGTTGTCCAAGTGTGGTGGGTGTAGGGCCAGGAGTATTCCATATATAAGCTTGATTAAAAACCTTAACCAAGGGGAATTAAGTAAGTAATTCAAGAGGAAATGTAGGTCAAGGTCAAATATAGATCAGGGGTTACTGATGTACATCCCTATGAGAAAACGTTGTCCAAGTATGGTGTCTGTATGCACAATAGTATTCCATGTACAAGCTGGACTAAAAACCTTAACCAAAGTTGACTAAAAACCTTAACCAAGGGGAATTAACTAAGTAATTCAAGAGGAAATGTAGGTCAAGGTCAAATATAGATCAGGGGTTATTGATGTACATCACTAGGAGATGAAGTTTTCCAAGTATGGTGGGTGTAGGGCCAGTAGTATTCCATATACAAGCTTGACTAAAAACTTTAACCAAGGGGAATTAACTAAGTAATTCAAGAGGAAATGTAGGTCAAGGTCAAATATAGATCAGGGGTTATTGATGTACATCCCTATGAGAAAAGGTTGTCCAAGTATGGTGTCTGTATGCACAATAGTATTCCATGTACAAGCTTGACTAAAAACCTTAACCAAGGTTGACAAAAAACCTTAACCAAGGGGAATTAACTAAGTAATTCAAGAGGAAATGTAGGTCAAGGTCAATATAGATCAGGGGTTATTGATGTACATCACTAGGAGATGAAGTTGTCCAAGTGTGGTTGGTGTAGGCCCAGGAGTATTCCATATACAAGCTTGACTAAAAACCGTAACCAAGGGGAAATAACTAAGTAATCCAAGGATAAAAGTAGGTCAAGGTCAAATATAGGTCAGGGATTATTGATGTACATCACTAGGAGATGAAGTTGTCCCAAGTATGGTTGGTGTAGGGCCAGTAGTATTCCATATACAAGCTTGACTAAAAACCTTAACCAAGGGGAATTAAGTAAGTCATTCAAGAGGAAATGTAGGTCAAGGTCAAATATAGATCAGGGGTTATTGATGTACATCCCTATGAGAAAAGGTTGTCCAAGTATGGTGTCTGTATGCACAATATTATTCCATGTACAAGCTGGACTAAAAACCTTAACCAAGGGGAATTAACTAAGTAATTCAAGAGGAAATGTAGGTCAAGGTCAAATATAGATCAGGGGTTATTGATGTACATCCCTAGGAGATGAAGTTGTCCAAGTATGGTTGGTGTAGGGCCAGTAGTATTCCATATACAAGGTTGACTAAAAACTTTAACCAAGGCGTGACGGTGACGCCGACGCGACAACATAAGCTCTAACTATTCTTCGAATAGTCGAGCTAAAAATGAAAATTACTCGAAAAAGTGCAGATCCTGATGAGGCGGCTCGTCACGAGCCGGCTCATCTGGATCTGTACTGTTTGCAAATACCACAAGAGGTATGTAGTGTTGAAACGGTTAATGTGACATAACTTTTGTCTCATTACTTTCATTTGCAAAAATAGCTATTGCTAACCAGAAAGCCATTTTGTAAAGATTTTGTCATTAAAAACTATTGACATGTATGCATTTAATGTTTATGTTTAATGGCCTGTCAACAGCTACGGTCATATTAGGCTAATGGAGTCAAATCCCGAAGTTCACATGTACATATACAGGGATTCCGCTGGGGAAAATAAAAAATCGCCACTTCAAAAAAAATAAAACTGGCGATAAAAAATTACAATTTTCAGAAAAAAAATTGTAATTTTTTATCGCCAATTGTTTATTTTTATCGCCAATTGCGATCGCCAGTGGAATCCCTGCATATACAGATGGGAGGAAATCCCAAACTGAAAACTGAATATTTACAAAAACAGACATATAATACATCCAGTCTCCGTGAAACGTATCGGACCAACCGACATGTCCAGTAAAATTATGGCAAGTAGCCGGACCGAATCACAGGTTGAAGTAACTGACCAAGGTCTATAAATACATTAAATGTACCTAAAAGTAACAATAAGTGAAAAAAAATCAGTTGAACATTTTTTTTACTCCCTGTTAGAACACAATACAAGGTGCCTATGTTTAAATGGTCCGTACTCGGACGGCCTCGAGACAACGGACTCTCATGAAACAGACAGCCAATTTATATTGTTTCCGCCAATTGCAGAAGTTAGGCAAATGTTAGCCGTCAGAAACGATGTATTCTCCGATGCGCTATGTCAACACGTTTTCAAACTAGAGATTATTTTGTTCAACAAAATTCCGCATTTATCTTTAGTCGTAATACTTTAGTAACATTTTTCAGGCATATACTACTATATGACAGAGCAAAAATCTGCTTCAAACTACACTTTTACGTCGTCCGTGCCTGTTAAGAAACAGTTTGCATCGAAACAACATTGTTTCCAATTGAACATTTGATCAAACCTACATTTATACCAGTCCAATGTGTCACGACAGACAATTCAATCGCACCAACATTTCTCGGGAAGCCATATTGTCTAATTGTTGATGTGTTTTCCCGATGTCGTCATCGCTAAGCTTATGATTGGTTGAGATTCGTGGAGTGTCACACGTAAGCGTCATGTTACACTGACTGGTTACCAGCCAGTCACCTGTTTACCATGTAAGCGAAGCTATGATGCGTCACCGGGAAAGTCAAAGAAACAAATGTGCCCGATGTCTTCTTACTAGAGACAAATGTGGAAGTTTGTTGGAACAAAATAATCCACAGCTCGAAAACGGAGAATACATCATTGCGGAGGTCTAACATTTGCCTAACTTCTTCAATAGGCGAACATGATATAAATAGATTATTTGTTTTGTGAGAGTCCGTTGTCTCGAGGCTGTCCGAGTACGGCCCATAAATAACATAGGAACCTTTGTAATGCGTTATAACAGGGAGTAAAACAAACACTATGAGCGTAGTCCCACAGCAGTCTGATCAGAGCCTACGCTGTTTGCCATTAACCCTTTCAACACTACATACCTGTATAGTGGTATTGGCAAACAGTGTAGATTCAGATAAGCCGGCTTGTGATTTTGCAATTAAATTTTTGAGAACAAAAACATCTCCTTTTCATAAATGGACTAGTGTGAAAAAGATGTATGTGAGGGCCAAACCAGGTCTCCAGTCAGAATTCCGGTAACGATGAACCCTGATCGTTAAATTATCCATTGCATGCTCCCACCTACCACCCACACAGTTAGATTGTAATCATACGAAAAATATTGCAAGAGGACCACGATCTACACTCGCTGTAAACATTGTAAGATGACTTATGGTAGGCTAGAAGTCTTTGTTTTCTTTGTAGCTGTGACTGGAGAAATGGGACTTATGGGATTTGTGACAGGCGTAGTTCCTGATCAAATAGCACACAGTGTGCGTCCACACAGTCTGATCAGGATCTGCATTGTTCGCCATTCCATCAATGAAACCCCTGTCATGCTTCTAACAAGAAATATATATTTCTTGTATCTATATTTCTTGTCACTTCTGCAGCCCGATAATGATCTATATTTCTTGTATTTATATTTCTTGTCCCTCCTGCAGCCCGATAATGATCTATATTTCTTGTATCTATATTTCTTGTCACTTCTGCAGCCTGATAACGATCTATATTTCTTGTTAGAAGCATGGCGGGTGTTTCATTGGGCGAACAGTGCAGGTCCTGATCAGACTGTGCCGACGCACAGGTTGATCTGGATCTACACTGGTCGAAAAACCCATAAGCCCCATTTCTTCAGTCACAGCCACATATACCTCTTGCACTCAATTTGAGGCGGGGTCTATCCGCATAATACAGAACTAGAGAAAGTGAGCACGTATACCCCCGGCCGCTGCCTGGACCGACAAATAAAATGCAAATATTTAAAAAACTTTAAAGGTATATGCACAAAATGTTCTTTATATCAGAGACATCTGAGACATTTTCTGGCAAAATAAACATTAATTCACCATTACCCACTTATTAATTGGCATTAGTATACATATTATATCTGACGTAAATTTCCACACTGATAGCAGGGGCGATAACTGTATATTATTAAAGTAATCCATATCAGTGTGGAAATTTACGTCTGATATAAAATGTATAATAATGCCAATCAATACGTGGGGTAATGGTGAAGGAATGTTTATTTTGCCAGAAAATGTCTCAGATGATGTCTCTGATATAAAGACTATTTTGTGCCTTCTGAGTGGGCGTGTACCTTTAACCCTTTCAACACTACAATCCTCTATAGCGGAGTGGGCATGTACCTAATATAGTATATGAAAAAAGTTCAAAGTTGTCACGGTCAATGTCATATTAAGGGCAGCATGGATATGTGGCATTTGTCCACAAGTATCATGTATTCAACTATTAAAGTAATCCTTCAAGGGAGAAAGAAGTCATGACAGAATTGAGAAACTCCGGCGAACTTCTTAACCCTTAGACCTCTATCTTATTTTTTTTTGTCGTCTGCTGTTTATTTTCTATGAAGTGCTATATGAAAATTGTTGTGAGTAGCAGTCTAAGGGTTAATGTGTGAAAAAGTTCAAAGTTGTGAAGGTCAAAAGGTCAAGGTCATATAAAGGGCAGCATGAATGTGTGGCATATGTTCACATGTATGCTGTTTTGAAATATTGAAGTAATCCTTAAAAGGAATATAGAAGTTATGACAGAATTGAGAAACTTCAGCAAACTTCTTAATATGGAAAAAAGTTGTGATGGTCAAAAGGTCATATTAAGGTCTGCATGGATGTGTGGCATTTGTCCACAAGTATGCTGTGTTGAAATATTTAAGTAATCCTTCAACGAATATAGAAGTTATGACATAATTGAGAAACTCCGGCGAACTTTGTAATGTGCCGAACACACGGACCAAACACTATATGCCTCCTGCTCTACCGAGACCATAAAAATACAATTGTCACCCTTTTAATGAATTTATAGTCAGCCACCCGCTAATTGACAGCACTCGGTTTTCAATCCTCGTAACATTTTAACAGTTTTTAAAGACTGAAATTTTCACAAAAACATTAGTATAAATTTAAAAAAAATTAAGTTTCATTTTCCATCATAGAAAGAAAACCATATCTTCAGTGACATTTTAAATACATTACTTATCATCAAACAGTGGGTTGCTTAAATGTACAAAAACTGGGTAGACCATAGTTCTGACCGAGTACATACATGTAACTCTTAATTACATCACTTTAAAGGTACATGCCCACGCAGCAGGTTACACTGTACTACTACTTTTCATTTTCTGTCATGCCTTATATGAGCCATTTGTCTACCCATTAACGAGTTATTTTTAATTACGGCGCATGTTAGTTGGTGTTGAATCGCATTTTATATGCTGCGACCAGAGTATTTTCCGACCTCGTGCTATTTTTACCAATACGCGTCACGCGACACGGTCAATCATATCACATCTTTGACATGCGCAGTGAAGTATCGGAAGTTGAGAAGAAAAATCTCTGTTTGAGTCCAAATCTAAATTTCCATGTAACTCTTTCCATTTGGTGATCTGGTTGCCAATATTAACCACTCTCTCTCTGTACTGCCTGTCCCTCAGACATTTCGCCTTTTTTTTGGCCGACGCCGTTTCATACAATTTCCGTCCTGGATGTTTCGACATGTTGATATTCTTGTTTACATATTGGGAAGCCTACTGGCGTGCGTTGTATACTGTGCATGCGCACCGCAAGTCGTGATGTGAAAGTCGTCGTCCCCGCACATTATCAAAATAGACTGTTACCGCCGCGCGTCGCTAACAGTAAATTGATAATTAATAAATGATTATATTTGTATAGCGGGCACTCGTAATCTTTAGAACTGGCGGAATAGTGACATAATTATACACTTATTTAATCCTATAAAGAACATTTTGTGCCTACTGCGTGGGCATGTACCTTTAAGCATTATGACGGAGTAGCATTTCCAAATTTGTGTTTGAAGTGTTCTTTGTTTATTTTCTACTTCATACAGACTGACCCAAGAATTTTGCGAATACACACATTATTAGGGGAGTTTATATTTTTGTCTCATATTGTATAATTTTCTCTCAATAATAATATAGTGAAGTATCATGAACGTCAACGCCCTGAAGATTATTACTATAGTTTAGTGTTAATCCGCAAATTTATACCTTTATACCGTTGACTGTGGTGTAGCGATATAGTGAAATCTGTTGCCTATAAATCGAAAAACATGCAGCTAGGTAGACCAGTATACACAGCTCCAGATAAGGTGCATATTTGCGTAAATACCCAATTAAAATTGCCAAAAACCCAATTGAAATCAGATATATCCCCCCCCCCGGAATTTTTTTGAAAACTACATCGCATTTCCTGCGTTCTGGCGCATTTTGGAGCAAAACAAAACCCCCAATAAACAATAAATTCACAACGCGAACGTAGAAACGTGCCTTGTAAAAAATCTTTACTCTGCAAATTTTAGGCGGGGCACGGGCCGGGTTCGCCCCCACCCCCATGGGTCTGCTGATGTGTAAACAGTAGAGTGATTCTATTTTACACAACTAAAATTTTGAAATACCCAATTGCTTCAGAAATTATGGAGTGATATTACTCAATTCCTAATTCCTTATCTGGAGCCCTGAGTATATATAGTGAATTTTATGGCATATGGTGGAATCAAAAAAATGTCAAGGTCCCTCAAATGACACCAACTTTTTTCTTGCACAACGCAAATTAAACTTCACAATGTTTTAAGGGGTGGAAGAACATCAATGATCAGACTTCGACAAATCCACTCGTCCGCTCGTCCAGTAACTTTTCAGTCTGGGCGAGTGAAAATTGAAAGCCGCGAGTGGAAATTGAAGATCACCACTGAGAAAATGCAAATGCGAAGTTTTGCGAAGCGAAATACTAAATTCCAGTAGTATATAAGTCATAATGATACCACCACCCTCTGGAAGCCACCGGCTACGCGCGGTGCCTCCCACCGGGTGGTGCTATAATTAATGACTCTTATATACTACTCAGATTTTCCTCCATTTTTATGAGAATATTTATGAGAATGGGAGTAATTTTAATTTTTCAAACACGAAGGGGGGAGTAGGCATAATTTTAATTTTTCAAAACACAAAGGGGGGACCATATATTTATGACATGAGAAGATACACCCTATTAGAGATAAGAATCCCTATGTTATACTCAGTATATATATAACATAATGGTTCTAGTTAAGTGTGCGTGGTTGAAGACAGGTAGTCACGGGAGATGTTTCCGCACCGGTATTTACGAATATTGCAAACATCACCGTGCATGGATGCGAAGAGGTTCCGTTTCGCCTCGCCCATGTCGGCATTGTGGGGTAGGGACCAAAGCCGAGTCATTGCTATGTCCACCATGCGGTGGCACTCAGGCTACTCATCGAATGGTTAACAAGGGATTACGTGCTCGCAAGTATTATCGTTTAGTAATAATTCAAATCGGAAAGTCAGTTAGAAAGATAGAATCGATCTAATAAGTCACGGTGTTTCTACAGCATTAAAACACTGTAAAAAACATTATCAAACTAATTTTATTATTATTTATAATATTTTCACCAACAAAGTTAGGTTTATATACGAGAAATAAACACAGTTCATTGTCGGGACGCCGGCACTAATATCTCAACAGTGAGATAGGTTTCGCCACATGTACTTCACTCTGGCCGCTCTACACATTATAGCGGATGGAGGTAATGAAGAGGAGGGGTCCGCGGTATCGGTCCAATGATGGGGTGGAGGAGATGTGAGCGTGACACACCTCGCTAAGCCGAAAAAAGAGAAAAGAGAGATTTAAGCGAAGGGCTTAGCGAGGTGGACCCAGAAGGGTTTTGCTGGCGCGGGTTCGAGCCTCGGTAGGACCTAAACTTTTTTTTTTTTTAATTGTTAATAATTTTCCTAAAATTAATTAATAAATTGTTTACTGCACCAATATAATTAATAATTAATAATTTTGAAAAAATAGGAAAATTAATTATTTTTTAAAAATAATTTTATAAAATATCACAATGGTGCTGTAACATTTCCTCCGACTTTATTTCCAAGTTTTACCCTAAATTTATCCCAATCAGTACACTCAATTTTGGGCATGGTGGCGCGCGCCTTGATTCTTATATCATTTTTTAATTCTTCATATCTCCCCATTTCTTCCACCACGGATTCAAACTCTAAATTTGATATTTTCTTATCGGCCAACGCTTTGGACACCATAACGTCGATGCTTTTTTTTTCTTAGACCTAGCGAGAACGGATATTCTATCATGTTTTCTACTTTTTTTCTCGAGTTTTCCACCCGCCGCCCTAATTACCATACACAGCAACCCAGAAACGGCCGACACCGCACATAAAATCCCCGCTACAGGAACCGTTATAATGGTGGATATAGTTGCAGCTGTTCCCGCCCCACACAACACAGAAACACTTGCCAGAACCGTACTAGATGCTTCAGCTATGTTCACCGCGCGCTTATATTTTTTAGCGTGTCTTTTTCTATTTGCACATTCTCTAACTAAAATATCCTGCATAGCGACGATATTATTCAACCTAAAATCTGAACTTCTTTCGTTAATTGGATATAGTGTTGGTGGAGTGGTATTGAGAGTTGGATACAGTGATTCGTTCATATTTAAATTTTACAAATTTAGTTCAATATATTAGTATTTACACAATAAGTTCAATTAACAATGAGACAATAGTGGAAGAACTCTCTGGGTCACCGATTTTCGTAACAAAGTTAATAACACTACTTTGGGAAAGTCTAATTCGATCATCACCGGCGAACGAAACAATCGTCGAACTATCTCCAGAGATTTTTGTGACTCCAAGCCCCCGTTCTTCCCCATCTACTACAATATTTATCGCGACCGCGCCCACAGGTTTACCACTACCATTAACCGAGCAGACCGCCATTTGGATAACTTCACCTGCAGCTGTCATAGTGTATCCCCCATATTTATTACTCGCTTTGGCACCGAACGAATATTCATAGTGCCCCTCAACCAATGGGCCCCGCTTCTCAGCCCAAACTGTTATGACACGTTTTGGCGTTTTCATTGTTTTCACTATTCCGGCAAGCGCCCACCCCCTGTTTGCGTATATGCCTCAGTACGAATCTTATAAGAGGCCTCCTCAAGAGCTTTGGTCGCGGCTATACGATCATGTTTCAGTTTATCTGAAACTTCGGTTATCTTTCCGTCTAGTTCGGTAAGTGCCGCTTCTCTGATGAGAGAGTCCTCTGAGCGCAACACCTCATAAGCCTTCGTAAGGTCCGCCTGGCGGTCTGCTCGGACGTTATGAATACCCAACCAGGCCTCCTTTCGAAATTCGGTTATTTTTTCGTATATGTCAGTAAGTGCCGCTTCTCTGTTGAGAGAATCCTCTGAGCGTAACGCCCCATAAGCCTCCGCAATGGCCTCCTTGTGGTCTTCTCGGACCCCCTCAACCCCCGACCTGGTCTCTTTCAGAAATTCGGCTATTTTTTCGTCTAGTTCGGTAAGTGTCGATTCTCTGCTGAGAGAGCCCTCTAAGCGCAACGCATCATAAGCCTCTGCAATGGCCTCCGCAAGGTTCGACTGGTGGTCTTCTCGGACTTTATCAATACCCGACCGGGTCTCTTTTCGAAATTTGGTTATTTTTTTATCTAGTTCAGTAAGTGCCGCTTCTCTGATGAGAGAGTCCTCTGAGCGCAACACCTCATAAGCCTTCGTAAGGTCCGCCTGGTGGTCTTCTCGTGCTTTCTCAATACCCGACGTGGCCTCTTTTTGAAATTTGGTTATTTTTTTACCTAGTTCGGTAAATGCCGCATCTCTAATGAGAGAGTCCTCTAAGCGCAACGTAAGGGCCGCCTGGCGGTCTGCCCGACTTTATCAATATCCGACCTGCTCTCTTTTCGAATTGGTTATTTTTTTTACCTAGTTCGTTTAGTTCCGTTTTCTCTGATGAGAGAGTCCTCTGAGCGCAACACCTTATAAGCCGCCTGATCTTTCTCAATATTCGTTCGGGTCTCCTTTCGAAAATTGATTATTTTACCGTCTAATTCAGTAAGTGTCGCTTCTCTGGTGAGAGAGTCCTCTAAGCGCAACGCATCATAATGCCTCCGTAAGGTCTGCCTGCTGGTCTTCTCGGACTTTATCAATACCCAACCGGCCTCTTTCGAAATTTGGTTATTTTTTTACCTAGTTCTTTTTGTTTAGTTCCGTATGCGTTTCTTCACGACTTTGTGTATTCACAACCAGGGCATATTCTCTAAGTTGTGATAGTAGACTCTTATGAATCTCGTCCGTGGCCATCGATATAGTTCTATTGATCAAGGCCTTTGTTTTTTGGGTAGTTAAAAAGTCGCCCTCTGTCGGGATGAATCCCCCTTCTGCCGGTTCCAAATTCTTTGAATTTATATTTGTCACCCAATCGGAAGAACTACCTGGTCCGTATATACTCATTTTCAATAATGTTGATAATATATAAATTACGAACATGCGTTTAATTCTAAATAATTTTATAATTTTCTTAAAATTAATTATTAATTAATTTGAAATTTCTAGGACGACCGAAATCGGGTAATCGTTCTTCAACTCTCGCCCTTTATTTATTCATCAAGAATAGAAATCTTCAACTCGTGGATGTGTCCCGATTCCAAAACTTTCATCTCGGGGTGTGGGAAGTCTAAGGTTACAGTCTCGCCATAGAAACAGTCGCTGGCGGGCACAGTTTTCAGTAATGTGCTGGGGGATCCGTCTACCGTGTTGTACGATGTGTTTCACCCGATCAAGGTGCACCCCGAGAGTTTTTCGTGAAGGCGAAGTTTACTGGGGTGGGTATCGCCGTGGTAATAACCCACGGGGAAGAAAAAGTGCAACGGTAACTTTCGCCCTTCATACTCGTTGTAAGGGGGTGCAAATTTAAATCCTAACATTGAGGCCAACCCCGGAGTGATCTCTAATTTTTTATCAACGTCCAATGTCGCAATCCCCGTGGCTTTTGAGACTGTGAACGTGACACAATCAGGCATACTCTTTGTGATTAAAGCTTGGACATCTCTGACACCCCAAAGGCCGGGATGTAATACGACAGATGATTCAATAAAATCTAAGGGTACGATAGTCTCTAACAGTCCGTCTATTACCTGCCCGACTGAGTTGATCTCCTTATACAGTTCAATGTTTTTCCACCCGACCGTGAACGTGATTGATCTAAGGCCTACCCGGCGTTTTCCGCAGCAGTTGTCTATTAATTTTTGAAGTTCACAACTCTCTTTTGAACATTAGTTTATAGTAGCAAACATAATAATATCTTTCAATGGATACCAAAGCATTTAGCTTTAACTCTAATGCAAAGTACGCGGTCGGAGGTAAATACACGCAAAAAGACGTTGTTAACCGCCTTGTACACCCAACCGTAACGGTTAGACCGGACAGTGGCTTTGCCATCAATTTTTCTAACATCTTTGAACAATATAGGCTGCCCAAGATTACTACGATGGAGGCGGTAAACGGCTGGAAAGCAACACCGATGCAGTTTTGGCAGAACCAAATAAATTTCGCTGTATGGTGCGCAACAGCCGGGTGTGGAGTTTCATATAAAGACCATCTAACATCCAAGAATGTCATGCTCCGAAGTGTCTACAACTTTCACACGTATTATACTATTAGGAGGATTCTCAAAGAACTAGGTATTTCACTACCTCAAGACGACGCCTGGGATCCCATTTCCAACGCATACGACCGTATGGCCTTTGAAAGACTGTGTAACGAATTTAACGTTTCAAAAGACGCGGACTGGAGACAGAAAGCATTTCCTACCACCACCGGCCTCGGACGTTCTCATTCGGGGCCAGTCCGGGGGGAATTGGACGCAGAACTGATTTTAGACACGATTATTCCGGTGACCACATCGTCAGTCGGAACGCCGGGAATTTTGACCCCGCGATGATGACTTTCGGGCCGGAAGTGTCTGGAGGTCGGCACTGCGGTGTGTTTTCTTGTAAAATGTTACCTCCGAAACGGGCTCACGTCGATTACATACAGCAGGCTGCTGAGGTTCAGAACGCGTGGGGTACATTTATCTTAGATACGGGTCTAGGGTTCACGCAGGCCGGGGTTACTCGCGTCAACGACTCCATTCGTACGTACGTCTGGGCCATCCTCGGCGCACAGAAGCAAACTCGCAGTTCTATACTGGGCACGGGAACAGCGTTTGATGCACAAAAACAATTCTTGGCACTTGTAGAGGACGCCATCTCAGCTAGGGTGGACCTGGAGAAGGCGATTCAGAATTATCAAGACGTTTTGCAGAATGCCAGCACCCCAGTAGACTATGTATTTGGAATAGGTCTTTATATGGCGCCGAGCAATATGATACTACGAGACGACCCGGTTGACGGTTACAATAATCAGATCAGATCTATCAAAAAATCGGCCACAACGGTAACGTGAACACGGATATCATCAAGCGCACCCCCAACAGTGGAACCGATTTCATAAAACACAAAATGGATACACCTCCCCCAACACAATCGAACCCAATTCGTAAATTGGATGCACCATCGAGTTCCATCAACAAACCAATCGCGATTGGAGAAACACCAACCAATCGCAAATTGGGTGAAATTGGAAGCACAACACACGAGGAGGAGAAATTAGGGCTCGTCATCGCCCTCGTGGCGATCAAATTATTTACGCTTTGGTTGTAGGAACTCTCTGGCGAAGAATAGTAGGACCGGCGATTGCCACGATTAAAGCCCAGGTATTTTTGGCTAGCCATCCGGCCATTTTTGATAATATAGATAGCAAGTAAGAAACGATACTTCCGATCAGTCCAGGTAGTGCGGCAGCCGCCTTTCCAGCTAATTTAGCTAGAAGATTGGCGAGGGCTTTTAGTTGTTTTTTTACCCACTCCTTGGCTCCACCGGATGGCGCGGGTGCTGGTGGTGGCGCGGGTGGTGGCGCCGCACCACCAGTGAAAGCTAGAACTATGGTTGATATAGTCATGCCGACAGCTGCGAGGATGCTTGCTATCGTGACGCCCTGCTCTCTGAACAGAGTGCGAAGACGCTCACCGAGTGTCGTGTCCTCGTGCAGAACCCTTGATATTGTTTCGCGGATCCGACTTATTTGTGTGCGGAGAGCCTCACGGTTAGCCGAGGTGGCCTCCAAGCGAGCTTCTCTTTCGTCCCGCAAAGACCGCAGTCGTTCGGCGATCCGCTCGGTAGATTCTCTATCATCACCGTCTTCCTCCAGTTTTCTTTCTTCTAGCGCGATATATTCATCCAGCGCCGTGAGTTTGGAGAGATTAAGGACCAGTTCGCCCCGGACCGTTTGTAGAGCCTTATCGAGTCCACGGAGTTCTCGAAGAGGTAACGGTGGGTCATCGTTGAGTATTTTCCCCAATTGTGATTGCACGCTGAACGTGGACTCCATCGTGTTAATAGCGTCGGTGGCTATTTGAGGGACCTCGCTGAGCTCGACCGTTTCTATCGCGGTGGCCGTCTTCGCCATAGTTTTCGTCGTAGACTGTAGGGCCTCTACAGCGCGGGTCGGTATAATTGTTTTACCCCTCTTCCAATCCGTGAATCCTAGTTCGTCCCTTATGAATCGGCCACCGCCCGGGTTTCCGGCAATGGTGCTCAGTGCTAGGGGTTTACCGGTCCTCGTGTTGACTATTGGGAGATTTGATGCTGCTTTTAGTCGCAATCTACCGTTCAGATCAAATTTGAACTTGGAGTAGTCGCGACCGACAGAGGGGACCAGACCTTTTTCTGCTGCCAAATTGTTGTAGTAGTCGTTTACAGCTCCCTCAAGTAATTCCTGACTTTGACTAGTGGTAGCGCCACCTAATCCACCCAATTGTGATTGGATTGGAACTGGAGTCTCTATGGTGGGTGTCTCGAGGGAATCCTCGAAATTATCATCACCATCGAGGTAATTGTCTCTGCCGATTTCATCCATTTCAACATCGTAATCAGTCATATTAATTATGTATTAAAGACAAAACCATACGGGTTTAATAGTTTCAATAATTTTTGAAAAAATTATGTCTTCGAGTCAATACGGTCGCAAACTCAATCCATACCGCAGACTGCGTGAGCCCCTCGGGGCAAAAGGCGTGAGACAGAGTGTCGTTATTACGAACAACCCTAACCCATCGACGATCGACCAGAACCAGCAGCTCTTAGTCCGCTTCCCCAACCTCGGAACTCACGACGTCATTGTGCCGGGTACTGTTCGCCTCGCTTTCACTATTTCGCTAACGTCGACGGACGCGGACCGAACCGTCGTTCAGAACCTGGGTCGCGCCATAGTCAAGAAGACTATGATAAAGATTTCTGGTAATGAGGTGATGTCGATCGATGACAGCGACGTCTACCATTGCTACCAGGACCTGTGGAAGACGGCACAAGAGCGTGAAAACGCTGTCTATCAGGGTATTGACACCAGCAAAAATAAGAACGTAACCAAACTTAGAATCGGGGCTGGTAACAAGGTAGATGGTAACGCGAGCGACAACGCGGTCGCGGGCGCTTACGGAAACCGCTTCTACATCCCGCTCGACTTTGAGTTGCTGGAGAGCCACATGCCCTACTATCAGAGTGCTTTGGCTGACCGCCTCGAATACGAACTAACGTTCAACGAATTACGGCCGAGTTATCATAGCCACCGACATGTTATCGACGTATACGATCGATAATGTTTCGCTGGAGTACGACATGGTCACGATGCCCGAACTAGCGCGATTGATCAGAACCCAGTACGCCGGGCGCGTTGCCATACTTTACGACCGAGTTCTTCGCCATCGCAAGATGACGAAAGACAAAGGCGACACATTGTGGAATATTAACGTCAACGTACCCGCCCGCTCGATGAAAGGTATACTGATGCTGTTCGAGGAGGCTCGGGTAGCGCTCGGTGTTAGAAAAACCGACAGATTCTATAACCCCAAAATCACGAAGGTAGAGGTGACGATCGAGAGAGTCCCCAATCAACTCTACAGCGCGGGTCTTCGCGCGCACCAACAGTGGGATGAAGTAAGAAAGCAGTTTGCTGCCGGCTCTAAGCGCTCTCCGGAGGTTGCAGCAGTTGCCAAAGACCTGCAGCTCTCAGCCGTCTCCCTCGCGGAGTTCCTGAATACCAAATACGCGTTATGGCTAGACATGCAAGCCAGCGACGATGACCAAATACACGGTAGCGGACGCCAAGTTGAGAACGCTAGTGAGGGTGTGACGATCCAGATAACCAAAGAGGCGGACGGAGCCGGGCCATTGAACGTGTACTTATTTATAATTACAGACGCACAACTCAACATCGAAGATGGTCGATACGTATCAGCGATCTACTAAATCTAACGATTTATTAATAAAAAAATCATCTAAAGAATTAATTAAGAAATCTAGCAATCAATACCAATTCACGATTGGAGATGCTCACTCTGCCATAATATGTGGGCAGACAGGATGTGGAAAAAACGGTTTTCATCCTCGACTTGCTCGAGGAGTCCTACCGCGATGCCTTTCGTCACATTGTGATCCTGTGTCCCACTGTGCGGCACAACGATACTTATCAGCGGCGCCCGTGGATATGGACCGACCCTGAGGTATACGTTATTGACCCCGGTGATAGGCTTCACGATTGGTTGCGTGGTTTATACCAAAGATTCCAGGGTGAGCCCACCCTATATGTGATTGACGATTGCTCGGCCAAGGCGGCGATGACCAAAAAGAAGGACATACTCTCTGAGCTCGCATTTTCTGGCCGCCATGCGAGGCAAAGCGTATGGATCTCCACTCAAAAATACAACGCCGTCCTCAAGGATCTGCGCGAGCAAACGAAATGGGTCGCCCTCTTTCACTGCAAGGACCGAGACTCATTCGATGACTGTCTTAGAGAGAATGACGTTATCCCAACGCGCGAGGAGCGCCTGGAGGTTCGACAGATGCTTTCGGAAACTAAGCACGCCAAGCTTCTGCTAAAGACTGATCAACCAACTGCTCATAAAGTTATCAATTAATTAATAATTAATTTTAAGAAAATTATAAAATTAGGAAAATTACAAAGTAATAAGCTATTGCAATGCTTAGCAATTGCTGAACAATGCTTAGCAATTGCTGAACAAATGCTGAACAAATGCTGAACAATGGTTAACAATGTTAACAATTTGGTGCTCCGCTGCGAGCTTTGTTGCGAGCATAATGGTGATCATAAGTATCGGGTGGTGCGCTTGGCAATATGTTAAAGTGATGAGACTTGTTAGAATAGTTAAATTACTAATTTTGAAAAAATTAAGAAAAATGAACTGCGACGAACTTCTCGATCAGCTAATGGAAGAAACCTCAACTCCGACTGCCAACAATAATGATCCGACAGAGCAATCGGGATCAACTCCACCGGCAGTTGGTATTGGGTTGAATGAAAATGCGGCGCGACGAGAGCGGCTAGCTGCGCTGGTTGCTGGTGGACAATCGGAGCATTATCTAGGTAGGCGTATCTCAGTTTTTCAGGTGGATAAGATGTCAGATGCGGAGATTGATAAAATGTATGCGCGATACGAATCCAAAATGGGAGCAGAGATGACAAATACTCTTGGATCGGCGGCTATTCATTTGTACGCTACCGCCGTTAGTATACTTCTCCCTATACCAAACACCGAGGGGTTGATTCACGATCTAGAGACTGACCCTTTTATAGGACACACTCTTAGAACAGCCTGCTGCTCAATTTATCAGAAGTTTGGAATGTACTTAGCTCCACTGACAACCGCGTTGACCACGGGTAAACACTGTCAATTTGGACATATATGCCCACGAACTATAAGCTCTGAAAATGATGACACAAGACACACCCGTGAGAGTGACGGAGTTGAACCAGATTGCTCCAACACAATCGAACCCGAGTGTTACTCCGCCACTGGATGACATACCACATATAAAAAATCCCAAAAGACAGGCAGCTGGGCCGCCCGAAAAGTTAAACAAGATAAAATACTCGCCGAGCTTCGAGAGGCTAAACTCCAATCGAGATTGGGATTGCAGCCAATTAGTGAATTGATGGGGACGGAGACAGCAAAACATCTGAAGACAGAGTTGAGTACAACAACACCCCCAATTCACGAATTAGAAGCACACCCAAATTCTTTGAATTTGACACCCAAATTCGTGAATTGGAGTTGGTTTGTTGGTGGTGGTCTGGCAGTTGTTGGTGCCCTGTGCGTGTGGAAATACCCGAAAAAACAACCAGCCAGTGTTCAGAAGAAAGTTACGAAACACCAATCATCAACAATGTTGAATTTGGATGCGCCCCATTTAAACATTGATCGCGACCCCTTTTATATGCAATAATTATAACAATGGCTGAACAAGATGGTAAAATGTTAGTGAATGCGCTTTATCACGCCGTGGTGATATCGGGTTTCAGTATCGGGTATGCTCGACTATCCAAGATGGCCCTAGGAGGATCCGCTCCCAAATTGGACTTTACTGTGAGAGACGTAGGGCTCGCGACCTTAGATGTAGCGGCCGCAGTTTGGACCGAGAGTTATCTAGTTAAAGCTGGAATTCTACCAGTTAATATATGGAAATAAATGGCTTCAATCGCAGTAATAGTAGGTGGTGCACTTGTAAACGCATTGGCGTTCAGCGGTAGCAACTTTATATTCTCTAAAATGAAAAGCTCGAACGTGGATGAGGAGCGTAAGCGTCATGATTTAGCTGTAGAACAACTCAATAGCGCAAAGGAAGCGTGGTCGAAAAAACGAACCGCCCATCTGGACTGGGTCAATGAAGAGCTTCGCCGCGAAAATCACGCCGCGCAAACTTTTAAGAACGTTGAAGAAGCCAACCGCGAGTACGCGCTGGCATATCCGCACAAAAGTCTCGATCCAATGGATCGCGAGCCACAACTTTCAGATTTCTATGTACCGTCAGAGGCCCAAAAAGACCGCGAGATCGCGTTCATCGTCGTGGGAATGGGAGTGGTGGGTCTCGTCGGCTACTATTTAAATTAATTAATTAATTAAAACCTTTTTTTTTTTATAAATATATATATATAGAACGATGTTAGTTGACGAACTTTATGACGCTATGATCGATGTAGGCTACACTGCCCAAAAACATCGTTTACCTGGTGCAAAGAGTATGATTCGTCTGGCCCGAGATTGTCTCGAGACGTGGCGCGAGGACGAAAAAGAGGCCACCCTTTTCGCAAAGCGGATGTTAGATTCCTCCATCAACAATGTTGAATTAGATTCCCCTCTCCTGTTCCAACCCAAACGCGATTGAGGCTGCAGCGAAACTTCCAACAAAGGTTTATTATTAACGACGCAGTTACCGGACGAACTGGCGAGGGCATGTTGGAGATTGTCCGATATATTAGAATACTTCGCATACGATGAACACGCGCAAACTTGATACAAACTAACGCGCAAGCTGTCGAATACATACTATAGCCCACGCGGCTACATGGAAGGGACTCGCGGCCATCAAGAACCTCGCGGCGGCGACCAAGGTTTCAGAAAACGCTGTCAAGGAATGGCTCAAGAAGCAGGCCATCTGGCAGATCTATTTACCCGCGCCTGACAATATTCCGCGCCCGAAATTCGACGTGCCGGTGCCGAACCAAGTTCACCAAGCGGATCTCCTGTTTCTACCTCACGATCGCGTCGGTCGCAAAACGTAAAAGTTACGCACTGACAATCGTTGACGTAGCGAGTCGTTACTAAGGGGGCTGAGCCGTTGGCCACTAAAGAGTCTAAGGAAGTGGCCGAGGCTCTTTCCCGAATATATAAGAGGAGTCCTCTCAAATGGCCGAATCTTCTCCAGGTCGATCCCGGCCGCGAGTTCATGGGCGCGGTCTCTCATCTATTGTCTAAGCATAAAGTTTCTATCAGACGCGGCCGCGTCAACATCCACCGGGACCAGGGGATCTGGAACGCTTCAATCGAACCCTGGCTGAGAGACTGTTCGGACACCAATACGCCAAAGAACTTGTAGACCCTCATTCGCGATCGACCGAGTGGGTGGCCAGACTGCCCGCCGTGGTCTCCGCACTGAACGGAGAGGTGACCAGATTGATAGGTAAGAAGCCTGTAGATGCTATCAAGTTTAAAAGGGTGACGAGCAAGCCCTCTGCCGTCTCGCGCGGGCGACCCGTTGGTTTAGAGGAGCAGCAATCGGCGATTGCACTTCCATCAGATATTGACGTCCGGTACCTCTATCAACCGGGAGAGCTCGAAGGTGGCAGCCGCCGCGCGACTGATGTATATCAATGTATATCATCTAGATCGCTCTATTACCAAACCCGATGAGCCCGTGCTCTATTATTTGGCTGATGGTCCATCTCGCGGTTTTGTTCGCGAAGAACTTCTTATGGTACCTTCTGACACCCAGTTAACCCCGGATCGTTAGAGTCTTTAGTATTCTATCCTTTTTTCAGAGTTCTTTTTTTTACCTATCCTATAGGCTCTGTGTGCAACCCGTCTTCCATCACTCTCCTCTTGTCGTAGTACGCCGACAACCCCAACTTCTCCTGCCTGTACGTCTTCATCACCCCGTTAACCATTCGGATATCCCCTGTTCTCCACCATATCCCTACCCCCTTCGAGAGCACTCTTGTATCTTCCCCAAGTCAGATCGTTAGATCTCTTCGCATCCCCTTGGCCGAGTGCTTAGATTTTCCGTCACCACTCACGTAGTAACACTTGCTACACAGAGCGATGGCTCTATCTCCCTCGAATTCCAGCTTGAACAATCCCGGAGTTCTGTTGCTCCACGCGTCCCCACGCCAACCACTCGTCTTCTCCTTATTGAACTTTCTCTTCATCTTTTTTCTCACACCTCCGCCAACGTCTTCTCAGACACCGCGAAGTACATACTGACAGTGTCCATCTGTATAAGTTCGAAATCTCCGCGATCCACGTACTTGTCCAAGAAGTCGTAGTAGAACTCCAGCATCCGGAGCTTGGCCAACTGGTAGACCGCTATGCCACACTGAAACGGTCTGTTGATCACCACTCGAGTCTTCCTGCTCGATATCTCGTAAGCCTCCCCAATCTCCTCCAGGTCTTCGAACCACGCCGACCTCAGTGCCCGGTCGACAGTCTTCTCATCCTTCGTATATGTGGTGTTCAGGTGTCTCTCTTGTGCCTCTATCAGCTTGCCACAACACGCGTTGCCAACCAGTTTGAATATCTCCGCCAACACCGCCTTGCTCTTGTCTACGTCCCCGTCCGTCTGGCAGCGGTGACCTCTTCCACGAACCATTGAAACGTTTGCGGGCGTGTAGTCTATCACCCTATGCACCGCCTTGATGATCAGACCGTGCTCCAGATACCACTTTAGCAGTGGGGAGTATATGATCATCTTCTTGGCGGACATTGCCCCCACGAGCTTTCTCTGTCCTTCGACCCTTTTCCTCCCGGTACCGGCCAGGTAGTCCTTCATGTGCTGCGGAACCTCGTTCTCATCGATTTCTCGATTAACAAACAGCGGTGACATTTCCGAGAACTTGTCTCTCAACGTTTCCGGGACCTCTATATCCAACTCCGCAAATCCGAACCACTCTTCACTCCTGACCTTCCTCACGAAACAGTCTATATACGACTGTCTTTCCGGGTCGTCACACGTCCATATTGTCTCCTCCCCGCACGGCATGTCTTTCGACAGGGTAGACAGATACAGCGCATTGGCGTCGTACCCCATCACCGCCTTGCACATCTTCTCCTCCCGACTACCTACCTGACCCCTGATCGTCGACCTGCCAGCCTCTGCGTATCTGGAGAACACTATGGACAGACCACCGACCAATCCCTGCTTCATCATCTCATAAGTTTCAGACTTCGGCGACCACAGCTCGGGTGTGTCCGCCTTCCATCGATCGTCCCACGAAGTAGGTACTGAAGGGAAACACCGGGCAGAGACACAGCATCCTTGAGTATATCCACACCTCTTCCTCTGTAGAACTCCGTCATCTTAGTCAGAGCCTCCAGGAACGGTCCGACATCCAAGTCGTTGTAGTGTTGCAACCATTCCTTGAACGTCTTCATCCCATTTTCTTGGAATACTTTCTTACACTCTTTCCACTCGGACAACGATAGTAGGAACTCACCCTTCAACTTCGAGTACCACTCGGGATAGTCTGGCAGCCCCGGATGGTCGAGCTTGTCCGCGCTATCGAACCACTCGTACGGAAGTGAGACTTTATCGTTTTACAGTCGTACGCCTTAACCCACCGGTCATACGTGGTACCGGGTCCCAGATACTGGATGATGTCGAGAAATCTAAACTCCGGGGTAAACAGAAACATCGTCGTGCTGGCTCTCTTTCCGACCATCACCTTAGTCACGGTGGCCGCCAACTTCTCGACAAAGTACTGCTTGATGAGGTTCAGGTCGTACCTGCTACAGTTGAACCCCACCACCGGGACTTGGTCAATCCAAGAGACAATCTTTGCTTGCTGAGACTTCGATAGCATATCTATATCGGCCGGCAGATACTTCTTCCTAACCCCTCCCTGATTGCCTTGCCTCTCATCTGTAGCTCGGTCACGAACTTCTCGACTAGCGTGTCAGGATCTCGTTCGCAGATGTGGGTTATCCCTTCATGCATCGTATCCCCCAAAGACACAGATATAGGAACGTGCTCGACCTCGAAGGTCAGGTCTTTGGTGGGTTGAGTGGTTTTTGACTTGTCGAGATACGCCTCGAAGTCATAGACTATCTGGTGAGGGTACAGAGTCGTCTCCTCCTCGCGCGGTGATTGTGGATAGTAGGTATTCACCTCATTCAACCACTCGCACTCCCACATCACCACCAGCTTGTAACCCTCATCCCTTATAATGGCGTCTTGAATGTTCGTCCTCTTGTACAGCGATCTCGCGTTACCTCTCATGCAATGCCTCGGACACCCATGCCAGTAGCATCCGTGAAACTGAAACACGGTTTTAGTCTCGTGACAGTAACCGTCGACCAGATCGCCGGCCACCCACCTCTCACCACCGTGACCACAGTCGGCGTGATGTATGTGTTTTCCCACGAGAAGGATAGAACGCCTTCTCGTAGGCCGACTGCGGTCTCTCTACCCTATTACCTGGACATGTCACCACGGTCTTCCCACCCATGCAGGTGGTCGCGTGCCTGTGCATGTTACACGACTTTGTGAACCGTTGTTGGCATCCGGAGCACCCGTACTCGTTCGTCATCTTGCGGAGGTTCGTTATGAGGAACGAGTGACCTCCAAACATTCCTATCGTCATGATTTTCTCTCCAACCGCGTCGTAGTTTGCCGGACACTTCATTAGGTACCACACTCCCTCATCGGTGGGCTCGTAAACACGAATGCCCATCTTGAAGTGCTCTTCGACCTTCTTAATATCTTTCAAGGGAATTCCCTTACTATCCGGTCCGTTATCGTGACCGAGATATTCGTTAGCTAGAGTTCGTGCATTCTCACAACAGCGGTCTGGTCTCCCTCCACGGTGGATGGCTATGCACCTAAATAGACACAAGTAGTCGTCGTACGTGTCGACGGAATACATTCCCTTTTTCTGTCTTAACCAGTCTGGGAGTTTTCCCACTCCCATGAGAAGTTGTTGAGCGTCGATGATCATCTTCACCTCGACCGATATCCAACGAACGAAGGTCCATTTTGTGTTTGGTCTATCAACTTTGTCGATGTCCATTCGACCTTTCTCTCTATCGGATATCCAACTCTCGGCTTTGGCGATCTCGTTTATCCACGGACTGCCCTTTGATTGTTTGTGATAGATCATAGTAGCGTCGGTCTCTATGTTCCTAATACGATACGAGCACGAATACCTCAGATAACACGCCGTGGTCATCTCTGGACGAATTTTATTCATTATGCGATTAGCGATCTCCCCATCTACCCCCCTCTCGAAAGTCCATACTATCTTCCTCCTACCCCTATCAACAGTTTCCCTAACTTCGGCTTCTTCGGCGAGAATCCTGGGACCCTCCTCCACCAAAGCTCTGGCGATATCTCTCCTACTCTTAGGAGGTCTCCCAACCAACCCTTGATAAATCTTATTGTAGTACGCCTTGAATAGTGGTTTTCTACGCGTGCTGGGATCTTCTTTTACACGCTGCACGTAAGCAGTGGCGCGCAGACTGGCCGTCGTCTCGTTCTCCAATTTCTCGGAGCGTTTTTCAGGGTCAGCGGGCAGTTGTCCGGTCGAAACCGCACGTCGCAGCCTCTCCTCTTAGACGATGGCTCGCGCATCACTTATCCTATCTGCTATATCTTTCTTGAGTATCAAACCTCTTAGGGAAATTCCCCAACTCTTAGCTTGCTCTCTCATTTGCTTTATGGTAGACATTATACTGAGTATAACCAATAGATTTTTATCTTCAATAGGGTGTAAGTTTAAATTTGTAATAAATGTATGACAGATTGCTGTAATATACTGAGTATAACATAGGGATTCTTATCTCTAATAGGGTGTATCTTCTCATGTCATAAATATATGGTCTCGCGGTTGATGAAAAATATGTTCTCATACATACCCGCCGAACAGTAGGTGTGTTTTTTAAAAATTATGCTTACTCCCCCCTTTGTGTTTTGGAAAATTAAAATTATGCCTACTCCCCCCTTCGTGTTTTGAAAAATTAAAATTACTCCCATTCTCATAAATATTCTCATAAAAATGGAGGAAAATCTGAGTAGTATATAAGAGTCATTAATTATAGCACCACCCGGTGGGAGGCACCGCGCGTAGCCGGTGGCATTCCAGAGGGTGGTGGTATCATTATGACTCTTATATACTACTATTCCAATAAAATATTCAACTGATTACCAAGCATGGTAAAGGGAGACTAACTACTACACTCGCCTTTCTGCGTTGCCAAGATACACATATACAATGTAGACCGTGTCCGACTTATTCACATTCATGGCTGCAACTACTGAATTTAATATGTGCATTCTACAACCAATCACCGTGACTCAGCATCCTGTTTAACTGTCGTCTGCTCTGTGTTTACAAACAAAACAAGATGTCAGACATACGCTGGTTTTTGCAGGGCGGCGGAGATATTGATAGATCCAATGAACAACTCGAAAAGACGAAATTAATCACGGGTATCTGGCGAATCTGGCAATCTTATTATTCCTGCAATACACAACGCTACGCTAAGCCGTTTACAATAAGACGCAAACTGCAATGTACCCCTCCCACCACGGCACCATTGTTTCACGCTGTGTAGTAACAGTTACACAAATTACATAAATTACATAATTTATTTGTTGAAGCCGTGCACCGAAAGCTGGAAATATAGATCTACACGGGCACATTGACGGTGGAAATATTATTTTATAATGATCCCAAACTGTACATACACTACACATGCATGTATGCGTCCGTCTGTCCGTTTGACTGTAACTGGGAAAATGGGGCTTATGCAAGTTATGGGATTTGCCACACAGGACTGCTTGATTAGTAGACCTAGTGTTATATTGTGTTGTAATGTCAAATTAAGACATTATATAAATTACCATTTCTGAAAAATGTATGTTTTGTTATTTGACAAAAGTTTGGACGAGTCGAAGTCCAGTCTGGACGAGTATTTTTTTAGTTTCTCTCATCCAGTGGGACGAGTCAGAAAATGAAAAAGTGTTGAGGCCTGTCATTGCAAGCTGTGTCACGCACGTGGTTAGCACGTGGTATTTGTTTCAAGAACATTTTTATATGGCGCTACTTTTCCTGAAGGCTGGGACGAATTCGACTGTGGGCGAAATCGAACTATTTTATGCAATACACAATTTTTGATACGACAACGTTTCCCAGAGTCTGCAGCTAAACTTATTCACAGACAATGCAATTACCATTTGCCCTCTACTGTTGTGTTCGTAATATGAGTTAAATGTTATTTAACAGCATGTTTTCTTGGAAAAAACAACAGATTCCCCGAAAGGAAAACAATCCCACTCATACGTGAACATGAATAAAGCAAAGGGATTCCAAATATTATAATGTAAGTCGATTTGTAAACAAACTGTTCATTGGTCAATATAATATTAACCAATCCTATAGCTTGATATATGTCACAAAGTGAAAGTAGGAACAACAACAACAACTTGCATAACGCAGTTTCAATATCTTCATCTACTAATATATTTATTTTATTTATTTTTGTTGACAACAATTCACTGTTTATCTGGTCATGGTGTTTTGAGATTTATGAAGTTTGAATGAAACTTAAACAAAGTGCAGGCAGTATGTTATCAAATGCAAAGAAGCAGAAATCTGAGGCTGAGATTGAGAATCTTGGTAAGGATTATATTAGTTGCGAACAGTAACTCTTTAAATCTGCTCCTGTACTAGAGCAAGGTATTCCACGGTTTCAGTCCGATTACTGTGTCACTCCCTTAATTCTCTCGAATTAAAATTGTACGTAGCGGTTAGTCGTATTCATTTGACTACTCGCGTACTGCCACAAATATTTGTCATGTATGACGTAGTGATCCGCCGTTGACTTTACAGCGCATCCCTTCAAGCCACAAGACAGGAAGGGTAGATGCACGGCATGCACCACAGAATTACACCTGGTCTATAAAAAATGCCCAGCCAAAGAAATATGGGACTTGTTATATGTATACAGCGACCAGCATGCTGGCACAAAGTCAGCGATTGGCCATGGACTGTTTTTTTGTGTGGAGGAAAACCGGAGTGCCCGGAGGAAAACCGGAGTGCCCGAAGAAAAAACACAGAAATCTTGCACAGAACGAACAAAACCGTCCGGACATACCGTAGCACAGTGCAAGTGCTGTGATATTGGTAGCTGCAGTAACCAGGCTGAGGCAGACGAGGTCGCCTCGTCTGTCATTTTGCAGAATTGAACAAATCCCCGGGTTGGTGGCGGGGAGAAAGCTTGATCCCTGGACCCCCATATCAGGACTTTGTTCGCCTCGTTTTTATCTGGTTGCAGCCCTGAGCTGATCGGGCATTAACAAGCTGCCCCCGGGTAGTATCCGGTCCAACCCAGCTGCATATATTGAATGGAGTGCCATTAATTCTTTGCGTGTTAGCGGCGAAAATATCCGCCAAACGAATTAGAAGTATATGTTTTATTTCTCTCGGTAAATATGTCTTGAAATTTCATTAGAATGGAGTCCTCAGGACTCAATTCTAATGAAATTCCAAGACATATTCAGGATATTTACGGTGAGAAATACAAGAAAATATGAAGAATTTTTGTCCGCTAGTTTTGAACTATTTATAGCCCACAAATTACCCAGCAAGCGAAGAGTTAATTGCGAACAGTAACTCTTGAAATCTACTCCCGTGCCGTCCTTAGGCTCATTGGCTTCCTGTGTAGAATCACTTCAGCAGTTGATTGTGAAGGATTTCTATATTTTTGAACTGGAATGAGTGTCAACATTATGAAAATAACATATTCAGATAATTATGACATAAATTTGCATATGTAGATGACCTGATATAGTAAATTTAAGCTAGAATCAACAAGTGACCCAGTCACTGACAGCCAGATTCAAAATGTATAAGTTAAGATGGGGTCCATTTTCTGGAAAGGCAAAATTTATATTTTCTAAATCCTACAATGCAGCAGGTTGAATACGGGATCGAACCCGTAGGCCCGGCATTAATTGACGTTAGCTGTTGATAGGCCGTTAAACAAACAAACAAAACAATGATAATATTTATTTCAGAATTATTAGTTTGTATTATATTTATAAAACTACTAAAATCTGTCATAATTAACTGCTGAAGTGCGAATCATATCTGAATCACTATTCTGCAGAGGAAGCCTATGATTGGAATAATAACTCTGCTACGGATGGTACGGGAGTAGACTGCAGGAATTACTGTTCACAAAGAGAGTGCCACTAGCCCCGCGTTTCAAAGCGCTAGTGACATCAATGACTACTTCCCACTCTCAACAATGTTTGGTTGACTCAACAGTGTACAGAGAAATCCCTCACTCAATCTCTGCGAACAAATTGTTGTAGATGATGAGATGATGTGTCGCATATAATACTCACATGCATATGTCCAAGGTCACACTTAGAGGTCAAAGGTAAAAAATGGGCATGAAAATGGGCATGAAATTTTGATTGCGAGCTATGAAACTCTCTGATATTCTGTTTGAGATATAGTTATTCAGAGCTCCAGATAAGTTTTGTGTCTGAAGCGTACTATACCCCCTGATTCCAAAATCATTGCGTATTTTACTTTTACAAATGCATTATTGATTTTCTTCATTTAATACTAAATAGGGAAATAATGATACAAAATATAACAAATATAAACATTCACTTATTTGAGCTGCAAAAAGCAAACTCTCTTTGATTTTTGCAGCTGAACTAAGTGAATTTTAAACTTTATGACAGTATTTTCACTACTCAATTTGAAAATCAATGCATATTTTCACATTGCTTTGCGTATTGTGTACTCCCACTTTTGATAATCAATGCGTATTCAGCTAAAATAATTGCGTAAAATACGCCAATACGCACCTTATCTGGAGCTCTGGTTATTAATTAATTAATTAGGGAAGTTTTTGTAAGAGTTTCTCACATCACCTTTAGTGCCCTAAGTGTGTCGACAGACCACATTTTCTCGTTAACATGGCTGGAGAAATGGGCTTATGGCTTTTGCGAACAGTGTAGGTCCAGATCAGCATGCACAGCCGCCCAGTCTGATCAGGGCCTACATTGTTTGCCACTCAAGCAGTGAAGCATGTTATGCTCGTCACCAACATTATACATGTATATCCAGCTACGACGAAGATAGCGAATCACAAGTTAGACTAGCCCGCAAACATCATAGGCATAAGCCTCATTTCTCCAGTTTCAGACACGTTTGTGGCCAGGATTGTAAAAATGGGGCTTGTGTGTTTTGCCACCAGCGTAGATCCAGATCAGCATGTGCATCCAGATAGACTGATCAGGAGATGCTATGTTCGCCATTCCATCAATGAAACACTTGTCATGCTTCTAACAAGCAATATAGATCAATATCAGGCTACATACTGCTTTGGAGCTAGGCTGAAAATTTCGACCTACCCTTACCCAGAGTAGAAATATGTCTATTCTTATAGGAAATTCATCACAGAACTCGAATCCGTGTTCAAATTTCAAAAAACGCGGATGAATATCAATTTTTCATGGCAACCGTTAAATTAACAAAGAAATATAAATACTTCCACTATCAGTTGGAATGTAATATTCCTGTCAAATATTCGCGTTGAAAGCATTTTTTCGCATGCCTCTACACCTGGCAAATGCAATAAATCACCTGGTGTAGGTTTTTCAAAACCAAGATGGCCACCAATTCCAAGATGGCCACTGTTCCTCAAAATGAAACAACCAACATTATACCAAATGCTATCGCTTTCGTTTAGAGCTCATTATTTATGTACTTTCAACATATTAAGACATTTATTAAAAACCTGAATTATGAGCAGGAAATGGAAGGCCAGTTTCGTCATTATTTTTTTCATAATGGCCACCATGAAACAGAAGGTAACTGCCAGATAATATCTTGAAACATTCATGATTTCTATATTTCAACACAGTATGTGGTCAATAACTATCACAAATGTAAACATGTTTGCGATAACATAACCCAATGAAGAATAAAACATGTAATTCAGTAATTTTACTTTCACAAATGGCCGCCATGAAGTATCTTGCCATTTCTAAAACAATAAGTCCAAAAGTAATCAATATGTAAATATGTTAATTATATACATATACGGGCAAAAACATACGTCAATCAATTATTTTTTTCAAAATGGCCGCCGTGAAGCAAAAATTGTAGCAGCTTATCGATGAAGTATATGTTGACAATCCAGTCTTATTTTAATTAAAATACAATATGTGATGCAATTTTATGTGTAAGTGTGAAGTCAATAATGTTATTTTGGTCACTGCCTGAGAAAACTGACCAGAATGCGTAGCACCAGAAAACTGATCAGCGATTACACTGTTCATGATTCAACCAAGATGACACTGTTTATTTCTCTCAATAATGTTTTCTTGCCTGTCTAACCATTGTGAGATTTCAAATGATGATCAGGATCTACACAAAATACATATATCTTTACATGCTTCTTTACATGCTTTTTTCATTCAAAATACCTGTGGTGGAACAATGTAGCTTGTAATTGTCAGATACTATTTTAAAGCATCGAAAGCATCTAAGTCCTGAATGCAATGTGAGAATATAATAGTGATTTGTGGCATATCTGTAAAATTATTGCTTAATTGGTGGGATTTGTTGTCGCTAATAAAATATGCTCAGTGCTCCAGATAAGGAATTAGTAATTGAGTATTTTCACTCCATCATATCTGAAGCAATTGGGTATTTCAATATTTTAATTGGGTAAAATAAAATCACACTACTGTTTACACATCAGAAGACCGCACTTATTGAATAGTTTGCTTCTAAATGAAAACACATCTTGGTATTTCATTAGAATTGTCTCCTTGGAGACAATTCTAATGAAATACCAAGATGTGTTTTAATGGAAAAATAAGAAAAAATATGCTATATTGGTGGTCTGTTTATTGTTTTCTGCAGCATGATAAAGGTACCACAATTCTCATTCCTTTTTGATACTCACTACTTCTGATTTCAATTGAGTTTTTGGCAATTTTAATTCGGTATTTACGCAAATACGCAGCTTATCTGGAGCTCTATAATAGTCTGTATGCTAACATCTGAATGTAATGTGATAGCATATACATTAATAACTTGACAAAGGAATCATAGCTAAAGTGCAATTATTAATCATCATGTAGTTTCCATGCAGCTATTGAATGTGCATATATCATATCAATATTTAAATAACAATATTAACATGCTTGTCACTGTTAATCGATTGAAATAAGAACACAATATACACTGACATAAAACATGTTATAATTTCCTCCATGTATGACTATATATCAGGTAACCTGCCCTGCATTGACCGAATATGTACTGACTGATAACATATTGTTGTATCAGGCATTGCCCTGATATAAACATCCGGGTTACAACGAAGTGAAAACTGACGTTCCATTGGTCGAATGACGTCACGTGACGTTATCGAATGACGTCAGTGTAATGACGCAACGTAAACAAGTCCGCGTTCTGTCCATAGATAACGACGTCATCTGTGGTCATTTTCGAGCATAAAACGTTACCTGATAAATAGAATACCAGACTAGTGTATTTTGATATTAAGTTTATCAGGCTCGGCTCGGAAACGGTAGGAATTCCTCGGCAAGCCTCGGAATTCCTACTCGTTTCCTAGCCTTGCCTGATAAACTTAATATCAAAAGACACTAGCCTGGTATTCTCTATATACCTGATGTCGATGAAATCATGAACCCACTGGTAGTCCGGGTTAGTGTTATTTCAATGCAAAGTCCTGTATATTCATGTGTGAAATAGAGGTCAAAATACCCAATGTGTACATTTTGAAATTGCACAAGACAGACCCATTCACATGGACTTTAACAAAAGTTATTCAGGTAACCTTGTTTAGAAGGCAAATGCCGGTGTTCTGGGGGATTTGTGAGTTACAAGAAACTGTGTTATGATAGAAGAGGTTCTCGTATAATTATATTTGTGTTGATCAATGAAAGTGGGTGGAATTCATATGTAGAACAACACACCATATCAGTTACTGGTGGTGGTTAAATATATGTTTATGGTAATGTTTTAACAACAAAATGCATTCATTTGGTGATAATGTAAATGTATCCAGCAACATCGGTTTATGTCATATATACAACATAAAAAGTATTATATGTGTATTGGTTGGTTTGAACAATGTTTATTTCATGATGGATAAGTGGTACATGTATACGCAGCACATGCAATTGGATTCGAAAACATACTTCTACACTTATATCAATTGTTCTGGATAATTCTGTTATATATATATTCCTATTACCACATCTGATAGGCTTAATAGTTGTTATTTGTTTATTTGTATGGTCATTATCTGATATGTTGCTGTTGGCTAAAAGTTATACATTGTTTTAGTCCATACGTTAGATTTATTATGACTACAGACCATTATACATTACTGTCTGTTTCATGAAAGCTGCCCAAATTTTACGGCTATATAAACAATTCAAAAACAAGATTTCTTTTGATAATATTAAATTAATAGAAAAATTAAGAATGAGCCTTCTTTTTATTTCGTGAAATTTGGTCAACTTTTTATTGCGAAAACAAAATTTCCCCATGTTAAATCCCCATAGACATTTTCACGGAGTGAAGATGTCTATGGGGATTTAACATGGGAATTTTTTTTGAATTTTAGAAATACTGGACCGATTTTTAAAATTTAACTTTTGTTTTCTTAGTTAGATCATATCCAAGCTATCTAGTCAGGTTTCGGAGTCAATTTCCAAATGTTTTTTGACTCCTCCCACACTTCCTTACCTCTTTTTCCCCCATGTTAAATTTCCATAGACAAATCAATTTTTCGTAATAAAATCAATATTTGACCGAATTTCACGAAATAAAAAGAAGGCTCATTCTTAAATTTTCCTTTAATTTAATTGTCTATATAGCCGTAAAATTTGAGCAGCTTTCGTGAAACAGACTATAGTGATGTAAGTGAAAAATATTGATCTGTGGCATAGATATATACACCACCCGGCCTTATAAGGCAACACTTACCCCGTTGTCCTCGCAGCTGTTAGTAATACAGTGGAACCTCTCTAAACCGGACACCAAGAACACACAAGTGATCTTATTTTTGATGAGTTTCTTGGTCATTTAGCTCAGGTTTAACTGTCTGTTTATAATCGCATAGCACATAACTATGGCTCAGAATGATCAAATGTCTGATTGACAGCGAGACCTCTCTAAACTGGACACCCTGGGGTGTCCGGTTTAGAGAGGTTTCACTGTACCAGTTTGAACTTTTATATAACATCAATGTGTCTAATGGCTTGTTATTATAGTAATGGTATATTGTTAAGTAACATGCCCAATCATTAATTGCATTTTGGAAACATGCGTAATGAATATTACCCAAAGCAGGCATAACGTGCATACAGTTACATATATGATACATTCACGGAATAATTTAAAATAAACGTCAGTATATGAAATGTGTCCGTCTACTCCATGCTGACATTATTTGTTTGTAAATGTGTATGTATTCTGTTTCTTGTGGAGTGAAATCCGATGCACAAGATGTACCTTTATATAGGAAAATACAAGATTGGTAATGTATTAAACGTATAAAATAGTATTTCATTGCAAACATGTGTAAATGAACAAATTAATTTGCATAATTACGTGATTAATTGTCAATAACTGTTTGATAATGTATAATTGATCGAATCAATAGAAATGCACGACCATAAATAGTACAGTTATAGATGATATTCTCAAAATAGATGGTAGCCATTTCGAATCTATCTAACATATAACAGGAGCGATGAACAACAGGGAAGCAAATGGCGTGATAAATACTATGAATCTATGAATGGGAAAATATTAAAAAGTGCATACACAGTCGGATGTTTAGCTCGGATATTTATAAAAACAAACATTTGGCGGCCATTCGTTTTTTTGTCCCGTCTGCTTTAGCAGAAGTGGGACATAGGCATAGCTTTTCCGTCGGCGTCGGCGGCGGTGTCAACATTTCACGTTAAGTTTTTGCGTTTAGCTCAGTTTCCAGAAAACTATAAGTCCTACGACCTCCATTTACCTACATTTCACATGCATTCAATGTTAAGTTGTTGCATTTAGCTCAGTTTCCGGAAAATTATAAGTCCTACGACCTCCAAACTTGGTATACATCAACACTGCTGTGTAACCATCTCACACAAAGGGAGCCCATGTGACCTTGGCCTAGTTTTCATGGTTCATTGACCTACTTTTCACATGCATTCAACGTTACGTTTTTGCGTTTGGCTATGTTTCTAAAACTTAACGCTCCGGTTAATTTGTTGTAACTTCTGTTTCCCTCAATGGAATGCTTTAATATTCCATACATGCATTTGAAACAACATCCCGCATGATTCTACAGAAAGCCCATGGTGCCCGCTAACCCCAAAGGTCAAGGTCACGGGCTTAGAAAATTCCGGGTTTGGAAAACTTAACACTCTGTTTAATTTATTACAACTTCTGTTTCCCTTGATTGAATGCTTTAATACTTCTTAGGTGTAAACTATAGTAACATCCGGCATGATTCTACAGAAAGGCCATGGTGCCCGCTAACCCCAAGGTCAAGGTCACGGGCTTAGAAAATACTCAGTTTTGAAAACTTAACGCTTGGATTAACTTCTGTTTCCCTTGATGGAATGTTTTAATATTTCATACATGCATTTCTAAGAACATTCCGCATCATCTGCAGAAAGTTCATGGGGTCCAGTAACCCCAAGTTCACGGACTTCAAAAATGTCTAGTATAGAAATTTAGCATTGGTGCCAGGAGATACATGTCGTTGGCGGCATTCTTGTTTTTGTTTAGCTGTGTTTGTTGGAAAATAAGTGTTTTGGTTTCAGTTTATTATCCCCTCGCATAGCGAAAAGGGGATATAGGGATGCAAAAGTTGTCTGTTCGTCCGTCTGTCCATCACAAAAATTAACATTGGGGTTAATCTGCAATAAATTCTGTTTCCATTGATGGAATGCTTCAATATTTCATAGGTGCATTTGTAAAATCATCCTGCATCATTATACATAAAGCGTATGGTGCCAGGTCAAGGACTTAGAAAATGTTTTGCTTCAAAAACTTTACTATAACTTCTCTTTCCCTCAATGGAATGCTTTAATATTTCATAGGTGTATTTTTAACAACATCTCGCATCATTCTACAGAAAGCCCATGGTGCTCACTAACCTCAAGGTTATTACATGCTCCTTATGTACTATCAAACTGCGCCAGGCGGGACATCTTGCTCTGCGGAACTCTTGTCTTAATTATAATTACCAATGGCGTTTATCGAATCAGCATACAAAAGTTGAAATTGTTCTTACATATGCATTACCACATAATGTTATTCCATTAGTTACAGTACGCACACGTTTCAGATTTTTAAATGCATATGTGATGATGTGTCTTGTATTATGGTATGATTCAAATTCAGATAAAAGGGGCCGAGTAACTCACTACTAAATGTACATTCTAAACACTGTAAGCTTCTGAACGCTTTAACTCTTTGCATGCTAGCGGCGAAAATATCCGCCAAACGAATTAGGAGTACCGGTATATGTTTTATTTGTCTTTGTAAAGATGTCTTGAAATTTCATTAGAATTGTGTCCTCTGAAATACCAAGACATATTCATGACATTTATAAGGAGAAATAAAAGAAAATATAATGAATTGTCATCTGCTATTTTTGAACTATTTATAGCCCATAAGTTTCCCAGCATGCAAAGTGTTAAATTTCAGGATTTGTAAGAATGTGTAAGACAAAATAATTGAAAGCTATATTAGCGAATTGTTGCTGATTGGTTAGAATATCTGTTGCTATAGTTACACAAGTTTTTTGTGTAATTTATGAAATTTACAGATAAATATCAGCCCGAATCAAATATGTGTGCATAATATTAATGAAATCATATTTCACAAGTTTATTGCCAGGAAACACTGCAAAAATTGTTTACATTTTGTCAGTATTTTTGTCCACATAAATGTTAACGGTTACAATGAAAATGTCAAAATTCATGGCATTTGGCCATTTCTGTTTCTAAGATGAATTCCGCATAATGATAGATGTATTTCACAATGTTGTTCTCTAGATATGGGGTAACTCAAATAATAAGCGTCGGAAGGCTGGAAACAGAAGGCTGTCAAAGCAAATTGTTCCTGATTGGTTAGAATATCGGTTGCTATGGTTACCACAATCTTTTGTTTAATTTCTGAAATGTATGGACGAACATAAGCCCGATTGAAATATATGTGTATCCTTTGAATCAAATAATAGTTTCACATGTTTATTAATAGTAATTAATGCAACAACTGCAAACAGTAGTCTGTATTTGTTTCCATAGAGAAGATACGGTTACCAAAATTTACGGTATTCGGCCTCATTTTACGCAATTTTAACATGCGGATTCGGTTTCTACAATGAATTTCACATACATGTAAAGGTAAATGCATTTCATAAAGTTCTACTCTGGGTAGTGGTAACTCGAAAAATAAGCGTCGTACAGAAGGCTGTTAATATGGTACAAGGCTCCAGATAAGGAATTATTAATTGAGTATTCTCACTCCATCATATCTGAAGCAATTGGGTATTTCAAAATTTTAATTGGGTAAAATAAAATCACACTACTGTTTACACATCAACAGACAGCAATTATTGAATAGTTTGCTTCGAAATGAAAAAATGTCTTGGCATTTTATTAGAATTGTCTCCTTGGGGACAATTCTAATGAAATACCAAGATATATTTTCATTGAAAATAAGAAAAATATGCTATATTTGTGGTCTGTTTATATTGTTTTCTGCAGCATGATAAAGGTACCTCAAATATGTTATTGCTTTTTGATACTCGCTACTTCTGATTTCAATTGGGTTTTTTGCAATTTTAATTGGATATTTAAGCAAATACGCACCTTATCTGGAGCTCTGTGGTAACAGGAGTGTGCTACTTGATCAGGAGCAACACTGGTCACAAATCCTCATTTCTCCAGTCACAGCGACTTGTATGTTCGTGTTGAAGTTTCCACCACAGATCAGTGCACAATAATTACCTTTTAAATGACTTCCATCCTGTCGATTTTCAGGTAGAGAGCATGACGACACTTGCAATATGGAGCCAGTTCTTGCTGATGAATATTACGCAGCTGTAAAATTAGGTTAAGTATTAATCATTAAGTTTTATTGAAGGGGGTCAGTGGAAAAAGGGGACTAAGTCCCTTATGGGACTTAGCCCCCTTTTTTCAATGACCCCTTCTATGTAAGAATGAAATATCCAAATTTACAAGGTCACTGAAGGACATAGCTTTTTATACCCTTAAAGGTACATGCCCACTCAGTAGGCACAAAATGTTCTATTACTTCTGTATATCGGGGACATCATCTGAGACATTTTCTGGCAAAATAAACATTCATTCCCCATTACCCCACGTGTTGATTGGCATTATTGTACATTTTATATCAGACGTACATTTTCACACTGATATCAGGGGCGATATTCATGCTTCCTTAAAATGTTACCGGACATTACTATTTATTATTTGTATTTATTTTTTGATGTGCAATGATCATTCTTTATAATCTGTCAAAAATATTATTTTTCAGGTGACGCATTTAATTATTACATGTATAAATTATTAAAAAATAGCATGCCTCATTTGCATATGAAAATATCCTGATACCACCGTGCGTCACTATCAGTAAAATATTTATTACTAAATGATTATGTCTGTATAGCGGGTACTTGTAATTTTTAGAACTGTTGGAATAGTGACACAATTATACACTTATTTAATTCCTATAAAGAATATTTTGTGCCTACTGAGTGGACATGTACCCTTAACCCTTAGAATGCGGGAACCGAAAATAGTCATCTGCTGATAATTCATATTTTGTCTTTTCTCTCAGTAAAAACATGGTTTGGCAGCATTTAATACAGGAGGGGATGTAGAGATGATCATGTACATATATATACACACATGCATTTATGTGTCAGAAACTTTTACACTTTTTTAATATTTAGCAAAAATGTGTGTCAAATGTAAACTCTATACCACAGGTTGAAGTAATGGACCGAGGTCTATAAATACATGTACATTAAATATACCTAAAAGCATTAATAAGTGAGAGAAAAAAAGTGAATAAAAAAAAATTCTTTACTCCCTCATATAATATACACAATATATTCTGTGTATATGAGGGAGTAAAGAATTTATTTGTTTTCACTTTTTTTTTCACTTATTAATGCTTTTAGGTATATTTAATCATGTATTTATAGACCTCGGTCCATTACTTCAACCTGTGCTCTATGCTGGGGATGATGCTTTGTTGTGCATGCAGCCAACTTCCGGATGGCAATGTACTCCTCTTCACCTTGTGTGAAAAAAAGGTCTTTGTTTTGGCACTTTCTTATGTCTTCATAGAAGTTGATACTATTTGACAACAATGTGTGCTTTACTGCTCATGTTCCATGTCTCTTCCCAACGTCCAAGGTCAAGATCACTTTCTTACATTCACGGTTACCAGAGCTCCAGATAAGCTTTGTGTCTAAAGCGTACTACACCCCCTGATTTCAAAATCATTGTGTATTTTGCTTTTACAAATGGATTATTGATTTTCTTCATTACTACCGTAAATAGGGAACGAATGATAAAAAAATATAACAAATTTAAAAATTCACTTATTTCAGCTGCAAAAAGCTTGCTTTTTGCAGCTGAACTAAGTGAATTGTCAACTTTATGACAGTATTTTCACTACTCAATTTGATAATCAATGCGTATTCAGCTAATATAATTGCGTCAAATACGCCAATATGCACCTTAGCTGGGGCTCTGGGTTACATTCACTTTGTCTGTGACGCGGAGGGGATTTCTTCGTTTAGATGCTGTCACGACATGCTCAGAGGGGAGTAACAGTGAGTGTCCCTATTCACTGCAGGAATTTCAAATGATGTATAGCATGTAACGTTTCAACTGGTTTTCTGCCTTAGTGACTGACTCAAGGTGTATGACCATGTGGTTACAACAACAACAAGTACTGAAACTTCCAGAAGCCCTCCGATTCAAAATACGTATTCTTTTATTTTGTCTTTATTTAATATGTATTAGAATTTTATGAAATATGGCACATCAAACGTGTCTTGTTATCAAAGACAAATGTAGTTTGTAATGGCAATACAATGATAAATAAATATGTGCAGAGCTCCAGTAAGCTGCGTATTTGCTTAACTACTCAATTAAAATTGCCAAAAACCCAATTGAAATCAGATGTAGCGAGTATCAAAAAGCAATAAAAAATTTGTGGTACCTCATTATCATACTGCAGAAAACAATAAACAGACCACAAATATAGCATATTATTCTTATTTTCCATGAAAACACGTCTTGGTATTTCATTAGAATTGTCTCCAAGGAGACAATTCTAATGAAATGCCAAGACATGCTTTCATTTCGAAGCAAACTATTCAATAATTGCTGTCTGTTGATGTGTAAACAGTATGTGATTTTATTTTACCCAATTAAAATTTTGAAATACCCAATTGCTTCAGAAATGAAGGAGTGACAATACTCGATTACTAATTCCTTATCTGGAGCCCTGTATGTAGATAATTAACAATGCATGCAAACCTGTGTCAACCACGGCTTGATCCCCAACTTCAGAGGCATATTTCCATCCAAAAACACAACTTTTACTCCAAATTAATAAAATTAGCGCTCATTATTAAATTTAAATGCTCATTTGGTACGAAAAATACTAAATATCAGCTTCAGTGATTATGTTTTTTAAAGAATCTGCCTACTTTGGAAGAATTTGAATATGCGCTTTGTGTGATGTCCGCATATGGTAGGTTTTTGAGATATAAGCTAACTAAGATAACTGTTGTTTATTGCAGTTGATGCTGTTGTGTGCAATATTACCACCAAAAAGGAGATTATGACCACTTTAAGGTACGGTAATGCTTTTATTTTCAAATAATATTTGTTACCTGGAAGTTGAATTAGGTTATTGCCCATTATAAAAGTAGTATGAGCATTATGATCATTACTGATCCTACTGCTTTTTGGAGGGTTGGGAGGGAGCCAAGTGATTCTGGTGTGGCGAGGATTATTCTGATTTCAGGGCTGAATATATAGATTTCTTATTGTAAATAATCCGTTTTTATTTGGGATCCTCCCCCCCCCCCCCCCCCCCCCCCCCCCCCCCCCCCCCCCCCCCCCCCCCCCCCCCCATTTGTACATGTAATATATGTAGTGTTACATCAATGCTCTGTCACACTAACAGTCTGATCAGGGCATATACCAGCCATGCTTCTACTAAATGGTTCCTCATCAGGATGTATGATTGCAGGAGCTAGTAGATGAGCAGCTACATCAGCCATAAAAGCCATATGCTTCAGTTCTCCAGTCACAGCCACATACATGTATGGCTTTTCATTGTCAAATACTGTAATCTGAGAACATTCCTAAAACTATTGAGATTGAAGGTCTGTGATATTTTCTGTAAATAATGTTGAAAGTTTGCAAAGCAATTCAGATCATATGCAAAATTTAATTCTGCACAATCTGCAATACATTTACTTTTGTAGGTGTCTGTCTGCAGATCATCCCCTTGAACAATTTCATCATTTGAAGCGAGTCCGGCCTGGAAGCACAAAAGGTAAACAAAATACTAACGTTAGGTAATTGGGGATGGGGAGATGTTCTCTCGGCAATATTTGCCAAAAATCCATGTGACAAATCCTGATTTATTTTATTAAAATGGAACGTTCAACTAAGATGTATTGAAAATAATTTAAAGAAAGGCATAGTATTATGACCATTCACTTTTAGATTTTTGTCTTTTGCCATTTTTAGCTTGTCTGTTTTTGAAAACTGAGAGCTATTATCACCATTCGGGAGTCGTGTGCATGGTTGGTCAGGCGAACATGATGGCGTAAATTAACGGTAGGGGTTCCTCCTTATAGGAATCACAATTTGCCTGGTTTGTTTGTTTTTTCACAATATCTCTTTAACCCCTTGCCAGACATTGATAATATTTCACATCAATGTTTGTCTACGGATGCTTCATTACGCACACCCCCACATCCAAATTATCAAGGTCAAGGTCATTTATTTACTTGTACTGTTCATCGGTTTTGTAACAGAAATGCGTTAAAGTTATTGTTTTTTCACAATATCTCTTTAACCCCTTGCCAGACTTTGATAATATTTCACATCAATGTTTGTCTAGGAATGATGCTTCATTACGCACACCCCCACATCCAAATTTTGAAGGTCAATGCCATTTATTTACTTGTAATGTTCACCGGATTTGTAATGCGTTAAAGTTATTGTTTTTTCACAATATCTCTTTAACCCCTTTCCAGATATTAATAATATTTCACATCAATGTTTGTCTACGGATGATGCTTCATTATGCACACCCCCACATCCAAATTCTGAAGGTCAAGGTAATTTATTTACTTGTGATGTTCACGGTCAAATGCCTCGGCAGGCACGACACCGCTTCCGTGGCGGAATTCTTGTTATCATTGGCTCTTATGTTACCTGGGAGTTGAATTGGATTAATGCCCATTATAAAAGTAGTACGATTATTACTAATCCTACTGCTTTTGGGAGGGGGCCAAGTGATTTTGGTGTGGCGAGGACCTGGCATCAGATCAGGATTATTCTGATGTCGGGCTGAATATATAGTTTTTTATTGTAAATATTCAGTTCTGATTTTGGGATTTTACCCCCATTTGTACAGGTTTTAGTAATGGATTTAGTACTAAACCCATTGACCCGGCCTTAAATGACCTTAGCTGTTGATAGGCCATTAAACCCCAATAAACAAACAAACACTTGGGCGTCATGTCCGTATTTCGGTTAACCTTCACATTCAATTTTTTTTTTCAACAACGTTTGAATCACTAAGCAATTTTATGCTGTCAAATCTTTGTTAACGGTTACATTAAGTTATTTTCTCAACAAGTCCTTGGTCCATGTTCACGAAACTTGGACATAACTTCTTCCTTACATCACTCACCATGACCAACCCACAATCTACCCGCCTATCCATGTCCTTCACCTACTTTTTCTGCTTGAATTACTTAGCAACTTTCTGCTCTTAAATCTTATTTAATGTTTATATTTGAGTCATTTTCTCAAAAACCCTTGGTCCATGTTCATGAAACTTGGACACAACTTCCTTCTTGCATCACTCACCGCAACCCACACATAAACCATCCACCCATCCAGAGGTCTCCTTAAAATTGAGAGTAGTCAGCTTTTTCAAAAAAGTAGCCAGCTATATCGACTTCCACGTGGCTGAGTCGATGAAGGGGAGGGTATGAGAGGGGTAGCCCCTCCTTTCAGGGGGGTTTGAGGGTCCTCCCCGAAGAAAATTTTGAAATTTATATTCAATTTGGTGGCATCTGGTGAGTTTTATGGTGCATATATTTGTAGTTGTTTAAGACAATTTCTGCATATATTGTTGCAAACCTGTTAAAATGTGTTGATAGCAGGACAAATCTGAAGTTGTTATGCTCCCCGAAAATGTTGTTTTGTTCGTTTGTTTATTGGTTTTTAACGGCCTATCAACAGCTAAGGTCATGTAAGGCCTGACAAACGGGTTCGATCCCATTTTAACCTGCTGCATTGGGGGGGAAATCCCAAAATCAGAACAGATTATTTACATTGAGAAAAAATATATTCAGCCCTGAAATTAGAACAACCTGACTGGGTGCCAGGTCCATACCACACCAAAGTCACTTGGCCCCTTCCCCTAAAATAGGATTACGAATAATCGTAATACTCGCATAAGGGGTATAACCAGATTCAAGTGTCACATACAAAATGCCAAAGACGTATGTGAGGGCCAAACCAGGTCTCCAATCGGATTCCAGTAAGAATGAACCCCGATCGTTAAATTACCCATCGCATACTCCCACCTGCCACCCACCCGTGTTTTTTTTTTACGACATTATGAATTGTAGCCGGCGCCAACTGAACAAGTAGTCAGCTAAATCGCCAGCAGCCGTCGCTTACGGAGAGCTCTGCCCATCTATGTCCTTGAACTAATTCTTTCGCTTGAATTACTTTACCCATTGGTCTATGTTTTCATTCACTGTCCTTCTGTTGCATGCTGATCAATGATCAAATTTCCAACGAGCACTTGTATCATTTACCGGTTCACTTATTTGTCCTTAAGCATCCCCTCGCCGAGAGTCAAGAAGGGACATTGCGTTAGTCCATGTACATACGTACGTTAATAACACCTTTCATTTTTCAATAACTCACGAGCCAGTTCACCGATTTTGATAATATTTGGCCACAATGTGTGTCTAGGGATGGTGTTTTGTTTTGCATACCACCCACGTCCGACTGCCCAAGGCTGAGAACTTATGTTCACCTTGTTTGTAAGGCACAAAAAAGTGTTTTTTATGCCCCCGGTCTCGGTAGAGCCTGAGGCATATAGTATTTGGACTGTGTCTGTGAGTCCGTCTTTGTGTCGGGCACATAAGAAGTTTGCCGGAGTATCTCAACTATGTCATAACTTCTATATCCCTTGAAGGATTACTTAAATATTTCAACACAGCATACTTTTGGACAAATGCCACACATCCATGCTGCCCTTAATATGACCATGACCTATTGACCTTCACAACTTTGAACTTTTCACACATTAAGAAGTTTGCCAGAGTTTCTCAATTCTGTCATAACTTCTATATTCCTTGAAGGATTACGGTACTTAAATATTTCAACACAGCATACATCCATGCTATCCTTAATGTGACCTTGACCTTTTAACCGTCACAACTTTGAACTTTTGTCAGTGTTTCTCAATTCTGTCATAGAATATGCTATATCCCATGATGTATTACTTTAATATTTCAATACATCATACTTTTGCACAAATACCACACAACTATGCGGTCCTTAATATGACATTGACATTTTGTCCTTCACTTTTTCACACATGAAACTTTTGTACTGGAGTTTACATAAGATTTGTGCAGAAATATCACACAATCATGCTGCCCTTAATATAGAGAATAGTAGGTTAGTGCCGTGAATGGGAAAAAATATCTGGCAAGGCTCAGGAAACGGGATGGGCGAGGCTCTGCCGAGCACATCCCGTTTCCGTGCCGCGCCAGATATTTTTTCCCATTCACGGCACTAACCTACTATTCTATTTATCCCGCCAACACCTAAAAATGGCTTTAAAATGCAAAAATAGTATTGGCTGGATATCAAAAATGTTTCACGGCACTGTGTTTCACGGCACATACGCACTGTGTTGACGGGATAAATGAGCATCACCATTTGACCTTCACAGCTGTGCTTATCAATACTATGGAATAACTTTTGGTTTATTAACTTTGCCACAGTTACTCCAATCTGCCATCGGGTGCCAACAGGCCAGATTTTCTTGTTCTTTTTATTATCAAGGCTGCCAGCGAGGGGATCAGCTTAGTGATAATGATCCAAGGAGACAATTCTAATGAAATGCCAAGACATGTTTTCATTTCGAAGCAAACTATTAAATAATTGCTGTGTCTGTTGAAGTGTAAACAGTAGTGTGATTTCAGTTAAAATTTTGAAATACCCAATTGCTTCAGAAATGATGGAGTGTCAATCAATACTCAATTACTAATTCCTTATCTCGAGCCCTGGAGTAGCCATTCCGTTCAGGGCATTCCATACATGCCTTGTCTTCTCTAGATGCCCCTTCCCAGATCATAGTCACGGTCAATGAAGGCTCCACAGTTGGGGATCTGCCTGAGTTAACGGAGAAGTACCCTGCCCTGGGCGACCCCTACCTGGTTAAGGTGCCCAGGGCTGCCGCACTGACCAGGGCCCAGTTTGACGACTGTAAGCAGTACTGGCCAGTCTCATTCCATGAGGATAAACGGTAATAATCAGAGCTCCAGTTAAGTAATTTGATCAACTTTGGGGGGAATTTTGTTATTTCTTCACCAAAGATGGCAAGTTGGGAGTTCTTTACATCGTCCCAATGAGACGATTCGAAAGCACTCCCAACTTGCCATTTTTGGTGAAGAAATAACAAAATTCCCCCCAAAGTTGATCAAATTACGCACCTTAACTGGAGCTCTGATAAGGTTATTATATTTAATAGGCCATAAAATAGTACTTTGATTCTCAGACATTGCATAAAATGACATGGAAGGGCAGATTTTTATGCCCTTGGTCTTGGTAGAGCATATAGTGTTTTGACTGTGTGTCCATCCGTCTGAAGTTTCTCAAATTTCTGTCAACTTTTATATACCTCAAAGGTTTATTTTAATATTTTATTACATTATATTTGTGTACAAATTCCACACATCTATGGTGACCTTAATATGATGAAAATTACCTGAGCATCTCATCTGGATCTACACAGTTTGCATGCACAGCTATAGATGATTGTAGTGTTAAAGGTACATGCCCACTCAGTAGGCACAAACTATTCTTTATATCAGAGACATCATCTGAGACATTTTCTGGCAAAATAAACATTCATTCATCATTACCCCACGTATTGATTGGCATTATTATACATTTTATAGCGGACGTAAATTTCCACACTGATATCAGGGGCGATAACCATGTTTCATTAAAATACTAACTGACATTACTATTTATTCTCGGTATTTATTTTTTGATGTGCAATGATTTAAAAAATATCATGCCTCATTTGCATATGAAAATATCCTGATACCACCGCGCGTCACTATCAGTAAAATAAATATTACTAAATGATTATATCTGTATAGCGGCACTCGTAATTTTCAGAAATAGTGACACAATTATACACTTATTTAATTCCCATAAAGAACAGTTTGTGCCTACTGAGTGGGAATGTACCTTTAAACCATGTATCTCTATTTGCTTCAGAGTGACTCAACTACTGAGTGGTAAATTCCTGAGCAGAAAGGATCTGGCTTCTGCCTCGCGCTACATGTCACAGGCTCTCCTCTGTGCTAAACAGGCAGAATCTCAACAACAGGTACCACATGGTGCTGTCACAGGAGAGATGGGGCTTATGGGATTTGTGACCAGTGTAGCTCCTGATCAAACAGCACGCTCCTGTAGGCTGATAACGATCTATATTGCTTGTCAGAAGCACGACGGGTGCTTCATTGATGGAATGGTGAACAGTGCAGATCCTGATCAGACTGTGCGGATGCACAGGCTGATCTGGATCTACACTGGTCACAAAACCAATAATCCCCATTTCTCCAGTCACACCCACATTATGTGATGTGCCAGGTTAAAACTGATCTAAATCAATGTTTGACCAGTGTAGCTCCTGATTCTGCCTCACGAATGTCTCACAAATATGAGTAGCTTCATGGAAGCCTCACAGACCATGACAAACAGTGTAGAGTGCATGACCTGTGCATATCCTGCATCCACCCTGGTTGCACATTTGGACCAATTGTCACATAATTATTGTGATCATTATCAACACTAGCTGCACATTTTCCACTTTACAGGCAACAGGTTGCACTATATCGCTACCCCGTGGATACGCAGTAAAACTGTGTGTAATAGCATTTACACTTTGTGCACTAAAATATAGAAGAAACCTGCAGGGCGTTTATGTTCATACTTCGCTATATTGTTATTGAGTGATAATTCTACAATATGACACAAAATATTATCATAAACTTACCTAATAAAGAGTGTATTAGCAAAATTCTTACGTCACTCTCCATGAAGTAGAAAGTAAACAATGAATGCTTCAAACACACATTTGGAAAGACTACTCCATCATAACTCTTATGGTGGGTGGCAGGTGGAATCACGCGATGGGTAATTTAACGATCGGGGTTCATCCTTACCGGAATCCCGACTGGAGAACTGGTTTGGCCCTCACATACGTCTTTGGCATTTTGTATGTGGCAGTTGAATCTGGTCATACCCCTTATGTGAGTATTACGATATTCGTAATCCTATTTTAGGGGAAGGGGCCAAGTGACTTGGTGTGGTATGGACCTGGCACCAGGTCAGGTTATTCTAATTTCAGGGCTGAATATATTTGTTCTCGATGTAAATATTCTGTTCTGATTTTGGGATTTTCCCGCCAATGCAGCAGGTTAAAATGGGATTGAACCCGTTTGCCCGGCCTTACATGACCTTAGCTGTTGATAGGCTGTTACACAGATTAGAGTTATGTACGGAGAACTATGTTAACACTGGTGACCTTGATTGTTCATGTTTGCTGGCATTGTTGCCATATCCAGACATGTAAAAGTGTGTTGCGGCTTTGGGTTACATCATGCACTATAAATTTTACAAATGGCTCGCCATGCTGTAACAGTACAGTGCGACCCCGTTAGTACACGGAAGTCCGGCGACATACAACCGTCCGTGTTGCTTATCCGAACCGTGCTATATCCGTTCTCGCCCAAGACGCATCATAATGTCAACCAAAAATACATGTACACTGTACACTGTGACTGCGAATGAACGACGTCGCCAATGCCTATAATATGCCATAAGTTTTCACTGTTATCTTCGCATGTAATAAATATATTGAATCCAAGAATTGTTAACGTCATGTTTCATTTATTCATAAATTTCATGTAGAATGTAGATCTACGCAGGTCCGTGCAATCCATTATTGTAAATGCGTGTAGAAAAAAGTGTAGTAATGATGACGCAATGACCAATGACCGATATCCTGTTCCATCAGCTGCAACATCACGGGACAAGCTCGTGCGTTGCAATCTGTGTTCGTATGGTGAGCACACAGGTGGAAGACTCGGGACCTATGACACCAAAATAAATGCCTATTAAAAAAATCCCATTATCCCACCCACCTGGTATCGTACTGTACATGACGTTAATAATAGAACGAGATCAAGTGGGTGGGTAATGGATATTTTTGTAATTTTCTTTTCTTTGTGTCACACGTCCGACTATTCCACCTGTGGGTTTGAGTACAGACCTGTATAGACGTTGTTTTGCCCGACGTGTTATAATATTGCGCCAGTTCATGAGGTAATCAGGCTTATCACGTGAGATTTTCGACGAAGATGAATCTGATAATAGTGTACATTTTCTGTAAACGATATCGAATTTTGACGAATATTAAATTAGTAATTATTACGCATTTGCTCTGAAAATGTTATCAACTTTCCGATATATTTGCAGAAAAAAAGTCAAATCATTCTCGGTGAAAATCTCAGTATATAATAAAGTTGATTATCTCGTGCACTGGCTCAATTATGACATAGCGAAACAAGGCCAGTTGTCAGGTACACATTTGTGTACATGCGCCGGGGGCGTGGGCAGTGCTGTAACACTTTAGTTAATCTGGGTCGAGTTAATTCTGCGCGACTGATACGCGATCTCCGATTGGTCAGCCTTTACACCTAATTAATATTCCACCAATGGTGAGCGCGAACGCATGCCGGAAAAATGAAATCGAGCACATAACAATTAGCACTGCTTTGTTACTGGTCTTACTGATCTTATTCCAGTTTGCTCGGATTAATTTACGAAATGTGCAAACGTGATCAGCTGCACATTCACATCGGTGAGATAAAAGGAGGCTATGCGTCCATAGAAAAAAAATAATCGTCCATTTTGGGTCTAATTTGGGAAAGAATCGCAAATTTAACACGATTTCTGACAATAGTCGTGTAACGAATTTAACACGATTTTGATATACAAATAGGAAAAAAATTCGGGAGCCAAGGCACAACCGTGTACTAACCGATATCGTGTTATAGTGAAGCGTGTACTAACGGGGTCGCACTGTATTACCAAACATATTAAAAATTATTTTCAGTTCCTTGTTCAATATTATAGTGTCTGCAGTTGTCTGACAATTTGTAACAAGCCAAAATGGTTCTATACCTGGCTGTATGGCATTTTCAACCCGCGTAGATCCAGATCAGCCTGCACAATCTGTAGCCGATTTCATCAAAATTGCAAAGTATACTTATCTAGACTTATTATACTGAATTTATTACATTATAATGTAATAAATTCAGTATAATAAAAATTAATAAATTTATCCTTAAATTGAAAATTTCTCCCTGAAAGTATACTTTGCTAGATATGTATACTTTGAAATGTTGGTGAAATAGGTTACATATCAGATTATTAGGATTATATTACATACAAGTTGAACTTGAATAACTTCATATTGAAATACTACCAATCACCCAGGTCTTGGTAGTATTTAAATGGGGCTTATGGCATTTTCAACCAGTGTTGATCCAGATCAGCCTGCACAATCTGATCAGATTATTAGGATTTTATATTACATACACGTTGAACTTGAATAACTTGGACCAATATCTGGCTATTGGTGGTATTCTATGTCCATTCAACAGCATGGTCATATTACGTATAGGTTTGAGGCTTGTTCAAGATCATGATCTACACTGGCCAAATACCAAATACCGGTGCATGTAAATATGATTACCTTAATAACCCTCAGTATTCAGACACAAGTTATTCTGGGAAATACACATTAATATATGGTTTCTCACAGCAAGGAGTGCCCAAATAGTTACAGTTAGTCTGGTTGTACATGTTTATCACAATAACAATGTATTTGGATACAATTTATTTTGGGATCCCACAATTTATAGGGGTTTCCCAAAAGAAATGGTGTCTGCCTACCTAGGGTTATTACCGTATAATTACATTTACCAATAACCGCCAAAGGAAGCATATATAATACATTATATTTAAATAGTCACTCATTTATTGAATTCAATAAATGAGCGAATATTTAAATTTTACTATATGCCGACATGTCAAACGTATTCATCCACCTTACAGCAGCCAATTGGAGCCGTGATAGTGGACCCGGCCAATGAGAGAGTGATTGCCAAGTCACATGATCTGCGGGCGGGGCATCCCCTACAGCACGCTGTCATGGTCTGTATAGACATGGTGGCTAGGTCGCAGGGTGGAGGCGCATGGAAATACTTGGGTTAGTAATGGTTCATTTTAGTATTACTGTAATGACCATTAATATTCGGACACACAATTTCTTCTGGTAAACAACAACAAAGACTATATTTAGTGCAGTGCTGGTGAGACAGCTTGTTACAAGCAGGCTTTTGGCAAACATTTGGATTTCTTTGTAAAGCGAGTTAAAATGGAAATACTGTATTCTCGCCCACCAGGTGCCCGAAACAAGGATATCCGTATTGTCACGCCCATGTGAGATTTCCTTGCCTCACCCTACACGTGCTCGTCTCACATCTAGCAACGATAAAATTTCTTCTAGGGCAACATTACGGCAATTGCCTTACAATTACCCCCATAAAATAACGAATTTGGTTGATGTTTGTAGTTTTCAATGGTTGGTGACGTATTTATTATCACGTCATAGTGTCATGACGTTGTTTCAAGTTTGATGACGTCAACAATGTGCAACGTACATTTTGGCGTCGCCATGACTATATGGTCATAACATTGAGCATTAATTTGATAATAATTTGTAAACGATACACTGAACTGCCATTGGCGTCCAATTCGTGGGTGAAAACTTTTAACCCATTTGTTGACATGGGGAATATATTGGACGTATCAAAAATGGCATAATGAATAAAAAGTTGACACTTATTGTGGGTCAGATAAATATTTTAAGATTCGCAAATATGTTCTATATAGGGGAGAGAAAAAGTATCCATCATATGCACTGGTGTGGGACAAGAATATACCACCCGAGTGTCAGAATATGTTGTCAGAAACGAGGCTTTGCCGAGTTTCTGAAGACATATTCTGATCACTCGGGGTTCCCACAAGCCTTGAAAAGTCCTTGAATTTTGGTTGAGTCCTTGAAAACTCCTTGAATTTGATTTTGGTGGGTTTTGTCCTTAAATTTTGAGAAAAACTCCTTGATTTGTCCAAGACTGCGCTTGAATTGTCCAAAATTGATAGTGCAAGCGCATATTTTGTAAATGATATTATTTTTGGCTGGCTGTTTCATGTTTTTTACCATTTTTTATCCATTTGTACCATTTCAAAGCTATTGCACAATGCTGAATACAATTAGAGGGAGATATGGTTACCATAACACCGCACCGTTGAGTCAAAACTTAGTGTAACTTGGTATAATTTCACTCCTTGAACATGAATAAATACTCCTTGAAAACTCCTTGAAAAGTCCTTGAATTTCATTTTGACATGGCTGTATGAACCCTGTCACTCTTAATCTCAAATTATTTTGCTTTCCAGACACAGATATTTATCCAACAGAGTCGGTTTCCCAGCCAGAAACAGAGGGAAAAGACGGACCCTACCTTTGTACAGGGTACCATCTGTATGTGACACAGGAACCGTGTGTTATGTAAGTGTGTATTGGGTTACCTAGCAACAGTCTACGTGGTTGCTTCCCTAGGATTATAGTGTACATGTATTTTGGTTGCCAGATGACAAAATGACATACTAACATATAAGACCTGTGAAGATACTGATCAGTTCAATTGCAATTTAACCCTTAGACCTACACACAATTGTCGTCTGCTGTTGCTTTTATATCTTGCCTTATTTCTCAATAAAAACATGGTTTGACAGCACTTCAGAATCATTTCCAATGGAAATGATTCTTAAGTGTTGTCAAAGCATGTTGTAAATTATTCTAAAGTGCTGTCAAAGCATGTGTTTGATAAAAATGGAAAATAGAAAATAAACAGCAGACGACAAAAAATTAAGATAGCGGTGTAAGGGTTAAAAGTTATACTAACCGTCTAATAAGTTGTAATGAAATATGTATCCTAGCAACAGTAACAATGCCTCAATGACTGCATGAACGAAAGTTAATTCTCCAGGGATTATTCGGGCTGTACATGTCGTCATGAATTTCACAAGCTGCACTGTTTAGAATTGAAACTAAATTTGGTAGGCGAAGGCACTACATGACCTTGTATTTATTAATTAGAAGAATGCATGTGTGCAAGAGGTTCTGATAACCCTTTCACCTCTAAATAATCGACATTGAGAGGACATGTTAATTTTAGAGGACTAGTTAATCATATGAGGAATATTTTTTAAATCCCCTGCAACGAGTTGTGGAGGGGGGATGTATACTGGAGTCGGGTTGTCTGTCCGTCCGTCACTAAACTTAACATCAGAGAAATATGTTATAGCTTCTATTTCCTTCATCTAAAATGCTTAATATTTCACATTGGTATTCCTGTAAGGCTCTACTACCATGCTGTGCCAAATCCACGACCGTCCAAACCCCGCTGATCCCAAAGTAAAATACTTAGTCTCTTTACAAAACTTAACATCAGAGAAATATGTCTTCTATTTCTTTCATCTAAAATGCTTAATATTTCACACATGCATTCCTGTAAGGCTCTACTACCATGCTGTACCAAATCCACGACCGTCCAACCCCCGCTGATCCCAAGGTCAAGGTCAAATACTTGGTCTCTTTACAAAACTTAACATCAGAGAAATAAGTTATAACTTCTATTTCTTTCATCGAAAATTCTTTATATTTCATGCATGCATTCCTCTAAGGCTCTACTATCATGCTGTGACAAATCCCCACTAATCTCGAGGTCAAGGTCACATACTTCGTCTCTTTACAAAACTTGCTCGGATCTGCTTCACACGCTCCAATGGACCTCCACCACCCTGTGACAAGTTTGTGCCGCCCCCGCTAAGCCTAGAGTCAAGGTTACAAGCCCACACACTTGGATTTTTTTTACATATTTAGGGGTACCTGAGTCCACGCGGGGGTATTCCAGAAGCCTCGCTTACTGACCAATCTAGTTGGTAAAAGTCGGATAAATACTTATTAACACTGTAGATCATGATGAGACAGCTTGTTTCGAGCAGGCTCGTCTTGATCTACAGTGTTTGTGAATGTTGACTTTACAGTCTGTAGGGTTGAAAGGGTTAAGGGAAGCACAACTTTACCAACTGTGTTAAGCTTGGTTGCAGGGGGTATAATTATCTGTGTACGTTAGCCCAACCCAAATTTCCCTGTTCTCTTTGCAGGTGTGCGATGGCACTGGCCCATTCGCGGATCGAGCGCGTGTATTACGGCAGCAGCTCGGCCGAGGGGTCCCTGGGTTCCAAGTACAAGTTACACTGTCAGCCCGGGCTCAACCACAGCTTCCTTGTATTTAAAGGGCTTCTCCGGGAACAGTGTGACCAGCTGTATGATTCATGACACGAAATCCTGATTGATCGATTGATTGAGGTTTTATGTCTGTTTAACAACAAGGTCAGATACAGATGGGAGTGTACCTTGTATGTGGTGTGAGCTGTACATTCAACACTGAAAGTACAATAAAAGCATTCACCACTGAAATCCAGTGTCCTGATACGGTGCCAGGCACCCTAACTACATCGGATCGCTTCGTCCCAGGTGTGAACATGGTGAATCTAAGTGAGATTCACCATTAAGAAATGAATCCACTACGGTACTTCGGTAGGCCTGATTACATTGTTATGTACTTAAAGTCTGTTTTGTCTGACAAGTCATGTTCACTTATAACACAGACCATTCTACAATGTGGCTTACATAACCAGTAGCCTATTTCACCAACATTGCAAAGTATACTTATCTAGCAAAGTATACTTTGAGGGAGAAATTTTCAATTTTAGGATAAATTTATTAATTTTTATTATACTGAATTTATTACATTATCACAGCCAATTTGGCTGTGATAATGTAATCAATTCAGTATAATAATTCTGCATACTTTTAATCATGAAATATATGCAGTGGTTAGTTTTATATGAAATAATGCATTTCAGGAGAAATAAATGATTACTCCCTCAAAGTATACTTTGCTAGAAAAGCATACTTTGCAATTTTGATGAAATCGGCTACTGGTGTCTGTGATACATGAGATTATTTTATCGCATAAAATCAGATTTAAGGTACTTGTTGTTGTTTTTCTTCACAATGTCCGACTGCTTAATTGGTATTACTAGTAGTTAGTTATAATGCGCTTGTAGTCTGCAACAGTCTTTAAATGTGGCTGTTTGACTGAAGAAATGGAACTTACAACATTTGTGGCCAATACAACTCCTGATCTTCTATCCCACTGGAGTCTGATGAGTTTGACACTGATTGTTAGTAGCCCGACAAATATTTCACCGAGTGAATGGCGAACAGTGCAGGCCAAGATCAGACAGCGCGGATTCGCAGGCTGATCTGTGACCTCACTGATCGCAAATGTTGTATCCCCCATTTATTCAGTCACCGCGGATGGCTTGTGGCCTAAGGGTTGGAACACCTGACTTCCAATCCAGAGGTTGTGTCTTCAAACCTTGCCTTCGACATCAAAAGTATTTTCATATTGTTTCCATCCCACTGGTCTGTCGGATGAAACTTAACTGTGGTCCCGTCTCTATATGACCTTAGCTGTTGCAGGGACGTTAAACCCATTCAATTTCACTTTCAGTCGCAGCTACAAAATGATATTATTTGCTGCCCATCATAGAGTTGGAAAGTGAAAGGGTTTAACGTCCCACCAACAGTCATAGATTTGGTTGTTACCCTGGTATGTGTACCTTCTGTAGCCGATTTCATCAAAATTGCAAAGTATACTTATCTAGCAAAGTATACTTTGAGGGAGTAATCATTCATTTTTCCGAAATGCATTATTTCATACAGAACTAACGATCGCATATATTTGATGATTAAAACTATGCAGAATTATTATACTGAATTTATTACATTATCACAGCCAAAATTGGCTGTGATAATGTAATAAATTCAGTATAATAAAAATTAATAAATTTATCCTAAAATTGAAAATTTCTCCCTGAAAGTATACTTTGCTAGGAAAGTATACTTTGCAATGTTGGTGAAATAGGCTACTGATCAGCCAGCTCAGTTGTGGATGATACTATTAGGAATACATGTACATAGAGAATACCAGGCCTGATAAACTTGATATCAGAAATACTAGGCTGGTATTTTGTTTATGTAATGTTTCATGCTGGCCGATGATCAAATATAAAATAGTTTTTGTTTGAAAGTCTGTGAACTTGTTCACATTGCGTCATTCGGTAACGTCATGTGATGCCATTCGACAAATGAAACGTCAAAATGGCTGTGATAATGTAATAAATTCAGTATAATAAAAATTAATAAATTTATCCAAAAATGGAAAATTTCTCCCTCAAAGTATACTTTGCAATGTTGGTGAAATAGGCTACTGGTTAGTGTACCCTTCTTGATGGCCCTATGTAAAGTCTATGGAAGTCTAATAAAACTATGATTATTATTAGTAGATGGTCGGTAAATCCGACAAATGCTCCTCGACCCTGGGTATTGGTGCAGTATGCTTATTAATCACAATAAATTGAGATCAGTGTGTATATGATATTTCAAGTTGATATCGCAAGCGGTCGCAGAGATATAATAATTTGAAAAACTTTAACGTAAAACTTTAACAAAAAGTTTAGTCATTTGACCTTGACATTGGGCTCCTGAGCAGCATGGGTAGGGTATACAATGAAAATATGGATGGTGATAAATGTATGAAATTTCAAATTGATATCGCAAGCAGTCAAAGATATAGCAATTTGAAAAACTTTAACGTAAAACTAGGGTATACAATGAAAATATGGATGGTGATCAATGTGTATATGAAGTTTCAAGTTGATATCCCAAGCAGTCACAGAGATATAGCAATTTGAAAAACTTTAACGTAAAACTCGGACGCCGGACATAGCGTTAACTATATGCTCCACCATTGGTGGAGGATGTCAGATTTGTAAAATAAAATCTCACGAACCGCCGGGCCAATTTCAACTAAACTTTACAAGAATGATCGGCAGTCAATGCTGTTTCAGATTTGTAAAAATGGTGACTCAGGGGGTCAAAAATGGGCGGGTCCCAGGGGGTCAACTATAGGTCAATGTTTGTTTATTGGTGTTTAACGGTCTATCAACAGCTAAGGTCATGTAAGGCCGGGCAAACGTGTTTGGTCCCGTTTTAACCTGCTGCATTGGGGGGAAAATCCCAAAATCAGAACTGAATATTTACATAGAGAAAAAATATATTCAGTCCTGAAATTAGAATAACCTCACCTAGTGCCAGGTCCATAGCACAACAAAGTCACTTGGGCCCCTTCCCCTAAAAAATGATTACGAATAATCATAATACTCACATAAGGGGTCAAATTTCACATTTGAACAAATACGGTCATGCCATATATCATATCCTCTTATTAGAGATTTCTCGTGAACAGCTTGACCGGTACTAGCCAAACTTCATAGTTATTGTCTTTCGGTGAAACAGTTGCAGATTTTTCAAATTGGAGATCGTCACATAATCCAAGATGGCCACCGTATAAAGTTGGACAAACTCTTCCGATTATAACCACCAGACTGGTTTCGACAAAACTTTGTAGGAATAATGAATGTATAAAGCTCTTCTCAGATTTACAGTCGAACCTGTGTTAACGACCACCTGGGAATAGCGACCACCTGTCCACAACGGCCAGTAAAAAAAAACCCCGTCCAATTTTGTTCTTTATAAGACCTTGGAATAACGACCACCCCCGAACTGCGACCAGCGACCAGCTATTTTCATTCCCACACGGCATTTTTGTATGTGAACAGCGACCATGTCGTGTTTTTGTCTGCAAAAAAACATAGCACCACAATCGCTATTTTCCTTTCATCAAAATCTGGTCGCTATCATCTGAATTGCAACTGGTCGTAACCAATTAGTCGTCAATTACATTCGCATTCTTTTGAAAACATTTACCTTGCCATGTCATTTTGGCGACATTAAACATTTTCAATGAAAAATATTACATAACTCCATTAACGGTAATTCCCGATATGTATTCCGTGTCATGTATTCCAATAGGCATAATGTAATTCCGCGCAAGTCGTAAAGCTCCATTAGCTGGCAAACTGTGTTTACACGATGCTGATTCGTCTACAGTGACAAGATTAAGACTTCAAACACACCACGCTTGTCGAGTGTAAATTTCACACAGCGGGGCACAAGGTCATATCAAAGATCAATACACGCGGTTGCTGACGTCAGTCTGACGTTTTCTATGCATGTATATATATTACAATAGAATGCTAAATACATGGCCGACTTTGTTGTGAAACCGGGAAAATGTTTGACCCTTGGAACAACGACCACCTGTCAACAACGACCACTTTGGCCACTTCCCTTTGCCGGTCATTGTTCGACTGTACTTGCATATTTAAAAAAAAATTCCGAAATGCATTATGTCATATAGAACTAACGACTGCATATGTTTGATGATTAAAAGTATGCAGAATTATTATACTGAATTTATTACCCTAAAATTGAAAATGTCTCCCTCAAAGTGTACTTTGCTAGAAAAGTATACTTTGCAATGTTGGTGAAATCGGCTACAGGCACAAAGATAAAAGCAGACCATGTTAGACACGTAAAACATTTAATCTTGCTCAGTAAAGGAAATAAACATGCGACGAGGTATAAATATACATGTACATGATTTTATCACAGAGAAATGGCAGCTAATACAACACATGCTTGACCAGTCAATATGACCTTTGAAATTAAATTAAACCTGTATCTCGTTATGCCAATGTTTGCAGCGCATACCTATATAATAAAACTGTTGCGCATGTGTTTTTGGTTGTCTTTTCCTATTTGTCTATAGAACGTTATGTTTTCAGTAGCGGCATGTCTGGGAATTTGTAGAAAATATGGTATCCATGGCAGAGAAAATGGACCTTACAACATTTGCAAACAACTGTAGATCCCAACTCAATATACAAATTATCATAAATGCTTCTTGGTATAAACCATTTGCTGATTCTACTAAGTACATGTAGTACACTTCACCGACTGAATAACGAACAGCATAGGTCCTGATCAGACTGATATGTAGCAGATTTCACCAACATTGCAAAGTATACTTTTCTAGCAAAGTATACTTTGAGGGAGTAATCATTTATTTTTCCCAAATGCATTATTTCGTATAGAACTAACGAATGCATATATTTGATGATTAAAAGTATGCAGAATTATTATACTGAATTTATTACATTATCACAGCCAAAATGGCTGTGATAATGTAATAAATTCAGTATAATAAAAATTAATAAATGTATCCTAAAATTGAAATTTCTCCTCAAAGTATACTTTGCTAGAAAAGTATACTTTGCAATTTGATGAAATCGGCTACTGGAGCTATGCTGGTCACAAACGTTCCCAGGTCCCCTTTGTCAGCCGTCAACCCAAATGAACACGTACAGATACAGGTCTCAAAAGTTAAGGTCAGAGTGACGTGGTCAATAACGCACCAGTCAATGTGATCCCCAACTCCAGGAAAAAATATAGCTTTACTGGGGCACCATGCAACATTGTAACTGCAGGTTGCCACAAATGACCATGAATAAGGCACTATCTTTTATCTGGTGCCAAAATATGCTAGAACATAACCAGAAGAGTTACACCTTCAGTTTGTGCAGCCTTATAGATTGGCTTTTACGTACCCGATTTCTATGAAATACACTAGTAGGTGGTCTTCAGCCGCAGAACATATAAAATCTCCACTATTTCCCGGGTTTGACTGGGTAGGTTAGGGACTGGTGACAACAATGACTGGAACGTAATATTTCTACACGGCTATAAAATATCTAGAGGACGGAATGACAACAAATTCCATTCATTTATCAGCATTATTTTCTACTGTAACAGACAATAATAGGTAATAGGATGTATGGAAAACATATAAGATGCTGCATTTTAAAAATAAAATGTAAATGTTTTATTTTTATTTTATTTTTTGTATAGAGTTTTGTATGGTGTTTTTGACAGATCTATGAAAGTAACAAAACTAATGAGGTTGTTGGTGTAGAAAAGTTGCTATTTTGCAGCTACTGCAATGGAATGTTGCCTGCATCCGTGTATACATACAAATAAAAATCGAGACAACTTGGTTTTACTGAAATTACCATATATACACATATGTACAAACATTACTTGACATGTTTACATATATACATAGGCTCGGTGTCGGTGGAATAAGTGGGGAGTTAGCCCCCTAAAAGGCTTCTTCCACTGACCCCTTCATATACAAAAGTAAACATTTACAGTTAGGCCATGCCATTGTTTTTCTCTGTTAAGCGTCCATCCGGATAGCCAAAACCTACTTACGTATCCGGTAAAAACAAACAAGGCTTTGAAAAAAAACACAAATGTAAATTTTGTTAAAAACTTCATCAACCCTTTGCAGTGTGCAAAGGGTTGATGAAGTTTTTAACATAAATTTAAATTGCCGCTAAATATTAAGAAAACGCTCTTATTAAACTTATTAAGTGTAAATTCATGAACGGATTTAAAACTTAGACAAGTGCCAAACCAATTTTCATATTACTTCAGTCTTCACCTGTAAATAGTGTAAACTATACACAGTTTGATTGTTTTTTCATAGAACCACTCTCAAAACCTACCAACATGCGGATGCTTAACAGAGGAAGAACTTGCTATGGCCTTATATATTTACAAACCATATTTACATTGGTACATGGCACCAAGTTGAGATTACTGTCGGTTCATTCACTCCGAAGTCTATATTAGACAAGATCAGTTACAACAAACACTGAACGAGTTTGTTTTTTACCAGGCTAGATGCCAAGGACCCGAGTACTCTTACAATCCTGAAGTTAGAATAAATTGACCTGGTGCCAGGTCCTCACCACACCAGAGTCATTCAGCCCCACTCCCCAAAAGTAATAGGATTAGTACTAATCTTGTTACTTTTATAAATTGTAATTTCCATATTAGAGAAGTCTTATCTTCCAGCCTGCAACCAGCAGTATTGTAGTTTTAAAATATCCCGATAAATCTCCAAAACCATGTTTATTCCTTAAAATTCCAACTTGATTTCAACGTGAAGGCGTCTTTAAATCCTATTTTTCATAGTTTTTCTATATTCCAACGAAGTGTACAGCAATGACCGCGTCACAAATGCAAGTATGTCTTTGAAATAAATGAAATATTTGTTTATATTTGAAATTTTGAATCGATATAAAATTTCAACTGTTGAAACATTTGCCTGTATATGGCTACTTGCAGCCAACAAAAATGTTCAAAATCGTAGACATCATTTGGAGTTGTCACATAAGTTCCAGATTATATTATAACCCTATGTCTATGAATAGAACTCAAAGAGAAGTGAGCGACAATTTTCCTCAATTCAGTATGTTTGGTCCTGTGTAACCCCACATGTCGGTAAGTATTGGTCAGTAGCCTATTTCATCAACATTGCAAAGTATACTTTAGTAGCAAAGTATACTTTGAGGGAGAAATATTTATTTTATTGTGAAAAAAAACTTTTGTTTTCTTAGTTACATTATTTCCAAGCTATCTAGCCAGGTTTAGGAGTCAATTTCCAAAATCCCCCCCCCCCCCCCCATGTTAAATTCCCATAGGAAAATGAAACAAAAAAATTCGGGGAGGGCGACTTTTGTTATTGGTTTTAGATTTAATGTGTTTAATAGCCAAAACTTTGACGGCAGAAAAACGTGGAACAGACAGTAGATCTGGGACCGTGCCGGTTGCAAATCGTGATTTCCACAGCACTGTTGAGATTCTATGTCTAATTCCCTACACACTACCACCAGAGCCAGGGATAATCAATCTATGAACATGTATTGCAATTTGGAACTCAAAATATAGCAGTTTCTTTGGCTGAGCATGAGATAAGCTCAGCTTCAATAAAAGAGCATGATTTTGAGCATGGGATTCTAAAGGTGTAGCCAGACTTCTGCAGTGGCCGACAACGAGACGCAATGATTACATACATGAAATACATTCTAACCCATTCTCCACAAAATATCTGTCATGGACTTTACGGTATGCAGCGTTGAAAGTTGTGATGCAAGAAAACTGTTCATACTGCATTTGCCATCAGATTAGATTCTGAAAGTTTGCAGACTTTTCATAAACGTTTGCCTTTTCATAAAATAATTTGTTTGTGACATCCATCAATAAATAATAGATTCAGCAACAAATACAGTCATATCATTCAAGTTTTACAATGGATACAACTAGATTTGTCAGTAAGCGAGGCTTACGGAATACCCCCCGCGTGGGCCCTTGTACCCCAAAATATGTATTCAAAGAGTTGGACGTTCGTGGATTTAGCACAGCATGGTAGTAGAGCCTTACAGGAGTGCATGTGTGAAATATTAAGCATTTTAGATGAAGGAAACATATTTCTCTGATGTTAAGTTTAGTGACGGACGGACGGGTCTGACAGACGGACGGCTGGACGACCTAAAGAAGCTCCTTCCTAGAAATGCACTCTATCCCGTCAACACAGTGCGTATGTGTCGTGAAATACGGTGCCGTGGAACATTTTTGATATCTAGTCGATACTATTTTTTGCATTTTACAGCAATTTGTAGGTGTGGACGGGATAAATAGAATAGTAGGTTAGTGCCGTGAATGGGAAAAAATATCTGGCGCGGCACAGAAACGGGATGTGCTCGGCAGAGCCTCGCCCATCCCGTTTCCTGAGCCTTGCCAGATATTTTTTCCCATTCACGGCACTAACCTACTATTCTCTATATTCAAACCGATTGTCCTGTTTGTGTGATAAGTATACTTTGCAATGTTGGTGAAATTTACTGAACTATCAGTCAGTTCTGAACGCTCGTTCAATACTCCTGAAAGAAGCCGTGGTGTGGCAGCTGTCCTTGGGCCATGTCCGTCCGGATCTGCCACCTCAGTGTGTTCCGTTTTTTCTCCGAGGGAACCACATAGCTGTTGGGCACAAACGCTCGCTGTGCTTTCTGCAACAAAATATCCATTCCAACATACATGCTTACCGTAATAACCCTAAATATTCAAACACAATTTATTCTAGGAAACGCATATGATATAAATATCTGGTTTCACACAACAAAGAGCGTCCCAATATTTAGGGTCATAAAGCTGTACTAGTTTATCGCAATATCAATGTACTTGAATGCAATTTGTTTTGGGAAACACCTTTTTATTCCCAAAACAAATGGAGTCCAAATACAGGGATCAATTTACAGTTCTTCACCAAAAATGGCAAATTGGGAGTTCTTTAGAATCGTCTCAATGAGACGATTCTAAAGCACACCCAACTTGCCATTTTTGGTGGTGATTTGGGTGAAATTATCTCCCTAACTTGCATCACTTCTTATTTTGAGCTGAGGGAGTTTTTCACTACATAAAACAGAATTTCTTGAATTCTTAAACGTACACAAAACATATTTGTGGCTGTGACTAGAGAAATGGGGCTTATGGTTTTGTGTAAACCACATGGATGATACCACTTTAATATAGGAATGAATGGCCTTTTTGTGGAATTTATCGGGGTATAAATTTGGAAAAGTCGCGGCAATACTGGACAAAAATTGTAATTTTTTAAGGCCTCGTCCAGTATTCCCGCGACTTTTCCAAGTTTATATCCCCGATAAATTCCACAAAAAGGCCATTCATTCCTTATAATTCCAGCATTTGAAATAAATTCATCAAGAAAATGTGTTTATTTTCCATTTTCTTAAGAATTATTTTAACTGCGCCTGACGGTTATGGAAAGTAGTTCGGCATGGAGTTTACTGGGATATAAATATTGGACAGAGACTTGCTACGGACCAATCAAATGTTATGGAATTGTGTAAATATTTTTGTGCTGGAATTATTTGTTATTAAAACACTACGGCAAACATTGAGAACCTGTACCTTTTCATAGACAATATCCTGCGCCAACATCTGTTCGCGGACGTTCCATCGCAGGTTTTTGTGGTTTTTCTCGCCAGGGGCGCGCTGCTGTTGCCAGCTCTGACGGAACTGTTGGTAGCGCGCCACGGGGTCCGACTTCTGGATGTTCCTCGTGTGGGGGTGCTCCGGTTTCCTCAATATCACTGCAATTGTAACAATTCCATTGATTTGGGCTGTCGACTGACAAGGATATTGTGATATTTTAGACCAGTCTGTACCCTAATCAATTACCCAGTTTCACAATTTCTAAGTACATTGTATCAGTAATGATGTCTGCAGTGTAAAGAGAGTCAGAAGAGTTTCATTCGAACAAACAACATGGGCACTACTAACTACAAAAAACAGAACTGAATATTTACAATAAAAAAATATATATATTCAGCCCTGAAATCAGAATAATCCTTATCTGAAGCAAGGTCCTCGCCATTTTGGCTGTGATAATGTAATACATTCAGTATAATAAAAATTAATAAATTTATCCTTAAATTAAATATTTCTCCCTCAAAGTGTACTTTAATAGCAAGATAAATATACTTTGCAATTTTGGTGAAATAGGTGAGACAAAAATTCACTTTGGAATTTGCTCCGACATATATTCTCAAACTTTTTCAGCAATGTATAGTCAGGGCAGTTAAGTTTTGTTTATAACTTGCCACTTTCAAAACCCCCCCGATTCTACCACGTGTATAACTGCACTATGAATAATATTGTGACTAGGCTTATTAGAGATGGGGTGTGATCTGGGCATGTGCTTATTATAAAACTTCACGAGCACATTCTCACAATTATTACTCAAAATCAGACAGTTTGATTGGCCGAGACTGAGCAGAGCTCAGCCTCGACCACTAAAATGTCCTGATATCGAGTATGATAATTAGGATACGTGCTCAGAAAGATATATAAGTAAGGTCACATGTATAGGTGTAGGGTGTGACAATCGTGTGCGCCATGATCTGTGACAGACATACCCGAGGCCGGACGTTGATCATCGGGATCCAGTCTGTATGGCGGCTGAAACAATGACGGCAAAGCTGTTGTGGTTTTATGTTTTACTGATATTAGAAGAAAGTGAACAAAAAATGTGGCCTGTCAGCACACGAATGCCCCTGGTGGCAGATTGGAGAAACTGTGGCAAAGTGATATTTAAAGTATTCACAAGCACATGTATGACGGTCAAGGTCATATTAAGGGCAGTGTTGATGTGTGGCATTTGTCCATAAGTATGATGTATTGAAATATTAAAGTAGTCCATCTAGGGATATAGAAGTTATTACGGAAATGAGAAGCTCCGGTCAAGGTCAAAAGGTCAAGGTCATATTATGGGCAGCAAATAACACAGTGTTGGCCTACTTATTTATGTGGCCATAGTAATGCTGTGACACTTCACACACCCATCTGGAACAAAGGCTAAAAGTCACAGCATTTAATGTTGCAATGTTGTTGAAAAGTGAAAGTGAATAAGATTAGCATCGCAGTAACAGCTAAGGTCATATAGAGACGGGACCTCGATTTAAAGTCTCATTCGAATCATCAGCGGGATGGAATTAGGTACCATAAAAATATTTTGTTCCTGCCCAAGGTTGGGACGGAACTCGGAACCTCTGGTGAGTCTATGGTCTACCCTTAGACCATCAACCATTCCGCAATGTTGTTGAAGGTAATTAATACACTTGTTAATACCCTTATAATTCCAGCAAACAATTATTTACACAATTCCCTAACATTTGATTGGCCTGTAGCAAGTCTATGTCCAAAATGTATATCCCAGTAAACTCCCACACCGAACTACTTTCCGTAACTGTGAGGCGCAGTTAAAATAATTCTTAAGAAAACGGAAAATAAACACATTTTCTTGATGAATTTATTTCAAATGCAGGAATTATAAGGAATGAATGGCCTTTTTGTGGAATTTATCGGGGATATAAACTTGGAAAAGTCGCGGGAATACTGGACGAGGCCTTCCGGCCTTCGTCCAGTATTCCCGCGACTTTTCCAAGTTTATACCCCGATAAATTCCACAAAAAAGGCCATTCATTCCTTTCACTAAACATTGTACGACTAAAATGTTTGTAAGTGCAAAATAATGATTTTACATTTCCAATGTTTTCTTGTAAACAATTTAATATTGGATTTACATTTATTAAGCATAGACTGCACATGCAGCCTATGCTCAATACATGTAAATCCATCAATTGAAATCTCCAGACGATCCTAATTTTGCACTTACAAACATTTTATTTCATACAGTTTATACAGTGTTAGAGACCGGATATAAGCATTTGCTTATATAAACTGTTTAGTTTCTTAGGCCCTTTTCGTAGTGTTTTCCCTTAATTGATATGATCATATTTTTATTCGTAAGTACATGTACATACAATCAAATACAATCGATGTTCCCGGTATTTAGCCGGTACACATTTACAGCTGGGTGGACTGAAGCAGTGTGGATAAAGTGTCTTGCTCAAGGACACAATGCACGCCTCCTGTGAGGATCGAACCCACGACCGTAAGATCAGCAGTCCGACGCCTCAGACCACATTTGTATTTGTACGAAGTTTAGTGAAACGGGCAACAGGCATATTGATATCAGCTTATACATGTATATAAGAGTATAAAATCTATTTTCATTATCATGACCACTTATTTTTCCCTTTAGATCGGTATATGTATACATAACCTACATGCCCGCTGTGTAGCCAAACATCCCCTGCACATACCTGATTCCCGGCCGACTGGGGACGTTTCCTGTCGAAGAAGCTGACGGAATCCGTGATACCGAGCTCCCGTAGTCGCTCACTGATGTCCATCAAGCTGCCTGTAATCACAATATGAAAGTGACAATGAATATAGCATATTTTGTTATTTCCCATGAAAACCCATCTTGGTATTTCATTAGAATTGTAAATGAAATGCCAAGATATGTTTTCATTTTGAAGCAAACTATTCAATAATTGCTGTCTGTTGAAGAGTAAACAGAAGTGATTTTAGTTTACCCAATTAAAATTTTGAAATACCCAATTGCTACAGAAATGATCGAGTGACAATACTATATTACTACTGTCTGTTTCACGAAAGCTGCCCAAATTTTACGGCTATATAAACAATGCAAAAACAATATTTTTTTCGATAATATTAAATTAAAGCAAAATTTAAGAATGAGCCTTCTTTTTATTTCGTCAAATTTGGTCAAATATTGGTTTTATTACGAAAATTTGATTTCTCTATGGGAATTTAACATGGGGGAAAAGAGGTAGACGACTTGTGGGAGGAGTCAAAAAACTATTTTTTTTGGAAATTGACTACGAAACATAGCTAGATAGCTTGGAAATGATCTAATTAAGAAAACAAAAGTTAAATTTTAAAAATCTGTCCAGTATTTCTGAAATTCTAAAAAATTTCCCCATGTTAAATCCCCATAGACATCTTCACTCCGTGAAGATGTCTATGGGGATTTAACGTGGGGAAATTTTGTTTTCGCAATAAAATCAATATTTGACCAAATTTCACGAAATAAAAAGAAGGCTCATTCTTAAATTTTCCTTTAGTTTAATATTATCGAAAAAAATATGGTTTTTTAATTGTTTATATGGTCGCAAAATTTGGGCAACTTTCGTGAAACAGACAGTAATTCCTTATCTGGAGCCCTGATGTACTATGAATGTATTTTTTATGCACTAGGGTGAGAATTGAACTCACAACCGGTATTGTAATCCAATGCCATATCCCCAAGGTCATGATATATTCCTACCATAGGAAAGTACTCAAGGCCCAGGTAAATTCGGTATTAATCATACAAAATATATTTTTCGCAAAATAATCCTTAGTGCATATATAATAATTGATACTTCTTTAATACATGTTGCGGCATTTTCGAGGGAATCGTGTCCATAGAAGATAAAGTTTCTAGATAAGAAACTGAAGAAATTGTGTTTAGGGTACTTACACATTTTACTGATTAAGTGAATAAGCCACACATTAGAATGGAAAAGTACACAGGGGTGAAAGCCAACAGCAGACATGTTGGAACGCCAATGAAACTGTTTGAAGGACAGATCGACAGACAGATCAGTGCCTACACCACTGGTCACAAATGTCGTAGGGTCTCGTTTATTTGTGAGTTGTCCAGAACTCCAGATAAGCTGTGTATTTTCTTAAATACACAATTAAAATTGCCAAAAACCCAATTGAAATCAGAAGTAACGAGTATAAAAAAGCAATACAAAATTTGATCATGCTGCAGAAAACAATAAACAGACCACAAATATAGCATATTTTTCTTATTTTCCATGAAAACAGGTCTTGGTATTTCATTAGAATTGTCTCCAAGGAGACAATTATAATGAAATGCCAAGACAAGTTTTCATTTTGAAGCAAACTAATCAATAATTGCTGTCTGTTGATGTATAAACAGTAGTGTGATTTTATTTTACCCAATTAAAATTTTGAAATACCCAATTGCTTCAGAAATGATGGAGTGACAATACTTGATTACAAATTCCTTATCTGGAGCCCTGGTTGTCCATTTGATATGTCCAACAAATACAGTGGTCACTAGAGAACAAACTCACGTACCTGCTTCACTTTCTGTGACAGATTCATCTATTCTCTTTGATCCATCTTTTTCTTTCCTAAAACATTGGAATCGTGACAAATCTATAAACGGACATGTATACAATGTGCTTGCATGTACAGTGTCTAACAAACATGGATACAACATATTTCTTAAACAAACATAAACATTACACAGTGAAACCTCATTAAACCTAGCACCTTGGGTGTCCGGTTTAGAGAGCATCCACTGTAATTCAGTCATGTGTGAACCATTTGGCGATAAACAATTACAATTTGCGAAAAAAAAATATCCTTTTTTTTTTTTTTTTTTTAAATTGTAATTTTTTATCGCCCATATGGTTGTGTTTGTTGTCATCATGAACAGACATTATAATCAGAGATAAATTACAGGGAAACAGGGGGCCGTTTCACTAAAACTGTGTACGACTAAAATGTTTGTAAGTGCAAAATTATGATAGTCTGTAAATTTCACATTAACAATGTTTCGTGTAAGCAATTATTGGATTTACATCTATTGAGCATAGGCTGCATTTGCAGCCTATGGTCAATAAATGTAAATCCATCAATTGAAATTTACAGACGATCCTAAATTTGCACTTACAAACATTTTAGTCATACAAAGTTTAGTGAAACGGGCCCCAGATGACCACAGCCTGCATGCTGAGGCATTCGATAGTCGTGTTGCAACAGCCTTTAATGCAATTTCTAAATCATTTGACCTTGACTGTGGGCATAGGTGCCACTTGGTGGAACATAGAATGAAAATATAGATGATGATAAACAAGCATATCAAGTCAGTCGAACGTTTGAAGAGATAATTTAAAGCCGTTAACACAGATTTCAGAGGAACGGATGCTCGCATGGATGCACGGACGTCATTATGGTCCCTATGTCTCGCGTTCTGCAAGTCGGCTCAACACAAGTTACGCACACATGTGGCTGTAACTGGAGAAATGGGGTTTATGGGTTTTGCAAACAGTGTAGATCCATCTATGAAACACCCGCCATGCTTCTAACAAACAATATCTGGATTGTCATTAGGCTACAGAAGTGCGCTATTTGATCAGGAGCTACAGTTGTCACTAATCCCATAAGCCAGGGATTCCGCTGGGGAAAATAAAAAAATCGCCACTTCAAAAAAAATTAAAAAATTGGTGATAAAAAATTACAATTTTTTTCTTATTTTTTTAATTTTTTTTCGAAAATTGTCATTTTTTATCGCCAATTATTTATTTTTATCGCCAATTACGAAAGTGGCGATCGCCAGCGGAATACCTGCATAAGCCCAATTTCTCTACAGTCACATATGAGATTTTTTCTGAGTGTCCAGTTCAGAGGTTCTACTGTACCTCAAAATTTTGCGTTTGACCATCCGACGCTCGGAATCAGTTTCTGATACGTCATCTCGCTGAGACAGCTGTGACTGGTCGACCTCACTTTCGTACAGACTGAAATGTCCTTTGGGTTTGCGTGTTGCATGTAGGACCTTGGGCTGGACATCTACGTCTGGTGCCAGTTCGTACACCTTGTTTTCCTTTCCATACCGCGAATGTGTGTGCTGCAGCAAACGTACATTGTTTGATAGATCAGTGTTAACCAGCTGTCAAGGAAAACCTCCAACGAGTGAAGAAAGAATCTAGATACAAATACAAGAATTCCGTCATGGAAGCGGTATCGCGCCTGCCGAGGCATTTGACCATGGCGGTGATAATGTAAAAAGTTCAGTATAATAATTATGCATACTTTTAATCCGACATCAAATATATGCAGTTGTTAGTTCTATATGAAATAATGCATTTCGGGAAAAAAAAGATTACTACTCTCTCAAAGTACACTTTGCTAGATAAACATACTTTGCAATTTTGATGAAATAGGCTACTGGACGATTGCATAGCTTTACTGTCAACTCTGGACAGAGCTCCAGCTAAGGTGCATAATTTGGAGGTAAATTTCTTACTACTCCATCAAAAATGGCAAGTTGGGAGTGCTTTAGAATCGTCTCAAAGAGACGATTCTAAAGCACTCCCAACTTGCCATTTTTGATGAAGAAATAACAAAATTTCACCCCAAGTTGGTCAAATTACGCACCTTACCTGGAGTTCTGACTCTGGATCGGATGCCTGGACTGACAACTAATACTTTGAAAAATGTTCCAAAACTTTAATGTACATATCTTTGTAAATAATTTCGCCTATGGGCGGCATTGATGGGCTATGAATGAAAATACAGATGCGGATAACAACAGTGTACGATCTGTTTCACGAAACCTGCCCAAATTGTACGGCTATATAAACAATAGAAAAACTTTAATTTTGATAATATGAAATTATAGCAAAATTTAAGAATGAGACTTCTTTTTCTCTTGTGAAATTTGTTCCAATATTATTTGTATTGCGAAAAAACAATTTGCCCATGCTAAATCTACATAGACATCTTCACAGAGAGTGAAGATGTCTATGGGGATTTAACATGGGAAAAATCGTTTCGTTTTCTTCATTTCCAAGCTATTTACAGAGGTTTTCGAGTCAATTTCAATTTTTTTTTTTTTTTTTTCCTCCTCCCCCCCAGCTGCTCCACCTCCTTTTCCCACATGTTAAATTCTCATAGACAAATCAGTTTTTCATAATAAAATAATTATTTGACCAAAATTCACAAAATAAAAAGGATCATTTTTTAATTTTACTATAAATTTAATATTATCGAAAACAATATTGTTTTTGCATTGTTTATATAGCGGTAAAATTTGGGCAGGTTTTGATAAACAGACAGTAGGTTGTTTCAAGACAAGGTTAAACAAAAATGTTACAACAGACATTCAAACACACACACATGTATGGCAAATGTATAACTAGCAGAGTTCGAAACATTTTATGGTCTGACATAGTATGTGTTGGTGAAAGGTTTAACCCTTACACCGCTATCTTAATTTTTTGTCGTCTGCTGTTTATTTTCTATTTTCCATTTTTATCATCAAAAACATGCTTTGACAGCACTTTAGAATAATTTACAACATGCTTTGACAGCACTTTAGAATCATTTCCATTGGAAATGATTTTAAAGTGCTGTCAAACCATGTCTTTTATTGAGAAATAAGGCAAGATATAAAAGCAACAGCAGACAACAATTTTTGTGTGTACCGGTCTAAGGGTTAATGCAGTTACAACGAAATCTGCCTGAACATCTGCATCAGTGCATAAATTTGATGATTCTAATACAAGCCCGCCATGTCATTGCATACCACATTCAACACCCCCTATCCCCCACCACCACCACCAATGGTCCCAGAGCGACCCCTGCTGCCCATTAGGTACCTGTCTCATCTCCTCTGAATTGTGTCGGTCGGCCGGAGATTCCTCTAATGGCACCCTCAGCCTCATATCTGCCCTCCGTGTAACATGATCTGATGAAAATAATATGTATCATAAAAACACTATTTATTTGGCAATACAGTGGAGTCTCTCTAAACCGGACACCCTGGGAGGTCCCAGGGTGTCCGGTTTAGAGAGAGTCCACTGGACATAAGGGATATGGTCACTCTAGGATATGTTTGAGTGCTTGTTTGACAATCATGAATAGACATGGTCGTTTGCGATAAATTACAGCGAAACTCATCAAAACTAGAAATTGACGCTTGTCGACAAGCGCATGTGTATCCCCCTCCCCAGATACACAAATAGTTTGCGTGACACACCTTTAGGGTCGTGGTCTATGCATGTGTGAAGTTTCATGAAAATATTCCAAAGGGTGTTCTAGTTATGCTCCGGACACGAAATCAATGCACAAAACAACAAAGGGAGATAACTAAGAAATTAACGACGCAAGAGTTGTCATTCTTGCGTGTGACACACCTTTGGGTCGTCTTCTATGCATGTGTGAAGATTCATGAAAATATTCCAAAGGGTGGTCGAGTTATGCTCCGGACACGAAATCAGTGCGCGAAACAAAAAAGGGAGATAAAATTAGCTATGCAAGAGTTGTAATTCTTGTACGCGACACACCTTCGGGTCGTGGTCTATGCATGTGTGAAGTTTCATGAAAATATTCCAAAGGGTGTTCGAGTTATGCTCCGGACAAGAAGTGTCTGCGGCGGACGCGGAACGGTGTTAAATCCATAGTATCCCCCGACTTTCGTCACATGAACACATAATCTGGGAGTCACGTTAAAGAGGTTCTATTGTCAATCAGGAATATAGACTGCATGGCACTCCAAGAACATGATTGTGTGATATCTCGTGACAATTACGTCAACTTTCAACGTCATTTACAGAAAATATCACAGTTTCTGTAAATATATTTCATGAAAAATTGCATGTGTACAAAATCACATGGCTTACACATGGCATGCCTCACATATGGTTATCGCTATATCAATGCATTGACATACATGTATCAAGACAATGTATTGGGGTTAACAACGTACCACTGATGCACTGTGAGGTATCTGTCGGAGCATGTGATGATAGGCTGGTATTCTGTGAGCTGTGCTTACTCCTCTCATGACGAATAAGACGCCCTAAATCTAACAAATGGAAACACATTTACAACATGCTTTGACAGCACTTCAGAATCATTTCCAATGGAAATGATTCTGAAGTGCTGTCAAACCATGTTTTTATTTATTGCATAAAATAGTCCACTGCAGTGTATTAAACATCATAAAGCACTACTGTCTGTTCCTCATTTTGCTGCCGACAAACTTTTGGCAATTAACATATTAAAGGTACATGCCCACTCAGTAGGCACAACATGTTCTTTATCGGAATTAAATAAGTGTATAATTGTGTCACTATTCCACCAGTTCTAAAAATTACGAGTGCCCGCTATAAAGATAAAATCATTTAGTAATATTTAATTTACTGATAGTGGTGGTATCAGGCTATTTTCATATGCAAATGAGGCATGATATGTTTTAATTATTTATACTAATTAAATGTGTCACCTAAAAAAATTATATTTTCGGCAGATTATAAAGTATGATCATTGCACATCAAAAAATAAATACAGAGAATAAATAGTAATGTCCTTCAACATTTTAAGGAAACACGGTTATCGCTCCTGATATCAGTGAGGAAATGTATGTCTCATATAAAATGCATAATAATGCCAATCAATATGTGGGGTAATGGTGAATTAATGTTTTTTTTACCATAAAATGTCTCAGATGATGTCTCTGACATAAAAAATATTTTGTGTCTACTGAGTGGGCATGTACCTTTAAACCCACACGTTATTCTATAAGAAGCCTGTATCGACCAATCAGGGAAACTGTACTACTGCTACGTTGTAGCGATTATTTTTACAGCGCCACCTCGCGCCAGTAGGTCGTATAAACAGGAGTTTGTTTGTTGGGGTTTAACGGCCTATCAACAGCTAAGGTCATTTAAGGCTGGGTCAATGGGTTTAGTACTACCGTAAATCCCATATATTACCTGTACAAGTACATGTACATGTTCAAGTACATGTACAAATGGGGGGAAAATCCCAAAATCAGAACTGAATATTTACAATAACAAAACTACCGGTATATATTCAGCCCTGAAATCAGAATAATCCTGATCTGATGCCAGGTCCTCGCCACACCAGAATCACTTGGCCCCTTCCAAAAGCAGTATGATCAGTAATAATCTTACTACTTTTATAATGGGCAATAATAATTTACGCCGTCTCATTCGCCCGACCACCACCCACTTATAAACAGGAGAGATAAGTGAAGAATAAATCATTGCCTGGCTCAGCATAAGTGTCAGATACGGTGCGATATAAGAAATTTCAATATCACGAAAAATACAAACGAAACGCAAATCGGTTGTCAGGGTCTCTTTTGTTCTTTTTAGAACATTTTGAAGGAAATAAGTGATATTTGGTAACCTTTAATTCGTTACATGCTGACTACCCCTATTGAGGTACATGTATAGCCATTCTCAATATATTGTGACCACTCATTTGAACCGTCAGAATGAGATGTTTCAAATGGCGGTCACAATATTATACTTCCCAGCATAAATAAGATTTTTTAAGTTTAAGGAAATTGTATATCCTCAGCCTGTAAAGAGTTGTGCGGCTGTGACTGGAGAAATGGAGCTTATAGATTTTGCGACCAGTGTATAGCGACTGTTCGCAATTCAATTAGTGAAACACCTGTTATACTTCTAACAAGCAACATATAGAGTTTATTAAACTACCATTTTGAAATACAGTATTTATTTCCCGAAATATTTGGAAATCTGATATAGAAACGAGTGCGGAGCACGAGCTTCTTTGTTGGATTTACAGATGTCAAGGGAAATAAATCTGGTATTTCAAAATGGTAATGGAATAAATTGTTATTAATACCGGTACATGCTCGAAAAATGTGAAATTTGCTCTGAGATCGAAATTGACAATTCTGACGTTAGCTCGCCGGAAATGACTTTAAACTAGATGGCCGCGGCCTGCATGTCGCGCCTTGTGGCGAGGCATGGACACTAAAAAAAAAGATATAGTATAACGAAAAACTTTAACCAAAAAACTTAACCAAAAAACTTAACCAAAAACTTCAAAGTAATTTGACCTTGACATTGGGCACAGGGGCCCGCACGGGAGAGGGGTAGAATGAAAATATAGATGATGATAAACACCCATGTGAAGTTTCAAGGTAATGGGCAAAGCAGTTGCAGAGATATAGTATAACGAAAAACTTTAACCAAAAAACTTAACCAAAAAACTTAACCAAAAACTTTAACCAAAAAACTTAACCAAAAAACTTAAAACTTTAACCAAAAAACTTAACCAAAAACTTCAAAGTAATTTGACCTTGATATTGGGCACAGGGACCGCACAGGAGGGCGGTAGAATGAAAACATAGATGATGATAAACACCCATGTGAAGTTTCAAGGTAATGGGCAAAGCAGTTGCAGAGATATAGTATAACGAAAAACTTTAACCAAAAAACTTAACCAAAAACTTTAACCAAAAAACTTAACCAAAAAACTTAACCAAAAAACTTAACCAAAAACTTTAACCAAAAAACTGAACCAAAAACTTCAAAGTAATTTGACCTTGACATTGGGCACAGGGGCCGCACGGGAGGGGGGTAGAATGAAAATATAGATGATGATAAACACCCATGTGAAGTTTCAAGGTAATGGGCAAAGCAGTTGCAGAGATATAGTATAACGAAAAACTTTAACCAAAAAACTTAACCAAAAGATTTAACCAAAAACTTTAACCAAAAAACTTAACCACAAACTTCAAAGTAATTTGACCTTGACATTGGGCACAGGGGCAGCACGGGAGGGGGGTAGAATGAAAATATAGATGATGATAAATACCCATGTGAAGTTTCAAGGTAATGGGCAAAGCAGTTGCAGAGATATAGTATAACAAAAAACTTTAACCAAAAACTTTAACCAAAAAACTTAACCAAAAAAGTTAACCAAAAACTTTAACCAAAAAACTTAACCAAAAACTTCAAAGTAATTTGACCTTGACATTGGGCACAGGGGCAGCACGTGAGGGGGGTAGAATGAAAATATAGATGATGATAAATACCCATGTGAAGTTTCAAGGTAATGGGCAAAGCAGTTGCAGAGATATAGTATAACGAAAAACTTTAACCAAAAAACTTAACCAAAAACATTAACCAAAAACTTTAACCAAAAAACTTAACCAAAAAACTTAACCAAAAACTTTAACCAAAGAACTTAACTAAAAACTTCAAAGTAATTTGACCTTGACATTGGGCACAGGGGCCGCACAGGAGGGGGGTAGAATGAAAATATAGATGATGATAAACACCCATATGAAGTTTGAAGGTAATGGGCAAAGCAGTTGCAGAGATGTAGTATAACGAAAAACTTTAACCAAAAAACAAAAAAAATTAACCAAAAAACTTAACCAAAAAACTTTAACCAAAGAACTTAACCAAAAACTTCAAAGTAATTTGACCTTGACATTGGGGGGTGCAGGGGCCGCACGGGGAATAAGAATAGAATGAAAAAAATATAGATAAATGATAAACACCCATGTGAAGTTTCAAGGTAATGGGCAAAGCAGTTGCAGAGAAGTATAACGACTAAAACCCACTAAAACCCAACTTAACCAACTTTAACCAACTTTAACAAAACTTAACCAAAAAACTTTAAACAACAACCTTTAAAAAACAACCAAAAACTTTAACCAAAAAAACTTAAACCAAAAAACTTTAACCAAAAAACTTAACCAAAAAAATTAACCAAAAAACTAACCCAAAACAACTTAACCAAAAAACTTAAAAAAACAAAACTTAACAGACCTATAACAAAACGAACAAAAACTTAAAAAAACAAACCAAAAAACTTAAAAACCAAAAACCATTTAACCGACAACACGTAACGTTACGCAGGGAACGCGAAATAAAATATAAGCGATGTCCCGCAATAAGGGCAAAAGGCGCGACCACTTAACCAACAAAAATTTAACCAAAAAACTTACCAAAAAAAACTTAAACAAAATCTTTAACCAAAGAACTTAACAAAAACTTCAACGTAATTTGACCTTGACATTGGGCACAAGGGCCGCACGGAAGGGGGGTAGAAAGAAAATATAGATGATGATAAACACCATATGAAGTTTCAAGGTAATGGGCAAAGCAGTTGCAGAGATATAGTATAACGAAAAACTTTTAACCAAAACACTTTAACCAAAAAAAACTTAACCAAAATCTTTAACCAAAGAACTTAACCAAAACTTTCAAAAAAACTTAATTTCAAAACCTTGACATGGCCAACAGCAGCGGGGCGGGAAAAAAGGGGGTTAACCAAAAATTTCCAAAAAATATTAAAAAGTCTTCATTAAAACCACTTTGGTGAAGTCAAGTAATGGGCAAAGCAGTTGCGCTCTATCGAAGTCGGCAACAGGCGGCGACAAAAATTAACAACTTTAACCAAACAACTTAACCAAAATAAACTTTAACCAGACACACGTACGTACGCCAAACGGCCAACTATATCGCGCTTTCCGCAAGCGGGCGCTACAAAAACTTAACCAAAAAACTTAACCAAAAACTTTAACCAAAAAACTTAACCAAAAAACTTAACCAAAAACTTTAACCAAAAACTTTAACCAAAAAACTTAACCAAACAACTTAACCAAAAACTTTAACCGGACACACGTACGTACGTACGTACGTACGCCAAAGTGCCGACTATATCGCGCTGTCGGCAAGCAGGCGCGACAAAAACTTAACCAAAAACTTTAACCACAAAACTTAACCAAAAACTTAACCAAAAACTTTAACTAAAGAACTTAACCAAAACTTCAAAGTAATTTGACCTTGACATTGGGCACAGGGGCCGAACGGGAGGGTGTAGAATGAAAATATAGATGATGATAAACACCCATGTGAAGTTTCAAGGTAATGGGCAAAGCAGTTGCAGAGATATAGTATAACGAAAAACTTTAACGAAAAACTTTAACCAAAAAACTTAACCAAAAAACTTAACCAAAAACTTTAACCAAAGAACTTAACCAAAAACTTTAACCAAAAAACTTAACCAAACAACTTATCCAAAAACTTTAACCGGACACACGTACGTACGTACGTACGTACGCCAAAGTGCCGACTATATCGCGCTTTCCGCAAGCGGGCGCGACAAAAACTTAACCAAAAATTTCAAAGTAATTTGACCTTGACATTGGGCACAGGGGCCGCACGGGAGGGGGGTAAAATGAAAATATAGATGATGATAAACACCCATATGAAGTTTCAAGGTAATGGGCAAAGCAGTTGCAGAGATATAGTATAACAAAAAACTTTAACCAAAAAACTTAACCAAAAAACTTAACCAAAAACTTTAACCAAAAAACTTAACCAAAAACTTCGAAGTAATTTGACCTTGACATTGGGCACAGGGGCCGCACGGGAGGGGGGTAGAATGAAAATATAGATGATGATAAACACCCATGTGAAGTTTCAAGGTAATGGGCAAAGCAGTTGCAGAGATATAGTATAACGAAAAACTTTAACCAAAAAACTTAACCAAAAACTTTAACCAAAGAACTTAACCAAAAACTTTAACCAAAAAACTTAACCAAACAACTTAACCAAACAACTTAACCAAAAACTTTAACCGGACACACGTACGTACGCCAAAGTGCCGACTATATCGCGCTTTCCGCAAGTGGGCGCGACAAAAAACGTCTCGCGGGTAAATATTTCCTTCAATGAAATAAATCCTACCAGAATCACGGTAAATCGCTCGGTAGCATGTAATATATAGAGGATATTCATATTTTTGCAACGAATATGACATATATTTTCATCGAGTGGTGTGAAATGTCCATATTTCACGAGTGCCTAACGGCACTCTTGAAATATGGACATTCCACACCTAACAGCACTCGTGAAATATGGACATTTCACACCTAACGGCACTCGTGAAATATGGACATTTCACACCACTCGATGAACATATATATCATATTCTAACGGCACTCGTGAAATATGGACATTTCACACCACTCGATGAATATATATGTCATATTCGTTGCAAAAATATGAATATTCTATTTATTATATACCGCTCCATGGAAATTAGCAGTTTTTTTAGACTGCATACGGTAATGAATGTGTATGTGCAGCCTATTTGCAGTCCGGCACTGCAGATGTGCATTATGAATATAGATAGCGGAAGTAGTCGTATTTTAGGTATATAATAAAGATCATTATCAGGATACACGAGTGTGCTAGACAGAAACCCCATAAGCCCCAGTTCTCCATTCACAGCCACAAATAGTGAATTAACGCCATTCTCTGGTACACAATGACCCAGGATACAGGGCTCCAGATAAGGTGCGTATTTGCGTAAATACCCAATTAAAATTGCCAAAAACCCAATTGAAATCAGATGTAGTGAGTATCAAAAAGACAATTCTAATGAAATACCAGGATGTGTTTTCATTTAGAAGCAAACTATTCAATAAGTGCGGTCTGCTGATGTGTAAACAGTAGTGTGATTCTATTTTACACAATTAAAATTTTGAAATACCCAATTGCTTCAGAAATGATGGAGTGACAATACTCAATTACTGATTCCTTATCTGGAGCCCTGAGGATACATACCTTGCTTGAACTCTGCAAGTCTGCTGTCTGGCACATTACTGTAGCCGAGCTTGCATAGTTCATCACGAATTTCATCATCAGTGAAGTCTAGACTGTCATCCATTGTGATGAAAACAGCTGGTCCTTAATTACTGAAATACCAAATCCTGAGATAAAACAATGTAACAAATTTTCAGTGTCATTTGACCTTGGGAATGGAGGGAGATTTGATTTATTTGTTTTTTAAGGTCATTTAACCCTTAGACCTCTATCTTAATTTTGTTGTCGTCTGCTGTTTATTTTCTATATCCAATTTTTATAATCAAAACATGCTTTGCCAGCACTTTAGAATAATTTACAACATGCTTTGACAGCACTTGTTTTTATTGAGAAATAAGGCAAGATATAAAAGCAAAAACGGACGACAATTGTTGTGAGTAGTGGTCTAAGGGTTAAGGCCGGGCCAACGGGTTCGATCCCGTATTAAACCTGCTGCATCGGGGGGAAAATCCCAAAATCAGAACGGAATATTTACATCGAAATAAATACCGGTATATATTCAGCCCTGAAATTAGAATAACCTGACCTGGTACCAGGTCCATACCACACCAAAGTCACTTGGCCCCTTCCCCTAAAATAGAATTATGAATAATCGTAATACTCACATAAGGGGTATAGCCAGATTCAACTGTCACATATAAGAATGCCAACGACGTACGTGAGGGCCAAACCAGGTCTCCGTTCAGGATTCCGGTAAGGATGAATCCTGATCGTTAAATTACCCATTGCATGCTCCCACCTGCAACCTACGAATGGAGGGAGAATACATTGGGGCTGAAATGAAAATATGGATGAAGTCTTGAAGATAACATGTACATGAAGTTTCAAGCCAAACGTTCATACAATAATGGAAGTTAGAGTACAGAACCGGAAATTTCTAAGTCATTTGACCTTGGGTATGGGGGGAACATTGGTGAGGCGGGGAATGAAAATATGGATGAGGAAAAACATGTACATGAAGTTTCAAGCAAATTATTTATACGGTAAATAAGTTAGACTACTTTTGCATCCGTATATGACATTTTTACTACATCATGTGATAATAAAACGGGGCCACAGTATAGAGACAGTCCGACAAAAGCAGGCTTAATTCATTGCATGTTGTGTTAAATAATGTGTGACATAAATTACCACTCAACGGAAAGTTAACTTAAAAACAAATTTACTGCGAAATGCAAAATCTGGTATATTTGTTTACAAGTATTTCCAGCAGGCCTCATATTTATGTGGCATATTTCCTGAAAACACAGCAATATAAAGACAGCTGAAAAATACACTACATGTCAACAAAGGCATAAATAGAATTCTCTAAGTCTTGCATCAATAGATTAGCAATTGGATCAGTTGATAACCTCCAGATCTGATTCGCTCTTCTGCAGAGTAAGCCTGTGAGTGGAATGGTAACTGCTACGGACGGTACGAGAGTAGATTGCAGGAGTTACTGTTCGCAACTAACTTATGGGTAGCACCTTGTGTGTATCCGTAGGGAGAGTAACAACTGAACGGAGTTACAATTCAAATCCAGTTAAAGGTACATGCCCACTCAGTAGGCACAAAATGTTCTTTATATCAGAGACATCATCTGCGACATTTTCCGGCAAAATAAACATTTTATATCAGTCGTAACTTTCCACACTGATATCAGGGGCGATAAGCGTGTTTCCTTGAAATGTTAACGGACATTACTATTTATACTATTTTATTTTTTTCTGTGCAATTATCATACTTTATAATCTGTCGAAAATATTATTTTTTCTTAGTATAAAAAATTAAACAAGAGGGCCATGATGGCCCTAATTCGCTCACCTGACTCCATGAACACCAGAGGAGAATGTGACATTGAGTTCATGTGTTTTAAAAAAATTGTGCTATTTTTAGACGGCGGTCATCTTGGATTAAGCGATGACTCATTTTACCAAATCTGAAAATGCTTCACCCAAGGATCGGAACTTCCTATGAAGTTTTGCCAGCATCGGCCATGTGGTTCCTGAGAAAAAGACGTTCAAAATCTCAAATAAATGGACCTTTTGGCGGCCATCATGGATGACATAATCATCCGATTCCGACAAATATTGCGCCAGAGCAATCGCCTCATCGATACCTTCAATTTGATATATGACATGAGCATATTCAGTCAAAAATAAAATTTTACCCCATGGGCCACGCCCATTTTTGACCCCGGGGTCACCATTTTCACAACTTTAAAAGAGCATTGTACATCGATCATTCCTACCAAGTTTCGTCGAAATCCGGCCAGTGGTTCATGAGAATTTTTTTTTTTAAGAATTTGTGCTATTTTTAGACGGCGGTCATCTTGGATTAGCGAGTGATCGCCTTATTGATACCTTCGATTTGATATATAACATGATCATATTCGGTCACAAATAAAATTTGACCCCAATTTGACCCCACGGGCCACGCACATTTTTGACCCCGGGGTCACCATTTTAACAACTTTGAAAGAGCATTGTACATTGATCATTCCTACCAAGTTTCGTCGAAATCCGGCTGGCGGTTCATGAGAAGAAGATTTTTTAAAAATTTATGCTATTTTTAGATGGCGGCCATCTTGGATTAGCGATGACCTCCATTTTAACAAATCTGAAAAGGCTTCCCCCATGGACCATAACTTTTAAGTTTGGCTACCATGGGCCAAGCGGTTCATGTGAAGAAGAATTTTCAAATCTCTAATAAAAGAACGACCTTTTGACCTCTCGGTGGCCATCTTGGATGACATAACCATCAAATTTCGACAAAAAATGCACCAGAGTGATCGCCTCTTTGATACCTTCAATTCGATATATGACTTGACCATATTCAGTCAAAAATAAAATTTGACCCCAATTTGACCCCACGGGCCACGCCCATTTTTGACCCCGGGATCACCATTTTAACAACTTTGAAAGAGCATTGTACATTGATCATTCCTACCAAGTTTCGTCGAAATCCGCTAGCGGTTCATGAGAAGAAGATTTTTTAAGAATTTATGCTATTTTTAGACAGAGGCCATCTTGGATTAGCGATGACCTCCATTTTAACAAATCTGAAAAGGCTTCACCCATAACTTTTAAGTTTGGCTACCATGGGCCAAGCGATTCATGTGAAGAAGAATTTTGAAATCTCTAATAAAAGAACGACCTTTTGACCTTTCGGCGGTCATCTTGGATGACATAACCATCAGATTTCGACACCTTCAATTCGATATATGACTTGACCATATTCTGTCAAAAATAAAATTTGACCCCACGGGCCACGCCCAATTTTGACCCCAGGGTCACCATTTTAACAACTTTAAAAGAGCATTGTACATCGATCATTCCTACCAAGTTTTGTCGAAATCCGGTTGGTGGTTCTTGAGAAGAAGATTTTTGAAGAATTTGTGCTATTTTTAGACGGCGGCCATCTTGGATTACACAATGACGTTATTTTAACAATTTTGTAATCCCCCTACCTAAGGACCATGATCATGAAGTTTGGTGACTATAGGCCCAATGGTTACCGAGGAGAAGACGTTTGAAAATGTTCACGGACGACGATGGACACATTGTGGTAACAATAGCTCACATGAGCTTCGCTCAGGTGAGCTAAAAATACCATGGCTCATTTGAATATGAAAATAGCCTGATACCAACGCACGTCACTATCAGCAAAATAAATATTTCTAAATGATTATACCTGTATAGTGGCCACATGTAATTTTTAGAACTGGTGGAATAGTGACACAATTATACACTTTTAATTCCTATAAAGAACATTTTGTGCCTATTGAGTGGGCATGTACCTTTAAGATATAAATATATGTCTGAATATTATGTCTACATAAATTTTATACTGTCAACATACCCATGGAATGAAAGGCTTTTTCGATATTTGGCCAATAAAAGTCCAACATGCGTTGCTTTCCGAAATTCCGACCGATTATATCATCTATCTATTTTCAACCACAAACTCCAAATTCGCGGTCTATCGATTCAGGAGATTTATATCAATCTGCCGATATAATATGTGAACTGCATTTATCTGTTCCTACATTTAAGACAGTAAAATCCATACAATTGCGAGATTTTCTGGCGAGCCCTCCGAATGAAGATTACACATGTGGCACCCCATTTGATTGTATAGCCATTTTCCCAGTATGAATCAAAATCCACTACATCCCCCGTCACACTATTATTGGATGACACATGTGTAAAGTGCTTAACACAGCTGCGTAACCAAATTTCTCCGCTCATCCGAGAATATTTGACGTTTTTCAGACGATATATACATATTTGACTTGCATTTGCGGTTCAGGTCCAATACATTAATACAAAAAAACAATTTGGGACCAGTTTTATTGTTATCGGTTAACAAATAATGGTTTTATTGGTTAAAAATGTACACAGGTAGAAGCTCCATTTCTCACATTGTAAATTACCGTACTTATAGTTATAGACCCAATTCTCATGGATTTGTGCCTTCTCATTGATTCATGCCCCTAGAAAACAAGTGAATAAGCATATTCTAAGAATATTGTTAATTGAAAATTATATTAAAATGTATTTTAAGTTGTTTCCCACAGTTTTATAAGTTACAGTTCCATCCAATTGTGATTTACCACCTACATGTATTATGCATAAAATGTGATATATGTTGATTTCTAGGTGCATCTGGACTACACCATGTTTAAATTTGATGCAACTAGGCAGCAACACTTCTTCATTGTATGAGTGATCAAGGAATGTCACTCAAATGTGCAAAAAGTTGTAGGGCACGAACCTGATAAGAAGTTTCAAGATCAATTAGGTGACGTGGTGTGTTATTTCTACGGACTCTAAGAGTAAGACTTGCATAAACAACAATTTTGGCAAATTCCTTATGTGCACTCATAGTCAAGTTTTTGAACTTTATGTTGATGTATACATTTTCAGGAAAATTATCGGAATATAACACAAAATATGAAAGTATGTGCTTAGAGGCACGTATCCATGAGAACAGTGACTACATGTAATTTGCGGGAGCGTTGTAAAATTTTTATGTTCTCTCTGTCTGTCTGTCTCTCTCCCTATCTGTCCCTCTCTCTATCTTTCTGTCATTCTCTCTCTCTATCTTTATGTCTGTCTGTCTGTCTCTCTCTATCTCGCTCTCAGTCTGTCTACATGTATGTCTCTCTGTGTGTCTCTTTCTCTATCATTCCCTAGAAACCACAATATATCTCTCCCCCGCACCCCCACCCACCTTCTCTCAACATCATTAGATAGAAACCATAATATTTGTCTCTCTATCTTTCAACATCGTTAGATAGAAGCACACTATATCTCTCTCAATATTATTGGATAGAAAGCGCACATGTTGTGATTTTGTTTACAAGACAAAGTCAAGCGATCCATGATACTATGTGACTAACAGAAACAAGTATGCATTGTAACTGCTGTTTTATTGCGTCTGTTCGGTTGTGTCAAGGCCTGTGCTGTATTCACAGTTCATGACACAAGTACCTCTTACCAACAGCTGAAGTGAAGCTGTATGTAAAAAGGACAAAACTAATACGAAAAATAGTCAAAATGTGCTCAAAGACCACCAGGGATCTAAAAATAATAGCATCACTGGAAGGACACACCTGGAGAATTTCTATAGCCGCCACGCTGCACTTAACTTCGCTGATGTGAGTTTAAAAATACAGGACATAGTCAAGCGATCCGGGATAATTGGGGAACACGACTACCAGAACAAAGTATGCATTACAAGTGTGCGTCTAGTGCACCTGTTGCTGTAGTCCAGGATACAAACACATCTGACACAGCACTGGGTTAATCAAAAAAAGTAAATGTAAAACTTAACACATTCATACCAAAAATGGGCAAAATGTGTATAACTCTCGAAGTGACAGTCGTGCTCAATGACGACTAAGATTGCGAAAATTGGGAATAATATCACTTTAATTCTTAGCCTTGTTATTTTTTCTTAAAATGATCGTAAATGTACTAATACAGTTTCTATTATGCTTTGCTTTTGCCAGTATACCCTCAATACTGAGGCTTATCACTAGTGGATCATATTTTATCCATAAGTACATGTACATACAATCAAATACAATCGATGTTCCCGGTATTTAGCCGGTACCCATTTACATCTGGGTGGGCTGAAGCAGTGTGGATAAAATGTCTTGCTCAAGGACACAACGCACGCGAGGCTCGAACCCACAATCGTAAGATCAGCAGACCGACGCCTCAGACCGTTCGACCACGCGCTCCACTATGCCTAGGCTATTAATGTACTATATATGAAACGGAAATATCTAAATTGTATCACTGGTTCAAATAAGAGAAGTGTGACAATGACACCATTTAATTATAATAGAGAAGTTGTAACACCATGGTAGCTGCGGGAAGTAGTTCTGCAATACTACGGTACCGTTTATAGCATACTAACATCATGGTAAAGCTATCAATTGGTAAATTTAGTTTCATATACTAATGTCGCCCATCATAGGTAGTGCCTATTTCATATTAATGCACCCAAACCACCAGAGATACCAAAATAATCCATAAAACACCGAAATATGATGAACCGTTCTTGTGGCTACCACCACCACAGGGATTTGTTTAATTAACATAAAAAAAATAGACAAAATGACAGACCAGGCGACCGCCTCATCTGCCTCATACTAGTTAGGGTACGGAAAAGTGGTTCGAAATGTACATGATCCAAAATATGCATAGCCCAATGAGATGTCACCCTATGAGTGATGAACACCGATGTCATGAACAAGAACAGACACGAACTGGCTGAACATTTTCTATTTTCAGTACTGATTGTCTAAGATCAAATGTTGAATAACTAAAATCCGAGTCGCAAACGTAAGCATGTGCTAACAAACATGCATATATACACAAACCTATGACACGACTGCAAAATAGAAGCTATTAGTGGATTATTTCCTTGACTTCAAAAACATTCAAAATGTATGTAACATGTTTGTATATGTTGCTTACATCGTTGAGGCAAAAAAAATAAACAAAATAAAATTTACAATAAATAAAATATGAGTATTATACATTATGAGAATTAAATAATTATTATGTTTTGCTACTACAAATATATGACTATTATACCTTGGAGTTGTAATATATACCTAACAAACTCACTGAAATCATTGACGTTATAAGCATCCGCTATATCCTTACTTGATTGGGATCCTTTGATTGGATAATTTGTCACTTCGTTCTCATGTCAATTCATTCTGCAGCTAAATATTATTGGTGCTGGTCAAAACGTACCCAAGTCAAAACGTATCCATTTTTTTGGTGAAAACGTATACACATCGAAGTCAAAACGTACCCATTGATGTTGTATGTGGCCTGTATCCATCCAAAGGCACTGTGTCTCAGATTATTTTTATTTGAGCGCTAGCGAAGAATTATACCACCAACATCCACATTTGAGGTATAACAGTTTTTATGCAAATGAGCATATGTCGGTCGGACCACATATTTTGCGGGTTGAACTTTGAGCAAATTCCCTTAAATATAAACCAAATCGAAATAGATTGCCATTTCATTTTTCAGTGTAATACATTTTTGTTGTTTTTTTTTCTGCTAAATATAAGTAAATTTATGTTATTCCAAAACGCTTCCGTATGCCATTTAACCCTTTATTACACAGACTCGTGTTTTATGGACTTAGCCCTCTTCTTCCATAGATTTATGGTTCAAAATATATGTCCCCACTTTGGGAGTTGGGACCTATATATCTATTACAAGTAGATAATACTAATCATTGTGATTTATATATCAGAATAAAATATAATCATTCAACATTTTTTCAGTACAATGTATATAATTTTCTGGAAAACCACAGATTATCTGTTTTATACATGGCTTTCAAAAAGTATAGTATACCCATTGTTTTACATAACGTAACAATAGACGGTCTTTGAAAAATCTCCTCAATTGTTTATTTTTAACTTATGGAATAACTTATTAAATTGCCTTTCTCACTCTATGCACACGCAACTACTAATTAGCTAGTTCTGATCTAGAAAATGAGGGATTCATTCCATACGTGTTCGCAAAAAAATACACGTTTTAGGGATATTGATAATCCGGTTTCCAAGACCATCTACAACTGTTTTACATATATATAGTTCGGTTGTGATGAAACAATACCACATACATTACAAACTTATCTCATCACATGGTCAACCTTTGTGTTACTTGGCCTTCATAATAGATAATAATTGCCATTACATATATCTAAATGATGAATGTTCTTTGTTTTCATAATATACAATTTTCAAAGAATGATATGACACAATCAACCAATCAATTACTACTTGCATGTACATGTAACAACACATCCAAATTCACTGTAGAATAGATGTGTAACGGTTTAATGATTCATCATTCAGTCATAATATTACCATTATATAATATAATGTTACTGGTTCAAATAGTCTGCCGTAACATTTCATTATCATTTTCCGATGCAATCGACCGTTTTCAACATTCGTAACAGCTTTCGACCAATTTTCACGATTCTTTGAAATACCAGTAATATCATACATTGAATATTGTGCCGTCATACCATAAAAATAGTGACGTAATTAGTTAGAATATAATGAATAAAATGCTACAATATATTACTTTGTAATAAACTTTAGTCTGAATTATTATATCTTGCTTAGAACACTAATTATGTCTATTTAAAGTGGGGACATATATTTTGAACCACCCTGTAGATATGAAACGATTTAATAAGGAGATGATTCTCATGTGCTGCTCAAACACGACCATTTACAATTAAAATGACAAATAAGATGCATTTGTGTGGATGTGCAGACTGGTATGTGTTCATATTGATCGTAATATGTCACATTTGTCAGAAATCGGTCTGTCATCCATTCACCATTCCGGTGAAAGTCCTGTCCTGTGCACTATTTGACCTTTTTAGGCACTGTGTGAGAAAAACACCACTAAATACATCCAACCAGCATAGTTGTTAATGACAAGACTAGTGTCTGTGAAAACACAACTTCTGAATGTGTTTTAAATCATTTCATTCATTCATTCGGCTCATATTTAAGGGTGTGAATTGGCTCGGACACCTTCCATACCAGTTTTAAATCGTACTGTACCGTTCAGTTTAAGTTCACATATTAATAATTATTGCAACCGCTGGACATTATGGTACTTAATTGTAACACAAGCTGTCTCTACGCTGGCTGACATTATCACCATTTATAGTTCTTGTGTTATCATTTTCACGCTGAGGAGCGATCCTGGTACAGATCACTGCTCCAGATAAGAATATAATTATTTGATTAGGGATTCTAATCATACTAATAGTTTTGGAGACAATAAAAACATATACGATTCATGTTCCCGGTAAATAGTTTACGCTGAGTGAAGCCGTGTTGATATTGAGTACAGTGTCTTGCTGATGGACACAATTAAAACCAATGTAGATTACATGATCAATTTCTAGTCCTCCAGTTACCATTCTTGTCGTACCATGTCATTTCATTACATAACATCACTCACCGAACGGTGAGCACTCAGATCAAACTACGCACATGTATGCATGTACCATAGTCATGTAGTCGATGTCTACACTGGTAGCAATAGTAATTCGTCCAGTTTTTGTCGCATACTAATGGTGATAATTGTATATGATGTGGCAATCAACAACGGCGTGGTTGAAAAGTAGCGCAATTGGAAGAAAAGCTACTCAATATTTTGTTCATCATATATATCGATTAATTAGAAACTTTAATACATTTTGTTTTAGGACAAAATTAAACAATATATTACTATATTTAATTATGTATCCCTATGATCCCCACTTAATGGAGCGCCGTGGCGTAATGGTTAGTGTGTCGGACTACTGATCCAAGGGTCGTGGGTTCGAGCCTGACTAGAGGCGTGCGTTGTGTCCTTGAGCAAGACACTTTATCCACACTGCTCCAGTTCACCCAGCTGTAAATGGGTACCGATAATTCGTAGTTGCTCTGTAAATACGAATTACCGGCTTCTCTCAAAAATCTCTACCTCTGTTCTTTCTCCCATTCTTGGGAGACGGCATGCAAGGTCCTAGAGCCAGTGCCGCCGTTAAATATAAGCTAAAAAAAAAAAAAAAAAAAAAAAATGATCCCCACTGGTTATCTTGGAATACGTTTCGTCTGGAAACAAATACCATTAGGCCACATGAATTCGCTAAATTTAATATGTCAGTGTCTACATTGTTCTCCATTAAATAATTACAATAATTATGTAAGTACGTGCTCGTATACAATGCCGAATTTATACATTCATATCCAGATTGCCTCATTGTAGGTTCGGAACATAGTTTAAATAGTAGTGAAATGTTCTAAACTTATATTATACGCTGAAAAAACAACAACATCGTGTTGCATTTATGCTTTATATCGTTGTTAAACATGTGTTTCAGTGGAATTTGTTTAATACCTAAAACATACATTTTATGGTCACAATATATTATATGAAATTAGTATACATATGGCATGGCAAATAATGCTCGTCTTGCTTACATTAGGCCATACAAAGGTTAATACTAAGTCGACGACTATTTGCATGCATTAAACATTTACAAATGTATCGACCAATATATCAAATTAAAGCTTTGAGGATCTGCTATCATATGATATATCACAATCGCTAAATAAATGTGTCATTTATGAAGAGTTCCGTACGTTACGGGGATTATAGTGGTAAATGTTTGCGGTCCGATCTGGAACAGTACAAATAGTATTTTTTTTCAATCCAGATTTAAAAGACGTTTTCTTTGATCCGATTCACAAATCAATATCTGAAATTAAAGATATGAAGGTAACCTTCGATGGTGTATGCCTAATGCCTAAGATTGCTACATGTTAATACATATATCAGTTATTAAAGCTTACATGAGTTCCGAGGATTCTGAACACAATTTTCGGTGAGAAAATTGAACTGCGAAAATACATTCTTCAATGGACGAATTTGTATATCTATATATCAAATTAAAGCTAGGAGCATTGCCTTTAATTGCATACATCATAATCCAAAATCAGTCGTATGTCACTTAACTTGTGACTCGCCCTGATCTGCGGACGGTTTGACTTGTATTCCGTTAAATCAAGTCCGACTAAGAAAAACGAAGCAACAAAACAGGACTAAAATGTCGAATGACTACAATTTTTCACCACAGGTAAAATCTTAAATATGTTTAACTGTAACACATTCTAGTTTGGGCCCTATATTAGCCAAACCATATCCGTATTGTCATTCTTTGTTCATAACAAATAGTGGAGTAGTGCTCGTCTGTTCCAATTGTCGGACAAGTATTGTTAATACTGTTTGTTCCGGGTCACACGAAACACCCAAATACACCCAAATACAGTCTAAATACTGAGTAATATATCCTACATAATGTCAGATAGTATTGTAAATCATATATTGACACAAAACACATCATAACATGTGTAGTGAAAAAAAGTAGTTAGATTGGCCATATTTTCAATTAATGCAAATTGTGTCGTGGTCCGATACTGTAAAAGTATCAACACATATCGGAATTAATATGTACTGTACAGTACAATTATAGTTTAGAGCATATAAAAATGACACAAATACACCATCAAACATTTCATTGTATGCATTTCATTAAGTTATCAGACTTTGTATAACCTATTTCACATATCAGTGTAGACCCTGATCTGTATTATTTTCAGGCGCATAACCAGGATCTTGCTTTGGGGGGTTCGCATTGAGCGGCGACAGCCGCAAATTGTCTAGGGGGGTCCGGGGGCATGTCCCCCCTGAATTTATTTTGGATAAAGAACGCAAATCCTGGCTTCTAGAGCCCTCCCTCCAGACATCGATATATTATACGAAATTTTAGCAGAGAAATTTTCATTTGTTAAATTTGCAATCGTGGGAATATAACATAGTTGCTAACTGCAGGGATATAACTTGGTCACCCTGATTAAATTACATATGTGTACTCTTTTAAGTCCTACATTTAATTCAGAATCACATGAGAACAAGCATGAACATATGAACAACATGTATATACATATAGCAGAGCACTCCTTAAGCGCCGGCTGCCGACGATTTAGCCGACTACTCGCTCAGTTGGCGCCGGCTACAATTCATAATGTCGTAAAACAAAACAAAACACAAAACACGGATTTAGCGCTATTTAAAACATGTCTGGCGTATCCCACTATCGTTATTACACATTATTAGCCATTAATGTAATTTCTATAACACTGATAATACCACGTCTGTAAACATAATAATGACTTCCAAACCGAAAGTACCATTGACGTTTACATTTTCCGTGAAATGTTTATGCGCTTGTCGAAACACATAGCTGTTACACAAATAGATTCGGCCTGAATCGTAAACTGCCGAGAAACCGCTCATGTGTTTCCGTTACAGCGTAATCTGTTGATAAGTTTCCGACAACGTAGCTAAATATAGCACAGCCGGTAGTCGCTTAGTCAGTAGGCATGTATCGTGTATTAAACTCGCGTACTACACGAAATGCGCTGTGTAGTCAGCCAAATCGAGAGATATATTTGGCGCGGCCGATTCAAAATGCCTCCGAAAAAGAAGCTGAAGTTGCCAACTAATCGGCCAACCCTGGCTAATTTCATGGGCATTGATAAGAAATGATTTATTGTTCAATCAAATCACGACACACTGTCCATAATATCACGAAAATCAGTCGGAGTTCATTATTTTGTCACATGAAAAAACGTAGTCTGAAATTGCAGCAATGTGCAGTAGAGAACACACGACGTATTTCGATGTCACATAAGCATACAGTAAGAATTGATTGTAGACAATGTGCGGTGTAGTTTAATTACATACATCAATGTACGTGTACAAATGGTATACAACTTGGAATGTTTGCAAGCAGTATGCACTATGACAGGGTGACCAACCTATTGAAAAATAAATTCCTGAATTTTTATGCCTCCATGACGAAAAGTCAGGGGCCATTATGTTTTGCACCTGAAGTCCGTTTCTCAGCCACTGTAATAGATACAGCCACCAAACTTGGACAGGCTGCCAATGGGGTTACAGACACAATTTTCTAGTTTAAATTTGTAATTTGAGCGCGCAGTCGGTTGAAGAATTTTTGGTTATTTGGAGCGTGCGACCGATAAATTTTTTGTCACCCTGCTATGATCTTGCTCTGTTAATTTATTTTCACTCATACAACCCCCCCCCCCCCCCACACACACACACCCCCCACTCACCCAGACTTAACATTTTAACATTTTTGCAACAATATATGCAGAAATCTTAAACAACTACAAATATATGCACCATAAAACTCACCAGATGCCACCAAATTGAACATAAATTTCAAAAAATTTCCAAACCACCCTGACGGGAAGGGGTACCCGTCCCGTACCCTCCCCTTCGTCGCCTGCGGCGATATAGCTGGCTACTTTTTCAAAAAAGCTGACTACTCTCAATTTTACTGAGACCTCTGATATAGTAGACAATCCCGATCACTCAGGGAGGGGTATGACTAGATAGCGAAAAGAGGCTCTTTTCAGAAAAGAGCCTAGGTTGTTCGAAAAGAGCCTGTTATTTTCTTATTATTGAATAAAATTTAAAAAAAAATTGTTTAAATATACATGTATATACTTGAGCAATAATAATAATAAAATAAATTGAAAACGTAACAAAATATTGCCATTTTAAGTTTATTAGGCTATTTCCGTCATCTCAAGCCTAAGGAAGCACATAAAATTATGAGCAGCATGTTTACATGAATATGACGAGATTCAATAACACATAATTTGGTCGAAAATTATTTACTAGAGCACATGTGAAATTCAATTCCGCATACCGGTATGCTCTGTAATTTCCGTCAACTTTCGACGTCATATACGAAACGTATCACAATTATATGTTTCGTAAATGAAGTCGAAAGTTGGCGAAAATTGCATAGCATCTGTGGAATTCAATTACGCATATTTTATAATGCACCGTTCTGTTCTTCACCGAGATGGTTCAAATGAGTGTATATATATTTAAATTAAAAAAAAATCAAAACAAATCAGTAATAAGAATAACAGGCTCTTTTCGAACAACCTACATGTATGCTTTTTTTGTGTATGACTAGATACCGGAAAGAGCTTCTTTAGGCTTGAGACAACGGAAATAGCCTAATAAACTTAAAATGTCAATATTTGTTAAATATTTCTATTTATTTTATCCCTATTGCTCAAGGATATCAGTGATTATATATTTTATGTACATCTTGGTGCCGTTTTTCTAGTTTCGAGGTAGAACCATTAATTCATTAAACTGTGTTTATTCCATTGGATGACAGTCCAGATGTTACATTTATAATAGTATAGCCAATTGTTCTCGTCATTTTTTAGCTCGACTATTCGAAGAATAGTTAGAGCTTATGTTGTCACCCCGGCGTCACCGTCACGTCACGCCTTGGTTAAGGTTTTTAGTCAACTTTGTATATGGAATACTACTGGCCCTACACCCACCATACTTGGACAACTTCATCTCCTAGTGATGTACATCAATAACCCCTCATCTAGATTTGACCTTGACCTACATTTCCTCTTGAATTACTTAGTTAATTCCCCTTGGTTAAGGTTTTTAGTCAAGCTTGTAGATGGAATACTCCTGGCCCTACACCAACCATACTTGGACAACTTTATCTCCTAGCGATGTACATCAACAACCCCTGACCTATATTTGACCTTGACCTACATTTAACCTTGAATTACTTAGTTAATTCCCCTTGGTTAAGGTTTTTAGTCAACCTTGGTTGAGGTTTTTGTCGCGCCTGCTTTAGCAGAGGCGCGACTATAGTCGGCGCTTTTTCCGTCGTCGTCCGTTTTTTTGTAAGGCAAATGCGTTAAAGTTATTGTTTTTTCACAATATCTCTTTAACCCCTTGCCAGACATTGATAATATTTCACATCAATGTTTGTCTAGGGATGATGCTTCATTACGCACACCCCCACATCCAAATTTTGAAGGTCAAGGTCATTTATTTCCTTGTAATGTTCACCGGTTTTGTAACAGAAATGCGTTAAAAGTTTTTGTTTTTTCACAATATCTCTTTAACCCTTACCAGACATTGATAATATTTCATATCAATGTTTGTCTAGGGATGATGCTTCATTACGCACACCCCCACATCCAAAGTCTGTCAAGGTCATTTATTTACTTGTAATGTTATTGCCCATTATAAAAGTAGTAAGATTATTACTGATCCTACTGCTTTTGGGAGGGGCCAAGTGACTCTGGTGTGGCGAGGACCTGGCATTAGATCAGGATTATTCTGATTTCAGGGCTGAATATATAGTTTTGTTATTGTAAATATTCAGTTCTGATTTTGTGATTTTCCCCCCATTTGTACATGTACTTGAACAGCAACATGTACTTGTACAGGTAATATATGGGATTTAGTACTAAACCCATTGACCTGGCCTTAAATGACCTTAGCTGTTGATAGGTCGCTAAACCCCAACAAACAAACAAACAAACATCACATGGTGTGCTATACAATTCCTTTGTTAAGTACTGATACATGCAAGAGTTTACCAAATTGTATTAACTAAATGAAATCTGACACACATAAATGAAATTAAATCAGAAACAGATACGCGTATAAAGCAATGGAGACGCTACATGTATGTAATGTGTACTGTAATGTTTACGACTAGCATTAAATAGCCTTTTATCCATATCTACTGTACATACATGTATGTAAAATCTTGGTAAACGATGTACATGTACTAACACAAAAAGAAAAAATTATCGGGTCCATACGCGAACTGGGCTGCCGACACCACCAGCTCACATGCTACTCAACATTACTCGTTTCTGATCATTTATTTTCATAACAACCCCGAGAACGTACATTTATATTTTGGCATAAAATGGTAATTAAAATAGTCAATGGTCTACATACAATTGGTTTGTTTCCGACCTCATTTACTCGATAACGTCATTTTCGCCATAAGGCACCTTTTCGCACAACGCAGCTCATATAATGTTTGATGAGGTAAGCTGATGTTCACACTGGTACATTGTAGTCTACGTTTGAGGGTGTATTTGTGGCATATTTGTGGGGCATTTTAGTAAAATATACACGTATCCCAAAAAGGGCGGACAATAATAAAGATCACGGTCTACACTGATACATAAAATAGGTTATACAAATTCTGATAACGTAAGGAGAGCATACACTGATATGTTTGAGTGTGTATTTGTGGCATATTTATATATATATTAAACTATATTTGCATCTATTTCCCATATGATTGGTGATTCAATATGCATTAATCGAACATATGGCCAATTTAACAGATTTATTTGACATGTCAATTATATGATGTGTTTTGTGTCAATATATGCTTTACACTACTATCTGACACTATCTAGGGTGTATTTGTGGTATATTTATATGTATTTAGACTATATTTGGGTGGATTTGGGTGTTTCGTGTAACCGTTTGTTCCGGGTGTCACGATTTACCCAAATCTACCCAAATCTCCATGTTATTATACCCACTTTTTTAGGGAAAAAAAATGGGTATATTGTTTTCGTCACGGGTGTCCGTCCGTCCGTCCGTACGTACGTCCGTCACGTTTCTTGTACCTCGAAAAACTTTTTCACCTTCATACCTACGCGCCTCATATTTGCTATGTAGCTTCGTTATCATGTGCAGATGCGCAAAGTGAATTCGGATTTTTCATCCGACCCTCCATCATGGATTATCTCCCCCTTTCGCACTCAGAATTTCCCATTTTTTCCTTGTAACTCGAAAAACTTTTTCACCTTCATAGCTACGCGCCTGATATTTGGTATGTAGCTTCGTTATCATGTGCAGATGCGCAAAGTGAATTCGGATTTTTGATCCGACCCTCCATCATGGATTATCTCCCCCTTTCGGACTCCGAATTTACCCATTTTTTCCGTTGTAACTCGAAAAAATCAAACTTTTTCACCTTCATACCTACGCGCCTGATATTTGGTATGGTAGCTTGCGTTATCATGTGCAGATGCGCAAAGTGAATTCGGATTTTTGATCCGACCCTCCATTCATGGATTATCTTCCCCCTTTCGGGACTCTGAATTTCCCATTTTTTCCTTGTAACTCGAAAAACTTTTTCACCTTCATAGCTACGCGCCTGATATTTGGTATGTAGCTTCGTTATCATGTGCAGATGCCCAAAGTTAATTCGGATTTTTGATCCGACCCTCCATCATGGATTATAAATTCCCCCTTTCGGACTCAGAATTTCCCATTTTTTCCTTGTAACTCGAAAAACTTTTTCACCTTCATACCTACGCGCCTGATATTTCGTATGTAGCTTCGTTATCATGTGCAGATGCGCAAAGTGAATTCGGATTTCCCCATGGATTATCTCCCCCTTTCGGACTCAGAATTTCCCATTTTTTCCTTGTAACTCGAAAAAACTTTTTCACCTTCATACCTACGCGCCTGATATTTGGTATGTAGCTTCGTTATCATGTGCAGATGCGCAAAGTGAATTCGGATTTTTGATCCGACCCTCCATCATGGATTATCTCCCCCTTTCGGACTCAGAATTTCCCATTTTTTCCTTGTAACTCGAAAAACTTTTTCACCTTCATACCTACGCGCCTGATATTTGGTATGTAGCTTCGTTATCATGTGCAGATGCGCAAAGTGAATTCGGATTTTTGATCCGACCCTCCATCATGGATTATCTCCCCCTTTCAGACTCCGAATTTCCCATTTTTTCCTTGTAACTCGAAAAACTTTTTCACCTTCATACCTACGCGCCTGATATTTGGTATGTAGCTTCTGTAGCAGTAAATTCATAGACAGGATCGAGACGGGTAGCCCACACAATAACAGTTGTAAGCGGACACGCCTAATATAACAATATCTGCCCTCTCGGTGTGGGGGCAGTGGTGCGGTACACAAGACCGTCCGACAGTCATATTGGCTACACAGGAAAACGTTCCTCCCGCTTTCTGAGATGTAAATTTATTTTCGAGAGTCGGGTATGGACAGTCGATTTTTAATTTATTTAAAACTCACCGGGGGTGTCTGACTACCCTCTATACACCATCGGGCGCTGAAGTCATTGATATGTGCAGCCATATAGGCCTATCCAAATTCTACCCAAATTCAGGCCATTCATTTCTACAGAATTAGTCACAGATTTTTTCAATTTAAAACACCAGGAATGTCGTTTAGTTGTTTGTGTTTGGTCCTTGATGAGTGACGTAATGTATACATCAATAAATGACGTCACAATTAACTGTTACGTACATAACGTCAATTAGATTCTGAACTCAATTCTCAAATAATTACAATGTATCTTTCTGACGGTACATGCATATGCATAATCCGTGATAGTTGGCGATATTAGCAAATTACGAGGTCACATGCCGGCTAATTATAGATTTAAAATCAGTAGTGGTGCGTTTGGTTTGTTCACTTCCTGTACATGTCATAATGTTATTCTGTTCGATGTTTGATAGTATTCATAGTAACAGTTGTAGATACATTTAGTAAAACTTATCAGCAAATACAGTTTACAGCAAGCACAGTCAATGAGTCTATGAACACGCATTTCTACTGTAGGCTGTTGTGTTGCATTGTACAAACATCAGCGTTTCAATAACGTCATTTTCTCGATGACGTTACTCATTTTTCCTTGCGTGATTGGCATGGTGCTACAAAAAGTGAGATAAAACAAAAACTATGAAACATATTTGCATTTTCTTTTCAGCATATTGTTTGTGAAAGGTGTCCGCATCCAAAATTGTAAAAAAGTGCAAATCGAAAATTGTGTAATTACGTAAGGCCGGTTTTCACAGAGCGCGGCCCATATATTTAGTATAGGAATGAATGGCCTTTTTGTGGAATTTATCGGGGTATAAACTTGGAAAAGTCGCGGGAATACTGGACGAAGGCCGGAAGAAAAAAATATATTTGGACATCTATTACAGGATGGGCGTATACAGTAGAACTTCGATCACTCGAACCGGCAACGGAATCGAGTTTGAGTTCGAGCGATGCATAGTTCGAGGGAATGAAGTTTCAAAAATGTACTGTCACATTCAGTCAATAAAATCACTTATGTGAATATATGAGATGACCGATGTGACATGCCATTGTATATGCATTACATTTGGAGGGAGAAATGAAAAATAACAAATACTATTGTAAAGTTGCTGTTTTATTCAATATTTACATGTAATTATACGTCAAATAAACCGCTATGTTCCGCTTTGCGTCTATACATAATACTGGTATTCCCAGTGTCTAAAAATAGCACATAGCACATAGCACAGTGGTTGGAATAAATATACAAACGGAAAATATAAACGAAACAATGTCAGTATACAATTATAAACACTATAAATTAACGCCTGAAGAATTCCATGATCTCGGTTTGTTTGGTATTGGCACATCTTCTGTCAAAGTTAAATTTAAGTAAACGTTTGTTCATGACACATAACGCATTCAAGTCCTTTTCACTTTTAACGCCCGTAATTCACGCCGCTATTGTTTGCGATTCGTGATTTAATGTCATCCCGCGTCAAGGGAAACTACTCAACGCGATTCCGCCCGCAATGGTGGAATTCGCCACCTCCCGTTAGGAACAAAACAGGGACTCACCAGACTTACCTGTTCGGGAGAGTGGAATTAGCGGTGGTTAATTAACCACTGTTTGACCGTCCACGGGACTAATCCACAGGTTCGACTGTTCGAGTAATTCATAGTTCAAGTTTAAGGTGTTTTATTACATGAATTATATAGGAAATTTTCCGGGACTGTCGAACCAGTTCGAGTTTTCCATTGTGTTCGAGCCAGACCTGTTCTAGTTATCGAAGTTCTACTGTACTAGAATCATTATAGGAATTAATGGCCTTTTTGTGGAATTTATCGGGGTATAAACTTGGAAAAGTCGCGGCAATACTGGACTTTGTCCAGTATTGCCGCGACTTTTCCAAGTTTATATCCCCGATAAATTCAACAAAAAGGCCATTCATTCCTTATAATTCCAGCATTTGAAATAAATTCATCAAGAAAATGTGTTTATTTTCCGTTGTCTTCAGAATTATTTTAACTGCGCCTGACGGTTACGGAAAGTAGTTCGGCATGGGAGTTTACTGGGATATAAATTTTGGACAGACACTTGCTACGGACCAATGAAATGTTAGGGAATTGTGTAAATATGTTTGTGCTGGAATTATATATATATATATATATAGTAATATATAATTTAAATATATAAATTACTGATATTTTAAAACTATAATACTGCATTAATATTTATATGTGACTGGATAAATGGGGCTTATCGATAAATGGGGCTTATCGAAATTGTGACCAGTGTAGGTTCTGATTAATAACACCCTTCTGTAGCCCGGTAACAACCTATATTGCTGTTCAAAGCATGACCGGGGTTTCAATTATGGAATGACGAATGTTGCATACGTGATCATGCAGTCTGTGTGGTACATGTAGTTGCGAAGGTAACTCTTGCAATCTACTCCCGTACCATCCGGATGCACAGGCTCATCTGGATCTACACTGGTCACAAAACCCCCAAAAAACATTTCTCCAGTCACATACATGTACATGTATGTGCGATATGCAATCATGATTGATGATAACTTAAAGTTAGACAAATGAGACATAATTAATGAGTCTCAATCACGGTAGTCTCCCTTTATAATAATGCTACATTAATCGCTTCTACAATATGACACAAAAATATTACCATATACTTACCTAATAAAGTGCGTATTAGCCAAATTCTTATGTCACTCTCCACGAAGTAGAAAGTTAACAAAGAACGCTTCAAACGCACATTTGGAAAGACTACTCCGTCATTAGACATAGCACTATGGCTTTACTACCGATAGCAAAGTAAATAATAAATGATAAAAGTCAGATAATGATAAATAGAAGCAGGCCCGTAGCCAGACCTGTTTGAAGGGGGGGTCATTTCGAAGGCCCAAGGGGCCTGAGGTATCTAGGGGGGTCTAAAAAGTGGACCTTGAGGCTGGGCGGGGGGGTCGTCCGACCGCTCCGACCCCCCCTGGCTACGGGCCTGAGAAGTTAAACATGATATAAAGACATGGCATGTTTGTCTACTCGAAGTAACGGACCAAGGTTCATAAATACATGTACCGTACATAGAAGTATCAATAAGTGGAAACAAAATAAGCTAAAACATTTTTTTACTCCCTCTTATAATGCATTACCAAAGTTGCTATTTACTTGGACAACCTCGAGACAACAGACTCTCATGAACGGCCAACCGATTTATACCATTTTCGCCTATTGCAGAAGTTAGGAAAATGTTAGCCCTCGGCAATGATAAATTCCCATATTCGCTACATGTCAACGCGTTTTCGAGCTACGGATTATTTTGTTTAAAAAAGTCTGCATTTTTTTCTAGTTGTAAGACTTCAGTAACGTTTTTGGGACCAATACTACTATATGACAGCGCAAAGATCGGCTTCAAACTACACTTTTACGTCGTCTCGACGCTTAAAGAAATAAATTGCATTGATAAAACATTGTTTCCAATTGAACATTTGATCAAAGCCATGTTGTCTAATCTTAATGGGTTTTCCCAATAATGTCATCGCTAAGCTTATGGTTGGCTGATATTCGTAGAGTGTCACGCGTAAGCGTCATGTTACATTGACTGGTTGCCAGCCGGACACATGCTTACCTTGTCAGCGAAGCAATGAAACCCGTTGACATAGCGCATCGAGGAATAACATTTGCCTAGCTTCTGCAATAGGAGACAATGCTATAAATCAGTTGACTGTTTCGTGAGAGTACGTTGTTTCGAGGCTGTCCTATTATGGCCCATTGTCTCGAGGCCATCCTATTATGGCCCATTGAAAACCTTGGTAATGTGTGATAAGATGGAGTAAAAAATGTTAGCTTTTTATTTCTCACTTATTAGTGTTTTTATGTATATTTAATGTATGTATAGATCTTGGTCCGTTACTTCATTCTGTGGACACATTGTGGTAATATCTTCTGAATGGGCTCTCTATACTACTATCTGGACCTTGATCTGATAAAATTACCGTTATTTGAGAGTGCTTGTTATTTTTTTCTACATAATCAGATCTATAGCTTCTCAATTGCCAAAACAAATCTGGAATCCTGAAAGGGTGACTGGGTTGTGGACCGAGGGTGCCTTCAACACATGCCAGCATGGATCCAATACTGGATTTGAATTAATTTGGTTTGGCAAAGATTTATTACGGTGCTGTCCGGTGTTTTCGCACAGCTAAGGAAACAATAACGTAACCGATCAATAAATATCGCATATTCAGACTACAACTTTATATGCATAATGACTCACCATTTTGCCATATTTCTACTAAATATCATGCAATAAAGTTAAAATCTGGATGTCCGGTGTACTTGCGCAGTGCGATTTTAGTGATGACAGTCAGTCACATCATGTCAGTTAATTCTATTTATCTATGGTGGCCAATACACGCCAACAGGAGTGTCAGTTCTATATTCATGGAAGGAGGTCAGTAAGTCAGTGGTCAATTACAGTCGGGGAACAAATTAATGTCAGTATAACACAACCAGCGTAGATTGTTACCCAGATTAATGAAAGTACTCAAAATACTATGAAACAGCAACACAATGCAAAATTTACAACATTTTAACCATTTCGCCTGCACGAAGTGCAGAAGAGCTTACGGCATAGCATCGGCGTCGTCAGCGTCGTCGGCGTCCACATTTATTTCAAACTTCATATAAATATACTATTACACCACCAAATGCCTTGGCGGGCTCAATTTGCGGGCCGTGGCCAGCTGGTTATTGATAAACATCTGTATTTCAGAAGACATTATGGGTGATAGTACCCATTAGACCGTCTGAAATATAGTCAGACCAGATAAGCTATGTGTCTAAAGCTTACTATACCCCCTGATTTCAAAATCATTGCGTCTTTTACTTTTACAAATGGATTATTGATTTTTTCATTACCGGTACTAAATAGGGAGCAAATGATAAAAAAATATAACAAATATAAACATTCACTTAATTGAGCTGCAAAAAGCAAACAGTTGCAGCTCAACTAAGTGAATTTTCAACTATATGACAGTATTTTCACTACTCAATTTGAAATTCAATGCGTATTTTCACATTGCTTTGCGTATTTTGTACTACTTGATAATCAATGCGTTTTCAGCTAAAACAATTGCGTAAAATACGCCAATACGCAGCTTATCTGGAGTTCTGTATAGTAGTTTGTCATTAAACATTGATACAGTACCGATACAATCTTCCTTTGCCACACACAGGTTGAAGTAACGGACCTCGGTCTATAAATACATTAAATATGCCTAAAAGCATCAATAAATGAAGAAAAAAAAGAGATTTATTGATGCTTTTAGGCATATTTAATGTATTTATAGACCGAGGTCCGTTACTTCAACCTGTGTTGTCACATGCTACATTGCAGCCAGTGAGTCCAGACTACACACATTTTTCACTGGACACCGTGGAGCCAGTCAAACAGAAGAAACAGCCACGTCGGATACTTCACTTCAGCGATGGCGTGCTCGAGGAATACTCGACAGATGAAGAGGAAGACCACCCACCTCCTCCACAGATAAACCCAGTAAGGCCCCTCCTCATTGAGAAATGCGGCACGCCATGTGACTTTGTACCTTCGGCCTTCTGCGTAATTTCATGAAATATATTTACAGAAAATGTCATATTTTCCGTAAATGAAGTCAGAAGTTGACTCTGCATGTACTCACATATTTAATGCAATTACGCAGATGTCCGAAGGTACAATATCCCATGGCGTGTCTCTGTGACTAGAGAAATGGGACTTATGGGAGATGTGACCAATGTAGCTCCTGATCAAATAGCATACTCCTTTAGCCTGATAGCGATCTATATTGCTTGTTAGAAGCATGCTAGGTGTTTCATTGGTGGCGAACAGTGCAGATCCTGATCAGACTGTGCGGATGCACATGCTGATCTGGGTCTACGCTGGTCGCAAAGCCTGTAAACACTATTTCTCCAGTCAGAGTCACATATATTATCACATATCCTGACCATCATCAGGGCCTGACTTTATAAACAAAAATCTGTACTCAACTCGAGCTTAGAAAATATCTATCACTTCTGGTACTTAACCCTTTCAACACCACAGGCCTGTATAGTGGTATTGGCAAACGGTGAAGATCCAGATGAGCCGGCTCGTGTCGAGCTGTTTCATCATAGTCAAGTCGAATTTAGGGTGTACCTTGCAGTATGGTACTACTAACGTTTTTTTATTGAATTTTTTAGTTCATGATGTGGATAATCGGAAACCGAATGATGCCACGCTGGCATCATTGAGCAAATTTTCAGAATTCAAGATGGCATCCAAGATGGCGGCCAAAATAGGATACAATCTTATATTGGTCAATAATAGCTAATTTTCAAAGAAAATAGTTGCCATTCGATTTCAGATAACATAGAAAAAATAGAATAAATTAAATTTCAACTTTGTATGGTATTCGGGTAAAATCCAAGGTGGCCGCCAAAAGTTGGATACGATTTAAATTAATTTAACTAGGCAATTGAATTACGGAATTTCGTCGAACTATGTTCGCAATTAAACAAAACTATTAAACCAGCGCGTAAGTATTATTCCAGTCGTTTGTCTCAATTCAAGATGGCGTCCAAGATGGCCGACAGCATGCTTCCAGTATAAATCTTAAACGGAGTAGTTTATATTAAAATCATTTGAAGGCGACATTCTGTGAAAATGTGAAACATATGATAATATATATCATATTTTAATAATTTTTACATCACAATTCGCACCACACCCACCCAAAACTCACCACTAGCAACAGAAGGCAATTGTTTCATCCACAACTGAACAAGTATAATAAAACCGAGCTGAGAATCAGTTGACTTGTCTTGTAATTTTAAACTCACATCACCGAAGTTGCTCGACCACAGATGTGCACGTATAATGTGTTTATCATAATGTATTGCATATCCGATATCGTTTCGACAAATAGCACAGTTTGCCTCTTGGGTATTAATTGTGCCTGACCCCTGTCCCTACTATGATAAAATAGCGTCTGTGACAGAACTGGACACGTTCAATAAAATCGCACATGCAATGTTATATTATTTTGGTAGTCGTTTTCGGTGATTATTATGCATTTCTTAACCTTGGTAAGTTTGCTAGCCGTGTTCGGCTGGAGATTATCATGGATCGCGGAGTGCATGTTTGTGCCACGTTGTTTAAAGATTCCTCGCTAATTTGTTAAGTGTCTTATTTGGGTATCTTGTTGTCTAGTGTCAGTTTCACTCATTTGTAGTATGTATCAGTGTCAATATTTGTCATGTGGAGTTTTTGTTGCTTTATTTCTGTCACTTAAAACTTATCTCATCAAACAAAAACTCCACACGATGTATATGACATTTGTGATAGACACACATTCCCACCGATCGCATACATTACTCTTGAGTGTCGTCCTCGTTTTCACTATCCAAATCAGTCTCATCAGCCTTTTTGTGGTGGGTGGTGGTCGGGCGAACGAGACGGCGTAAATTAACGGTAGAGATTCCTCCTTATAGGAATCAAGATTTGCCTGGTTTAGCCCTCAGGTACGTTTTTATCTTTGGCTCCTTTGTTACCTGGGAGTTGAATTGGGTTATTGCCCATTATAAAAGTAGTAAGATTATTACTGATCCTACTGCTTTTGGGAGGGGCCAAGTGATTCTAGTGTGGCGAGGACCTGGCATCAGATCAGGATTATTCTGATTTCAGGGCTGAATATATAGAGGATATTCATATTTTTGCAACGAATATGACATATGTTCATCTCGTGATGTGAAATGTCCATATTTCACTCGTGCCTAACATATATGTTCATCGAGTGGTGTGAAATGTCCATATTTCATGAAATATGGACATTTAACACCACTCGATGAACATATATGTCATATTCGTTGCAAAAATATGAATATTCTATTTATTATATACCGCTCCATGGAAATTAACAGTAATGAATGTGTATTTGCAGCGTATTTGCGCTGTTTTCTGCAGATGCGCGTTATGAATATAGATAGCGGAAGTAGTCGTATTTTCACCGGAAGTTGTTTATTTCACCGATGAGAACATATGACTTTTATTTACATCGTATCACTATGTATTTCATGGGTAGGTATATAATTAGGTTTGAGGCGGCTTTCAGCTGCGCCGAAAACCTATTGTATTCGTTGGTTTTTTTTTTTTTTTTTTTTTTTTTTTATTCAGCCGTCAGTCTACAGCCCAAACCGCTGGTCGGATCGACTTCAAATTTTGCATGCCGATTCGGATCAAGTGTGAGCAGAGACTCAGAGATTTTCAGAAATCTCTTAATGCCACTTTCCACGAAACCGGAAGTGACGTCATACTTTCTATAACTTCCTTATTTTCCAACCGATTTCAAAAATTCTTTTTGCATTGGAAAGCTGACAAAATCCTCTATCTCGGTCTCGCTGACAATCCTCGGCTATCTGGTCAAATAAGAGAGCTATAGGCATTTGAAGTTGAAAAATGTACATATTTTTCAACGATTTTGCCGATTTTTTGCCGAATTTCGGCTGATAACGGGTGGTCTTTACAAACGTTTTCCAATTTGTACAGTAATGTCAGCAACATAATTTCTTGCCACTGTGATAGGGGAGTGTCAGGCGCATAAAAGATGATAATTTTCAGAGCTCTATCTTGACTACTTCCGGTTCTATTGGATGTCAAAGATGAACGTCTTTTTTCAAGTTTTCAAAATAGAGCAAACGGATGTGACGTCAGCTTCGTTATTTATCAATAGATTTCAAAATTTCTTGCTGCGGTCGATATTTCAGTCCTTTAGCTAAAACTTTCCCGCTTTGTGCCAAGGCCTATGGTGAAAAACAAACGAAAACTTCACTGGCGGAATATTGCACATATTTAATTTTATTAGGTATATTTACAAATGGCGTAAACTGCAATTTAAGGGCGATAACTATCGAAAAATAATCATCCGCTGACTTACGGGCTCCCTCCGTCTACACAAAACCGCTGGTCAGATCGACTTCAAATTTTGCATGCCGATTCGGATCAAGTGTGAGCAGAGACTCAGAGATTTTCAGATATCTTTTAATGCTACTTTCCACGAAAACGGAAGTGACGTCATACTTCCTATAACTTCCTTATTTTCCAACCGATTTCAAGAATTCTTTTTGCATTGAAAAGCTGACAAAATTCTCTATCTCAAATTCGCAGACAGCTTTCGGCTATCTGCTCAAATAAAAGAGCTAGATGCATTTGAAGTTGAAAAATGTACATACTTTTCAACGATTTTGCCGAATTTCGGCTGATAACGGGTGGTCTTTACAAACGTTTTCCAATTTGTACAGTACTGTCAGCAACATAATTTCTTGCCAGGGTGATAGGGGAGTGTCAGCCGCATGAAAGATGATAATTTTCAGAGCTATATCTTGACTACTTACGGCTCTATTCGATGTCAAAGATGAACGTATTTTTTCAAGTTTTCAAAATAGAGCAAACGGATGTGACGTCAGCTTCGTTATTTATCATTCGATTTCAATTGTTTTTGCTGTAGTCGATATTTCAGTCCTTTAGCTAAAAGTTTGGCTGAGGATCGAACCCGGTATCCCTCGCTCCGAGTCCATCGCTCTACCTCTAAGCTAACCGGCCCCACATCGGTGTGATGATGCGAACACAATAATGTTGGACTGTTCATTCTAAAACTTCAGAAATTATTTTTGCAACCGATAGTTTACACCTTGGGCTAAAGCTTAGTTACACATGAAATCAATGTTTGAGACTCAAACCGTTGATGCAGCTCAAGCTGCTCTAGTGAATAGTTTTGTTATTGTAAATATTCAGTTCTGATTTTGGGATTTTCCCCCCATTTGTACATGTACAATGTACTTGAACATGCACATGTACTTGTACAGGTAATATATGGGATTTAGTACTAAACCCATTGACCCGGCCTTAAATGTTTAAACTAGACAAACAAACTGTTGATAGGCCGTTAAACCCCAATAGACAAACAAACAAACAGCCTTTCTGTGAGTATTGCTGCAGCTCTCCAGTGACATGCACTCACAAAATAAAGTGCAAGACACCGCTACACCGTGGCATGAGCAGGTACTTCTTGAGCAAGCATTCTCCTATCTGCACTACATCCAAGGCAACAACTTTCATAAGTTCTGGCGGAGCAACCTCGGACACTCCTGTGAATGGAATGGGCACTCCATTGATAACAGCCCAGCCATACAGTGATATGTCGGCATTGGGCGGTTCCAGTTGATCTGCTGCTTTCCAGATCATGGTTTGCAAGTGAGCTCGTTTGATGTGCTCATTCAGTGCATGGTCTTAGTGGTAATGTCTTGATTTTTGGAGTGTCTCTTTTACTCATGAATTGGTTCATGGACGTATGAGTCTGTTTTTCCTTATACATCCCAATTGAAATCAGAAGTAGTAAGTATCAAAAAGCAATGAAACATTTGTGGTATCTTTATCATGCTACAGAAAACAATAAACAGACCACAAATATAGCATATTTTCTTATTTGTCCTTGAAAACACATCTTGGTATTTCATTAGAATTGTCTCCAAGGAGACAATTCTAATGAAATACCAAGATGTGTTTTCATTTAGAAGCAAATTATTCAATATGTGCGGTCTGCTGATGTGTAAACAGAAATGTGATTCTATTTTAGACAATTAAAATTTTGAAATACCCAATTGCTTCAGAAATGATGGAGTGACAATACTCAATTACTAATTCCTTATCCGGAGCCCTGGATGATGTGCGTTCCCCAAGTATCTGCAGACCAACATTATTTTTCACCATGGCTGCAACCGCTGATACTTTTCCTTTGCCGAACAGGTAGCTAACAGTGTCACATCCCGTCAGTGCATGTGTAGCAAGCAGTTGGGCTGACTTGGGACCAAGCTGTGCAGCGCTGGCGTTGATGTCAATTAGTCTTCCATCAAACTTGCAGTGCACTGCCACTTCCAACAGACAAACACAAGTAATGCTAACACGTCTCTGTCATCCGATGCTACTTGTATGTGCTGGTATTTCTGGTGAACAAGAGACATGACATAGCTGATGATGATGCAGTCTGCTTCTTTGTGTTTGTACACAGTCATAGTCTGATTTTCAGAAGTTTTCTCTGTGCAAAACACTTTTATCACTCTTTGTATCTGTCAAACACCACTATATGACTCGATGATCCTTTTCGACGGCCCTTATGAAATTTTGATGTATATGTAGATGTACCTGTCTTCGGCCAAGATATTCGACCCACCACCCAACCCTTACCCCAAGGTCAAGGTCACAAACTTAGCATGTTCATAAACTTCACGTTAGGGTAAATGTTGTGTAACTTCTGTTCATTTACAGGGAACGCTTTGATATTTCATACATGCATTCATCTGATGATCCTCTATTGTGCTAAAGCAAATCCATGACCCCCCCCCCCTCCCCTTTCCCCAAGATCAACATCATAAACTTAATGTTGGAGTAAATGTCTTTTTATAACTTCTGTTTCTTTACAGGGAACGCCTTGATATTTCATACATGCATTCATCTGATGATCCTCTATTGTCCTACAGTAAATACATGACCCACCCCCCACCCCTTTCCCCAAGGTCAAGGTCACAAACTTAGTACATTCATACATGCATTCTTCATGTGAATAGCTATCATGCTGTAGAAAATCACCAACTTAGTGCGTTCATAAACTTAACGTTGGGTTAAATTTTGTATAACTTCTGTTTTCAGGGAGCGCATTGATATTTCATACATGCATTCATCTTAATATGCTGTATCATGCTATAGCAAATCCACGACCCACCTTCCACCACTGTGGCTAGGAGAACAATAGGTTATGTAATATTCTAGACTACTGTTCTTTGATTTTATGTGGCTAAAAATGGGTTTATGTGGCTACAGAACAATAAAGATGAACAAAGGAAAAGGTTAGGTTAGTCACATAAGTATCCATTTGTAGGAACGTCCGTCTGTCCGTCTGTCTTCAAAAATTATAATGGCCTATATTTTCTGTTTCCTTGCTTGGATTTGCTTCATATTTCACACATGCATTGCTCCAAGGGTCCTCTACTGCGCTGTGGCAAATCCACGTCCGTGCCGCCCCTTCTAAGCCCAGGGTCAAGGTGACATACTTTGTGCATCTCGAAACCTTAACGCTCGGACGCTTGGGTAAATGGCCTATATTTTCTCTTTCCTTGCTTGGATTTGCTTCATATTTCACAGACACATTGCTCCAAGGGTCCCCTACTGCGCTGTGGCAAATCCACGTCTGTGCCGCCCCTTCTAAGCTCAGGGTCAAGGTGACATACTTTGTGCATCTCGAAACCTTAACGCTCGGACGCTCGGGCAAATGGCCTATATTTTCTGTTTCCTTGCTTGGATTTGCTTCATATTTCACACACGCATTGCTCCAATGGTTCTCTACTGCGCTGTGGCAAATCCACGTCCGTCCCGCCCCTTCTAAGCACAGGGTCAAGGTCACATACTTTGTGCATTCCGAAACCTTAACACTCGGGTAAATGGCCTATATTTTCTGTTTCCTTGCTTGGATTTGCTTCATATTTCACACACGCATTGCTCCAAGGGTCCTCTACCTCTGCTAAGCCCAGGGTCAAGGTCAAATACTTTGTACACTCGAAACCTTAACACGCTCTGGTAAATGGCTCATAAATTTTGTTTCCCTTATCCAGCACGTTGTGTTTATACCCCCGGAATGAGTTGTGGTGGGGTATACTGGAGTCAGGTTGTCCGTCCGTCCTCTGTCCGTGCGTCCGTCTGTGCATACGTAAACTTAGCATCAGAGAAATATTGTTTCACACATGCATTCCTGTAAGGCTCTACTACCATGCTGTGCCAAATCCACGACCGTCCAACCGCCGCTGATCCCAAGGTCAAGGTCAAATACTTAGTCTCTTTACAAAACTTAACATCAGAGAAATATTGTTATAACTTCTATTTCCTTCATCTAAAATGCTTAGTGTTTATACCCCCCGCAACGAGTTGTGGTGGGGTATACTGGAGTCAGGTTGTCCGTCCGTCCTCTGTCCGTGCGTCCGTCTGTGCATCCGTAAACTTAACATCAGAGAAATATTGTTTCACACATGCATTCCTGTAAGGCTTTACTACCATGCTGTGCCAAATCCACGACCGTCCAGCCCCCGCTGATCCCAAGGTCAAGGTCAAATACTTAGTCTCTTTACAGAACTTAACATCAGAGAAATATTGTTATAACTTCTATTTCCTTCATCTAAAATGCTTAATATTTCACACATGCATTCCTGTAAGGCTCTACTACCATGCTGTGCCAAATCCACAACCGTCCAACCCCTGCTGACCCCAAGGTCAAGGTCAAATACTTGGTCTCTTTACAAAACTTAACATCAGAGAAATATTGTTATAACTTCTATTTCCTTCATCTAAAATGCTTAATATTTCACACATGCATTCCTGTAAGGCTCTACTACCATGCTGTGCCAAATCCACAACCGTCCAACCCCTGCTGACCCCAAGGTCAAGGTCAAATACTTGGTCTCTTTACAAAACTTAACATCAGAGAAATAAGTTATAACTTCTATTTCCTTCATTGAAAATTCTTATTATTTCACTTGTGCATTCCTCTAAAGTTGTACTATCATTCTGTGACAAATCTATGACCGTCCAACCCCCGCTGATCCCAAGGTCAAGGTCACATACTTAGTCTGTTTACAAAACTTAACATCAGAGAAATATGTTATAACTTCTATTTCTTTCATTGAAAATTCTTAATATTTCATGCATGCATTCCTCTTAGGCTCCACTATCATGCTGTGACAAATTCCCGCTGATCTCGAGGTCAAGGTCACATACTTAAGTCTCTTTACACAACTTAACATCAAGAGAAATTATAACTTCTATTTCCTTGCTCGGATCTGCTTCACATTTCACACACACATTGCTGCAATGGACTTCCTACCACTATGTGGTAAATTCACGTTCATGCCACTCCCGCTAAGCCCAGAGTCAAGGTCACAAGCCCACACACTTGGAAATTTTTACATATTTTAGGGGTACCTGGGCCCACTCGGGGGGTATTCCGTAAGCCTCGCTTACTGACCAATCTAGTTTCAAATGTGCCCTCGGTTCCTTTGCTGCCACCGGGCGCGCTTCATTGTCCTCTGACAACTCTTGTTACCAATGCTTTTGCTACAAAAATGTGTATCAGATACCTACTAATGTTGTCTCTTAAATGCAGCAGAATGCAGGAAATGCCATCTAAAATCTCCCTCGCTTCAATCGAGTCGACTGCCGCCTCCCAAATATTAATTTGCTTTGGACGCCTGTAAGATAACATAAACTTTAGTAGATATCTTATATAATTTAGAAGATATCTTACATAATATAGAAGATATCTACTAAAGTTTGTAAGATATCTCATATACAATTTTATATAAGATATCTACTAAAATATAAATATATATCCCAGGCGACCATCGTATACCCTGAATGGTGAGTGTAGACCCTAGCAAGGGTATGCGTATGAACAGTGTAGATCGAGACTGGTGCGATAGTGTAAACCCTGATCATGATAGGGAACGCCAGCAGGTATGAACAGCGTATACCCTGTCCTTCTATGGGTGTATACCGTTCGTCCGTCTATGTGAATGACCAGCGTAGATCCAAATAAGCAGGTACGACAGCAGGTACGAACATCGTATGTACATGTGACCCGTGTAGACAATGATCATAATTATGTGTGTGTGTGTGTGTGTTTGTGTGTGTGAACAGTGTAGACACTATCCTGGCTATATCTGCAAATTATTTCTGTAGAGTTGTCATTGGTTGAAATTCAAATTTTAATCAATTAGTCAATTTAGTGCGGCATCAAAGGGAGCACTCAGTATTTCCTACCTTTTATAAGATATCTTATATAGTTTAGTAGACATCTTATATAAGTTCCTTTATAACATATCTACTAAACTATATAAGATATCTAGTAAAATATATAAGATATCTTACATAACATATGGGATATCTTATATAGTTTATAAGATATCTTATATACAATTTTATATAAGATATCTACTAAAGTATATAAGATATCTACTAAACTTTATCAGATATCTTATATACTATATGAGATATCTTATATATTATATAAGATATCTTATATACTTTAGTAGATATCTTATATATATGGGCCGCGCTCTGTGAAAACCGGCCTTAATGACAAAATTTTCGATTTGCACTTTTTTACATTTTTGGATGCGGACACCTTTCACAAACAATATGCTGAAAAGAAAATGCAAATATATTTCATAGTTTTTGTTTTATCTCGCTTTTTGTAGCACCATATCAATCACGCCAGGAAAAAAAAGTAACGTCATCGAGAAAATGACGTTATTGAAACGCTGACGTTTGTACAATGCAACACATCAGCCTACACTAGAAATGCGTGTTCATAGACTCATTGACTGTGCTTGCTGTAAACTGTATTTGCTGATAAGTTGCACTAAATGTATCTACAAGTGTTAGTATGAATACTATCAAACATTGAACAGAATACAACTATGATAAGTACATGTAGTGAACAAACCAAACGCACCACTATCAATGTTAAATCTATAATTAGCCGACATGTGACTTCGTAATTTGCTACTATCGCCAACTATCACATATTGTGCATATACATGTACCGTCAGAAAGATACATTGTAATTATTTGAGAATTTAGTTCAAAATCTAATTGACGTTATCTACGTAACAGTTAATTGTGACGTCATTTATTGATGTAGACATTACGTCACTCACCAAGGACCAAACACAAACGACTAAACGACGTTCCTGGTATTTGAAATTGAAACAATCTGTGATTGAAACAAATGCACTATTTTCTGTAGAAATGAATGGCCTGAATTTGGTTAAAATTTGGATAGGCCTATGGCTGCACATATCAATGAGTTCAGCGCCCGATGGTGTATAGAGGGTAGTCGGACACCCCCGGTGAGTTTTAAATAAATTAAAAATCGACTGTCCATACCCGATTCTCGGAATTAAATTTACATCTCCGAAAGCGGGAGGAACGTTTTCCTGTGTAGCCAATATGACTGACGGACGGTCTTGTGTACATGTACCTCGTACTAGCAGGTCTATGGGGAAATCCTGCGCTGACCCCCAAACCCTCGGCTGCCCACCGCCGCGCCACTGCCCCCACACCGAGAGGGCAGATATTGTTAGGTGTGTCCGCTTAAAAAAGTTATTGTGTGGGCTACCCGTCTCGATCCAGTCTATGAATTTACTGCCGGTACTGATTTTTTATATAAGTTTCTTCACATTTTATAAATGTACGCATTTATCAACCGTACTTTGTAGATTCCTTCATATGTTTTTATTTGCGTGACTGATGCACGCGCGACAGCAAGCGTATTTATTTAGTAAGTGGAATGTATAGTTGTTAAAATCAAAAGTGGCCAACAGAACATTCAGGGCAAAATTATCCATTACTGTGTATTTTTAAATGTGTGTCGGTTTGAATTTTTGATAATGGGTTTCCATTTGAAAACAAATATATATACAACTACATAAACCTGTCGATGGTCCGGAAATGTGTCGAATATGACCACACCTGATTGTATAATTGTTATAAAACGTTCTGATAAAAATACCGGCAGTAAGCATAATAGTACTGGTGCAAATATATGTATACACTGTATCCTCTTGTCGGGAACAATTAATTTGAAATTGAAATTTGCAATTTAATTGTGTTGCGTTTCAGAAAAAGTACATTCAACGCCTTAATTTGTAAACAAAGAAATGAGTGGCCAACCAAGCCATGCTAAAAAGCACCGTGGCGTACGTATATGTATTTTGAATTCATGTCTGCACACTATATAATCAAGTCAGTTATTTACACACTAAATTTGTACCGACCACAAAATTGCGACATTTGTTTGAAGCGTCTCGTTTGAATTTAGACGCGTTGAATCTGCAAATATAGAAGTTGTGTATTCCAAGGCGGGTTCACGTAGGGGAAAACCCGGCGCGCGCCCCACTAACATTTTGCGAGTAAAGATATGTTTGCTCTAAAATGCGTTATAACGCAGCAGAATGGGGTATATATATCAACAATATTCAGGAGGGCATACCGCCGGACCCACCTAGCAGTTTCCCGAGCTCCGCTTGGTCGACAAACAAACGGTGCTAGTTCGAAAATATAGTAAACTGTTTCAATTAAGAAGTCCCGTCCCGCCCCCACCCCGGACCTGAAATCCTGGATCCGCTCCTGGTATTTGCTTTATATTATTTACACGCCTCCGACTAGAACGTCCCTTTGATAAAAAAAACAATGAAGCACGCAGGCATCCAGTGTTTAATAGCAAGTAAATTAACAACGATCTAAAGTAGGACTTCTTAAATTTGTAAATGTTGGAGACCTGTGCATCTGCGCAGCCTGATCAGGGTCTGCACTGATTGCACAAATACTAGTAAAATATATGACATACATTCATATAACCATATTTACAAGTGGTCAATTAAAATAATATTTAACAGTCATCAAACGGCAATCGTACGGCTGATGTAATGTGATATTTTTGAAAGTCGCTAAAAACATTAGAAGGTACATGCAAGTGGTTGCAGATACAGATACAAATCAGTAGGCTACGTCCCTGGGGCCCATTTCACTAAACTTCGTAAGACTAAAATGTTCGTAAGTACAAACTTAAGATAGTCTGTAAATTCCACATTAACAACATTTTCCTGTAAACAATTATTGGATTTACATTTATTGAGCAGCCTATGCTCAATAAATGTAATGAGCAGCGTATGCTCAATAAATGTAAATCACCCAATTGAAATTTCCAGACGATCCTAGATTTGCACTTACGAACATTTTAGTCGTATGAAGTTTAGTGAAACGGGCCCACGGTAGCTACAATTATGTTCGCACTAAATATGCCTGTGACACAATACCAACACACTAAATACTAAATAATAAAACATGTTTGGCCCAGTGTCAACATGATGCATGCGATATGCGAGGAGCCGCGTAATTAGAACTACCATATTAAATGGTTTTCCAGAGAACGACATCTCTAACCCAAGACCTTTTCATAAATATAATCATGCAATATGAAGATATACGTAGACACATCATTAAGTCATGAATACATGAATGCAGATTTACCCGAGGTTGTCTACATATTTCGAAAATCGGTTGTCACGTTCAAATGAAGGTTAGAGTTACTCATCAAAATGCGTAATGCAGTGTAATCTATAAATAAATCCCAAAATCGGAACTGGGTTTGTACAGCGTGTACGGTTCCGTCTTAGACGGCCGAAAATACCCGAGCCCGCTCTAATATGAACGGGACCGTATAGCATAATTAGTAAAGAGCGCACACATGCGCCCCGGGTCGATCTTAAAGTTGTAAGTACATGTATAGCTGATGGTGGTCGCCAGACAGGATAAGTTCGTTTTCTATGAGTATTCAGGTTTCAACCCAAATTAAGAAACATGCAGACGCCTCCATCTACGCCGACTACAATTGTTCCCGCGTTTGTTTGTAATTGTTATATAAATATATAAATAAAGTTTAAAAGAAATATTAGCATTATGATTACATAATACTGATATTGTTATGTGTTATCTAAAAATACCAGTCGTATGGTTATTTAGTTTCAAATGTCATTTCACAAGTCGTCCAAATAATATATTATAAAAATCATAAATGCCCATTTGCCCTTTGTATAAAAATAATCGACAAAATTAATACGTATTTCCTTGAAGGAAATTGAAGAAAAAAAAAACAACTATCTGAACCACTTTGAAAACAACTGTACAATTCTGCCACGCATATCCAACCTTAAAATATTTGTGAGCCATAAAGCGTACGGCTATAAATAGGACAACTTATTACAATGACGCAACAATACCAAGTGTCAAAATCCGAAGTGACGTTGGTAAATGTATGCGTAACTTTGCGACGTCTTTTTCAACCTTTCATGACATTGTCATTAAGGCTGGTTTTCACAGAGCGCGGCCCATATATATTATATACGATATCTTATAAACTATATAAGATATATAAGATATCTTATAAACTATATAAGATATTTCATATAGTATATAAGATATCTGATAAAGTTTAGTAGATATCTTGATTTGGAATAAATAGTAAAACGGCGTGCCATACTGCACCTTGAATCCTAAATAATCTTAAATATGAACAACCTAGTGTATGCCAACGATATTACCATCTATTATCTTGGTAAATTGAGACACTTTTGAACTAAGCGAATGATATGCCATTTAATGCCACTCATTTTATCATAAACGGAGGTAGAGACGCAGCTATATAATGACATATATATCCGGGGTTTGTATTGAATTTGGCAAAACATATGCATCAAAATCACTCTAATAGATTCAGAATCAGTGATTTCAATGCAGCTCCTTCATTGTTTGTGTATAAGCAATACATAATGCACAAAACACACAGTGAGGTCGGTGGAGTTTTCGAAAAGTCTTGAAATTAATTGGAAATTTGATGGTCATAAACATGCTTTTCGCACGATTTGTAGTATCAAATTATCAGCTTATCACTTGACTGCATAATAATGTATGTGTGAATCAGGCGATGGTAATGCGATCCTCAAGAAAGACACACGGCGACAATTATAAGGTATCACGCTACCAAATCTGCCTGATGTCGTGTTTTGTTACAAAGTGAATGTTATAAGCTGCCTACTTCCTACTTTAAAATATGTCGTTGCATACGAAATGTTGAATAATGTCGCTAATATTCCCCAAATTTATTTCAGACAGCAGCAAACAACAGGGAAACGCCAACACTCTGCCTTATTTGAAAATTATTCATACGTAATTACGTTACTTGGGCCGCAATCCAAAACATGACGTTACATTAATAGCAACTGCAATAAACATTATTTTCATACTTTGTCTTGGCCTAATGGGAAACACTTGGAAAGGCTACGAGATATCCAAATTTGGTTGACATGCGATAAAAGATGACAAATCTATAGGACTTGTCCGGTGATTTTATCAACACCCCTTGTATACGCCGTTGATAAAAACGTCGTAATTTCAACGTCATTGATCTAAAACGTCATATAAGTTTTTACCACGCGTCATAAAAATACTTCTAAAATGAAAAATAATTCGGATACATTGATAATTTTGGCGGCATATGGCTTTTAAAAGATGTACAATTCAGAATACGCAAAAAAAGTAAAAACTGAAAATGTTGTCATTAAGCCCGGTTTTCGCATTGGTGCGGCTCATATGTAGATGACCTGATAAAGTAAATTTAAGCTAGAATCAACAAGTGACCAAGTCCGTGACAGCCAAATTCAACATGTAAAAGTTAAAATGGGGTCCATTTTCTGTAAAGGCAAACAATAATTTTCTAAGCCTTCTACAATGGTAAACAAAATTCAGAATAATTAGTTTGTATTCAGGGCTCCAGATAAGGAATTAGTAATCGAGTATTGTCACTCCATCATTTCTGAAGCAATTGGGTATTTCAAAATTTTAATTGTGTAAAGTAGAATCACGCTACTGTTTACACATTAGCAGACCGCACTTATTGAATAATTTATTTCTAAATGAAAACACATCTTGGTATTTCATTAGAATTGTCTCCTTGGAGACAATTCTAATGAAATACCAAGTTGTGTTTTCATGGAAAAATAAGAAAATATGCTATATTTGTGGTCTGTTTATTGTTTTCTGTAGCATGATAAAGATACCACAAATGTTTCATTGCTTTTTGATACTCACTACTTCTGATTTCAATTGGGTTTTTGGCAATTTTAATTGGGTATTTACGCAAATACGCAGATTATCTGGAGCTCTGTGTATTACTTTATAATACTAATATTTTTTTTCAGATGCAAAATATCTCAAATATGTCACAATTAATTGCTAAAGTGCGAATCAGATCTGATACGCTATTCTGCAGAGGAATCCTATGAGTGGAACCGTAACTCTGCCTACGGACAGTACGGGAGTAGATGGCAAGAGTTACCGTTCGCCTGTTACGAGTTGAGTACAGAAACTCAGGTCCGGGGCCCGTTTCACTAAACTTCTTACGACTAAAATGTTTGTAAGCGCAAATTTAGAATCGTCTGTAAATTTCAATTGATGGATTTACATTTATTGAGCATAGGCTGCATATGCAGCCTATGCTCAATGAATGTAAATCCATCAATTATTTACAAGAAAACATTGTTAATGTGAAATTTACAGACTATCATAATTTTGCACTTACGAACATTTTAGTCGTAGGAAGTTTAGTGAAACGGGCCCCTGTTATTCACCCTGAGTGGCTCCCCTGTTTATCACTTTGTGATATTATATATTTAAATGTACCTAGCTCAAACTTTATGAAATTTGATCAAATAAAATGATGTGATTGGTTGATATAGGTCATTTGGAGTTCATCAAGCAAACAAACTACATATCATTTTCTTTATGATATTGAATACCATAATAAAATATAAAAATTACCCTAATAAAATTACCACTGGCTCCAAAATCCTGGGTTGGCGTTTAATAGAGGCTTGTGTTATTGAACGAATTGAAAAATAATAAAATATACAATTTGCAACAGTTACTGTAAACATTACAACATAACGAAGGGACGTTACTTTCACCCTCTCAACGTCTACCGGACTTGAGTGTACTGTCTGTCAGTTTATGGACATTTCAGACCAAGATGTTTCGGCCAACTGTTGGTCATTATGGCACAATCGGTGAAACGGTTAAAATACTGGTAATATTTATAATATCAAACCAGCGTCAATTATTAATGGTGATCAAATGGACGTTTTCGGACTGTAGATGTTCCGGACCGTGAACGTTTCGGTCCGTATCAGCACGATTATTTTTGGCCCACAGCCACGTCCAGAACAAGCCATATTTATTTTTGCTCATCTCCTAGGAAATATCGGCCAACAATCCAACATGATGTCAATTTGATGCATATTATACAAGATGGGTTTGAGATGCTTTGAAAATATCATCTCTGTAACCGCGTAAATTCTGATCACGCAGCAGCCGTGCAGATAGCTACTGCCGATGAGGAAGTTACTGTGACACTGGAATCAGTCGAATTTCGCTTCCACATTTGAAAGCGCAAGTAGAATGTTATTTCCCCGATTTTCACGAATTTGCCTTCGAAATACTGTGAAGAAAAAAATATATTTGGACGTCTATTACAGGATGGGCGTATACTAGAATCATTCTAGGAATGAGTGGCCTTTTTGTGGAATTTATCGGGGTATAAACTTGGAAAAATCGCGACAATACTGGACGAAGCGATAACAAATTACAATTTTCGAAAAAAAAAAAAAAAAATCCTTTTTATTTTTATTTTTTTTCGAAAATTGTAATTTTTTAAGGCCTCTTCCAGTATTCCCGCGACTTTTCCAATTTTATATCCCCGATAAATTCAACAAAAAGGCCATTCATTCCTTATAATTCCAGCATTTTAAATAAATTCATCAAGAAAATGTGTTTATTTTCCGTTTTCTTAAGAATTATTTTAACTACGCCTCACGGTTACGGAAAATAGTTTGGCATGGGAGTTTACTGGGATATAAATTTTGGACAGAGACTTGCTACGGGCCAATCAAATGTTAGGGAATTGTGTAAATATTTTTGTGCTGGAATTATTACGGTATATTAGACATCATGTGAGAAACTGTGCCTATAATGTTTTTGTCAGTCAGTCCAGATAGTAGCCCGGGGCCTTTTCACTAACCTTTGTACGACTTAAATGTTCTTTAGTGCATAATTATGATAGTCTGTAAATTTCACATTGACAATGGTTTCTTGTAAACAATTATTGGATTTACATTTATGCTCAATAAATGTAAATCCATCAATTGCAATTTTCAGATGATCCTAAATTTGCACTTACAAACATTTTAATCGTACGAAGTTTAGTGAAACTGCCCCCTGGTCACTTGCTCAACTCGTATTCTTACGCAGGAAAATCACAAAGATTATTTCGGTGTATGGTAATAGACTTTGCCTTATTACTATAGTATAACCATGTGATATTCCCGTATATGGTATAAATTACCTTGATTGTATGATTTCAGAAAACCTTGACATGGGGTCCATATTTCCAGTACTTGTTCCGCAATGCTGGTGGGAAAACATTAAATGGTAAGGTTACTGTCTTCTTTGGACACGTCACAAATGAAACTGTGTAGTCAGTAGAGCATCTGCCATCTATTGTCGGGGTATCAACTACTTTCTAAGTCACGTGTGATGTAGCCTGGTCTCGTTTGATTGTAGCTGAAGTTTGGTATGTACCGGTTACATACCACTTTAATATAGGAATGAATGGCCTTTTTGTGGAATTTATCAGGGTATAAACTTGGAAAAGTCGCGGGAATACTGGACGAAGGCCGGAAGGCCTCGTCCAGTATTCCTGCGTCTTTTCCAAGTTTATATCCCCGATAAATTCCACAAAAAGGCCATTCATTCCTTATAATTCCAGCATTTGAAATAAATTTATCAAGAAAATGTGTTTATTTTCCGTTTTCTTAAGAATTATTTTAACTGTGCCTCACGGTTACGGAAAGTAGTTCGGCATGGGAGTTTACTGGGATATAAATTTTGGATAGAGACTTGCTATGGGCCAATCAAATGTTAGGGAATTGTGTAAATATTTTTGTGCTGGAATTAAGCTTTGCTTAACCCTTACACCGCTATCTTAAATTTTGTTTGTCTGCTGTTTATTTCTATTTTTATCATCAAAAACATGCTTTAACAGCACTTTGTGACCTCTCAACTATTGATTGATTGATTGGGGTTTTACATCTGTTCAACAGCAGTCATATACGGATAGGAATGCAACGGTGTGGGGGATACCATGTGTTCAGCACTGAAATTACAATTAACCCTTACACCGCTATCGTAATTTTTTGTCGTCTGCTGTTTATTTTCTATTTTCCATTTTTATCATCAAAAACGTGCTTTGACAGCACTTTAGAATAATTTACATCATGCTTTGACAGCACTTCAGAATCATTTCCATTGGAAATGATTCTCAAGTGCTGTCAAAACATGTTTTTATTGAGAAATAAGGCATGATATAAAAGCAACAGCAGACGACAATTGTTGTGTGTAGCGTTCTAAGGGTTAAGACTTCAATATGAGTGATGTGCATTTTGAGTTTAGTTCATATGAGCTCAGGTGATTTATTGTTACAACTTGTGTCCATCTGTTGTCCGTCCCTTAGAGTAAGTGTACATGGCTTCGCACACACCAATTATAGTTTACATATTTTATTATTCATGTGGTCTTCTGAAGACAATATTTTCAGAAAATCAAATGTGTTTACCCGAGTCAGAAAACTGTAACAACAGTCATCAAACAAGTAACATAGAGGTGTGTGAATCCAGGTACACTGTACAAAACCAGGTACACTTACTCTAACATTTTCCATCCACAACCACAGAATCATGAATGAATGAAAACAAATCAGATTTGTTAAAATGAGAGTTGTTGCATAATCCAATATGGCTGCGAGTAAGCAATTGAAGAAGTCTGGAATAAGGTGGCTAACTACCTCATGGAGTTAGCCACCTTCTTCCACTGACCCCTTTAATTATCAATCCTACGAATGACATGGTTTATCAATCCTACGAATGACATGGTTTCATGAACTGACCGACTGACTCTCCAAGCTTGGTAGTAATGGTTGACAGCAGCTTCAAATTGTTATAATGGGATGAAAAATATACAGAGCCTCGGGGTCAATAGGGGTAATTATTGTTTACCCTAGTTTCTCGACCAATGAAATAACAGCATTTCGTCTCAATTAATCGCACATTGCGACACTTTCGCCAGTATCTATTAACTTAATCATTAAATGTTCAGCCGCTACATTTAGAACTGACGTTACGCATTGTGTCATCAGTTCACGAGACGCAAAGCATATTACTGCCCACACGCGCACTCACTTCCTTTCACACTGCCAATCACATGCTAGTATAGCGATTGAAATCACTGTTAGGGGCGGAGCTTCACGACTGAGCTGGTAAACAATAAGTACTTTATATAGAGGATATTCCATCGTACATTTTGAATAGCGGGAAATAATACACGAGCGTGCGTCGGCTTCCGCTTGCACAGACGCTGACAGACATGAGTGTATTATTTCCGCTATTCAAACATGAACAATGGAATATCCTATTTATTACACTTCCACGGCAGATATATATGCACATTTAGTCTATTTTTTGAGATTAAAAACTATGAATTGTGATGTGCGCATGAATAGTTACACAATGACGTGTTTTCCCGCATTTTGACGTTACGTTATGCGACGTCAAATGTGACGTCATGTAAACTTTTTGAAATCCAAATTACGCAGTTGTTTCTATGAACCAGATATATTTGAGTGCATGTTCAATCACATTAACATTCTAGATTAGTCGAATCCCTTTCCAAGTTTTCAAATAACTTTATTTTGACTGTAATAAAAAGTAAACATTTTGCATGGTAGCTCGTTGTTTCCAAGAAAACAGGCGCGCAATTACGGGTGTTCTCTTCACGGTGTATTATTTGTAAGGAGTTGATTACGGGTTTTGTCTCGCAGCGAAACCCATGCAAATAACTCGCAAGAGTGTAATAAAGGTCACATATTGAATTTTTAATAAATTAATTTCCTACAAAATTAATTTATTATAAATTCAATATGTGAACTACCGTATACTATTACTTACCTATCAGTTATCATGTTGCATATGAAAGTCAAGGTGCCAATGATATGTTCGGTTTGATACTGATCTTACAGTGAGCCAAACAATTTCTTTGCATACAAGCTCGCCAGATAATATTTTATTAATAAAGAAGTTTATTTGGTACATGGTTGGGTTCTCTAGTAAATAATGCAAGCCAATTGTGGCCTTGTTTATTCAACTTAACTTTACCAATAGATACATGGTACCTCAAGTTTTCCTGTATCAATAGTATGGACAATTATTTCTGTTCATATGATGGTTCTCCATTTGTGGTTGTGACTGGAGATATGGGGCTTATGGCATTTGTGACCAGTGTAGCTCCTGATCAAATAGCACACTCCAGGTGCCCGTTTCACTCAACTTCTTACGACTAAAATTTTCGTAAGTGCAAAATTATGATAGTCTGTAAATTTCACATTAGCAATGTTTTCTTGTAAACAATTATTGGATTTACATTTATTGAGCATAGGCTGCATATGCAGCCTATGCTCAATAAATTTAAATCCATCAATTAAAATCCAGACGATCCTAAATTTGCACTTACGAACTTCTTAGTCGTACGAAGCTTAGTGAAACGGGCACCTGTAGTGTAGCCTGATAACCGTCTGTATTGCTTGTTAGAAGCATAACATGTGTTTCAGTGATGTAACTCGGCCCTAAATGATACATGGAATGGCGAACAGTGCATATCCTGATCAGACTGTGCAGATGCATAGGCTGATCTGGATCTGCACAGGTCGCAAAACCCATAAGCCTTATTTCTCCCCATCACAGCTACATTTCATTAGAATCTTCCATGCCGTCAGTAAATACTGTGGAATTAGTATGCTGCATGAGCGTACATGTAAAAGCAGATCACAAATGGAATAACCAAAATGTTTCCAGGTTGTTGGTTTACCATTTCTGAATGTAAGTACCAGTGTGCATGTAGGCTGTTGCTTTATATTGTTCCTTCTTTCTCAATAAAAAACATGGTTTGACAGCACTTTAGAATCATTTCCAATGGAAATGATTCTAAATTGCTGTCAAAACATGTTTCTGATGAGAAAAACAGAAGATAGAAAATAAATAGCAGACGACAACATTTATTTCAGCAGTGTAAGGGTTAACTGTCACTTGAAGCGTCAAACCAAAATAATAGAAATAATGGATTAAATGTTTTGTTTCAGCTGCTGATTTCTGTGGCGAGAAGCTGGCTTGGTTCTTTGGTATCACCTCACCTAAATACCAGTCGGCGATAGACGAGTTCTACAGGATGAAAGCAGAGGTAAATAAAGATTGGATTTGTTAGTAGTTTAGTAGTACCGAAAATATTGGTCTGGACAAGTACAATTTTTTTTTTTTAAATTAATTTTTGTCGAGCCCACTTGCGGAAAGCGAGACATAGTGATCACAATGACGTCCAGGTGTGCGTCCGTCCGTGTGTGCGTCCGTCCGTGTGTGCATCCGTCCGTCCGTCTGAAATCTGCGTTAAAGTTTTTAAAAATACCATCAAATGCCTCGGCGTGCTCGACATGCGGGCCACGGCCATCTGGTATTATATACCTACCCATGATTACACATTACATGTATCTACAACATTGTAAAAATCATATATATTTCATATTTTAATATGTTCATTTAGTGAAATGAAAATAACATGTACAAAGCCAAAAATAGTGGTCCGGCGTCATTGTGCAGCTGTGACGGACATAGTGATAGTGCACAGCTGACAGGTCTTAGTCGGTGGCAAAATGTGAACCTGCTGAAATTGTTATGCTCCCTAAACAAAAAATTTGGGGGAGCATATAGTTACCGCTTTGTCCATTTTACGTTAAAGTTTTTCAAATTGCTATATCTCTGTGACTGCTTGGGATATCAACTTGAAGCTTCATATACATATGGATCACCCTCCAAATTTTCATTGTATACCCTACCCATGCTGCCCAGGAGCCCAAGGTCAAGGTAAATGGTGATGTGTAGATTTTATAAAATGGAGTAGCATTGTCAACAAAACTTTGTAGGATTGACCTACAACTAAGGCTCTTTCACATATGAGAATTTGCCTACCCTGAGGTCAAATACTTATTGTGATTAATAAGCATACTACACCAATACCCAGGGTCAAGGACTTTGAATTTCAATCCAGGCATCATTGGGGAGCATTTGTCGGATTTACCGACCATCTAGTTGCTATAGTCTTCGGACAGATGGACGGACCCGTGACGAAAAAGTGGGTATGAAAATGGCCATCATTAGAGACCATTATACTCATTGTCACGCCTGCTTTAGCAGAGGCGTGACTATAGTCGGCCCTTTTTCCGTCGTCGTCGTCGTCGTCGGTCGTCCTTGTCGTCCGCGTCGTCGTCCGGTTTTTTAAATTCAACAAAAAGGTCATTTATTCCTTATATTTCCATCATTTGAAATAAATTCATCAAGAAAATGTGTTTATTTTGACGGACGGCAGCCATTTGTTTACACTGACAGCACTGACAGCACTGACAGCACTGACAGCACTGACAGCGCACCTGTAGAAAGTAGTTCGGCGTGGGAGTTTACTGGGATATAAATTTTTGACAGACTTGCTACGGGCCAATCAAATGTTAGGGAATTGTGTAAATATTTTTGTGCTGGAATTTTGACACCATGTTGCCTGTGTAGAATCGCAAGAACATACGAGACAAGACATGTGATTATGTAGCTAAGAAGATCTGCAATATCTCATGAAAACATTTATAAAATTTACGATATTTTCCGTAAAAGACATCGAAAGTTGACAAAATGTTCAGAGAAAATGCGGAATATAAAAACCGCATTAGCTATAAAGGCATAATTTACAGAAAATATCACAGTTTCTGTAATTATTTTTCATGAAAAATCGCAGTTTCTGTAAATTTTGTTCCTGAAAAATCACACAAAGTCACATGGCTTGTCTCATGTGATACATTGGTATCTTACAGGAGGAGCGTGAGGAGGCGAGCGAGAAGCGACTCGAGCAGCTGGAACTGTCCAGTGTGGATGTCAGAGAGGACGACATGCTCCCCGAAAAAGGGTCAGGGTCAGGGGACGCCTCCTTCCGGAAGTTCTAGGCGACATGTGTTGTGTTATTGTTTGCGTATTCATGTTTATTTATCATTTTAATTAAAGTCGGGGATATGGATCTCTAGTGCCTCAGACAAATGTGGCAATGACTTGTGAAATGGGGCTTATGGGATTTGTGACCATTGTAGATCCTGATCAAATAGCACGCTCTGTAACCTGATAATGATATACATTGCCTGTTAAAAGCATGACAAGTGTTTCAGTGATAGAATTGCAAACGGTGCAGATCCTAATCTGACTGTGCGGATGCAGATCTACACTGATCGTAAATCCAACAAGCTCCATTTCTCCATTCACAGCCACAAATATGACATGTGACACACCATGGGGTTTATTAGGGTTTTACCAACTATGGGCCCAGATGAGCCTGTATGTGTTCAAAGTCTGATCAGATTTTGACCTGTGTAGTACCTGTAGCCGATTTCACCAAAATTGCAAAGTATACTTATCTAGCAAAGTGTACTTTGAGGGAGAAATTTTCAATTTTAGGATAAATTTATTAATTTTTAGCCAGGTTTTTTTTAAAAAAATCCAGGCTATTGGATTGGCGAAAGCCGGGCGGGCGGGCAGGCGGGCGGGCGGCGGGCGGGCGGCAGGCGGGCGGAGGGCGGCGTCCACAATCAATGTTATGTTTTCGTGTTTGAGTCCATTTCTTTGTTACTGTACCACCTAGGACCACCAAACTTTCACAGCTTCATAATCAAGGGGTGCCCACCACATATCACTATCCAACATGTTACTTTTTTTTTTATCTTGACTCATTTTTTCCGCGTAGTCGACTTAGCCATTTTCAATGTTAAGTTTTCGCGTTTACAATGTTAAGTTTTCGTGTTTAAGTCCATTTCTTTGGTACTGTACCACCTAGGACCACCAAACTTTCACAGCTTCATAATCAAGGGGTGCCCACCACATATCACTATCCAACATGTTACTTTTTTTTTTAACTTCACCCATTTTTTCCGCGCAGTCGACTTAGCCATTTTCAATGTTAAGTTTTCGCGTTTACAATGTTAAGTTTTCGTGTTTAAGTCCATTTCTTTGGTACTGTACCACCTAGGACCACCAAACTTTCACAGCTTCATAACCATGGGGTGCCTACCACATACAACTATCCAACATGACTGACAATTTTTTTACCTTCACCTATTATTTCTACGTAATTGACTTAGCCATTTTCAACGTTAACTTTTTAACGTACGTCTGGTTAAAGTTTTTTGGTTAAAACTTTTTCGTTATACTATATCTCTGCAACTGCTTCGCCCATTACCTTCAAACTTCACATGGGTGTTTATCATCATCCATATTTTCATTCTAACCCCCAACCGTGCTGCACCTGTGCCCAATGTCAAGGTCAAATTACTTTGAATTTTTTTGTTAAAGTTTTTTGTTTACTATATATCTGCAACTGCTTCACCCAATACCTTGATACTTCACATGGGTGTTTATCATCATTGTCGCACCTGCTTGCGGAAAGCGCGATCCTGTGCCCAATGTCAAGGTCAAATTACTTTGAATTTTTTTGTTAAAGTTTTTTCGTGTACTATATCTCTGCAACTGCTTCACCCAATACCTTGATACTTCACATGGGTGTTTATCATCATTGTCGCACCTGCTTGCGGAAAGCGCGATCCTGTGCCCAATGTCAAGGTCAAATTACTTTGAATTTTTTTGTTAAAGTTTTTTCGTGTACTATATCTCTGCAACTGCTTCACCCAATACCTTGATACTTCACATGGGTGTTTATCATCATTGTTGCACCTGCTTGCGGAAAGCGCGATCCTGTGCCCAATGTCAAGGTCAAATTACTTTGAATTTTTTTGTTAAAGTTTTTTTGTGTACTGTATCTCTGCAACGGCTTCACCCAATACCTTGATACTTCACATGGGTGTTTATCATCATTGTCGCACCTGCTTGCGGAAAGCGCGATCCTGTGCCCAATGTCAAGGTCAAATTACTTTGAATTTTTTTGTTAAAGTTTTTTCGTGTACTATATCTCTGCAACTGCTTCACCAACCCAATCCTTGATACTTCACATGGGTGTTTATCATCATTGTCACACTGCTTTGCGGAAAGCGCGATATCGTCAGCATTTTGGCATACGTCTGTCCGTTCGTCCGTGTGTCCGGTTAAAGTTTTTTGGTTAAAGTTTTTCCATCTACTATATCTATTTTTTTAGTGTCCATGCCTCGCCCCAAGGCGCGACATGCAGGCCACGGCCATCTAGTCTACAAAAAGTGGGTATAATTATGTTATCCAAGTGTCTATGCTTGGAAAAAACCTGGCCTTCGTGGCTTTGCCTCGTTTCTTGTTATTATACTGAATTTATTACATTGTCACAGCCATTATATAATGCTGCATACTTTTAATCATCAAATATATGCAGTTTTTAGTTCTATATGAAATAATGCATTTCGGGAAACATAAATGATTACTTCCTCAAAGTATACTTTGCTAGGTAAGTATGCTTTGCAATTTTGGTGAAATCGGCTACTGATCACCATGTTCTGCAGAATAATAACGATTTTAAACTTAGATGCATGATTGTATCACTGACGAAATAATATGCATATTATTTTGACAGTGTTATGTTCATGCATCTACCATAAGTTTATAATCTGTGTTATTCTGCTAAAGATTCTGTTGATCAGGGGCCTATTTCATCAACATTGCAAAGTATACTTTACTAGCAAAGTATACTTTGAGGGAGTAATCATTTATTTTTCCTGAAATGCATTATTTATTATAGAACTAACAAATGCATATATTTCATGATTAAAAATATGCAGAATTATTATACTGAATTTATTACATTATCACAGCCATTAAATGGCTGTGATAATGTAATAAATTCAGTATAATAAAACTTAATAAATTTAAAAAAAAAATTAAAATTTCTCCCTCAAAGTATACTTTGCTACTAAAGTATACTTTGCAATGTTGATGAAATAGGCTAAAGATTCTGTTGATCAGGTATTACATTTATCAAAAGCTCAGTAAGTCCCATTTTGTCGTTGGCATGTTATAATTATTGTATATTGAAATGAAGCTGAGAAATAATGTTTCTGCTATCCTTTCATCGATATTTACATTTTGAAATATGGAAGATATTATTTAAATATTATTAAAATGTATTACAAGATTCACAGTTTTAAATAGTTTGTACTTTAGTTACATGCGGAAACATATTTTCTCTATCTTCGACAGTGTAGATATTTAATGTCATAGATGACAGCGGAGCTGCTCTGAGCAAGACACTGTAAACCAGCAGCCTATTTCACCAACATTGCAAAGTATACTTATCTAGCAAAGTATACTTTGAGGGAGAAATTTTCAATTTTAGGATAAATTTATTAATTTTTATTATACTGAATTTATTACATTATCACAGCCAGAATGGCTGTGATAATGTAATACATTCTGTATAATAATTCTGCATACTTTTAATCATGAAATATATGCATTTGTTAGTTCTATATGAAATAATGCATTTCAGGAAAAATAAATGATTACTCCCTCAAAGTATACTTTGCGAGAAAAGTATACTTTGCAATGTTGGTGAAATCGGCTACAGGACTCGTGCTTTTAGAACTGGCTGAGCATGTAATCCATTCCCCAAAGTGTGCTCAGTCGCGGCCAATCAAACTTCTTGATTTCGAGAATGAAACCACCTTAAATGACCTAAAGGCCGTTAAACACCAATCAATAAAAATGGAGAATGAAAATTATACTCTGAAACTTTTATAAACATGAACTCAGATTTTATCATAATATATCCTACATGGATGGCTTAATAAATCAAAATTCATTTACCATGATATCACATGTAATTACGGTCTGTTCCACATTTTGCTGCCGATAAACTTTTGGCTATTAAGCACATTAAATCTAAAACATATTTAAATGTAATTACTTTTTCATCAGTAATCGTTTTTTCACAATAAAATTAATATTCGGTGGAATTTCATCAAATAATTTCGGGGATGGTGACTTTTTTGTTATTGATGAAAAAAAGTACTTACATTTAAATATTTTTGGGAGTTAATGTGTTTAATAGCTAATTGTTTGTCGGCAGCAAAACGTGGAACAGACAGTAGTATTTGTACTTCTTGTGTATCATGCTTTGTTTAATCAGTTCATATGTCTTTCTCTCTGTACGTATATCCACCCGTGATATGTACTTCAGTTTATGGTCCTATATCATCATAATATGAAGATTCATCTTCTGTACGTGAATCTGTTCTTGAAAATTATCATCGGCAATCATGTGAAATCCACTATCTAAAATGTGACGGGGCCGTAGCCACATTAATCCTTTCAACACCACAGGCCTGTATAATGGTTTTCGCAATCAGTGTAGATCCAGATGAGACGGCTCGTGACGATCCGTCTCATCAGGATCTGCACTTCTTGCAAGCAATTTTCATATTTTTGAGACCAAAAACACCCCCTTTACATGAATGGACTAGTCTGACAATCTTTTTTTGACAATTGGATTGATTGCAAAATTAATGTATCAAAATCCATTCCAGTTACTTAGGGGTTAAAGGGTTGAGGCACACTGGGAACATTTACTCCTAGAGGCGTATAAAAGGGCTATTTATAAAATAGTCTGTGCCAGAATTATGCAGTTTTTGCCTCTCTGTGTTGTGGTGACGATACTCTGACATCTCGTAGGAATTATTTTGTAAATTCTACAGAGCAATTGTGAAATAATGTCGCCTAATCGGCGACATTATTTCACAATTCTCTGTAGAAATTCTAACATTTTTGAGAACAGTTAACTCACAGATGGAGAAAATATCAGTACTAACATTACACATCATACATCCATAGTGGCATCTGTTGTGGGATGGGTTGTGGACTAGGGGTTAGAACACATGATTTCCCTTCCAGAGTTTGTGGGTTCAAACCTCGCCTAGGCATCAAAAGGTTCTTTCAAAGTATTTCCATCCCACTTGTCTGTCGGATGAGACGAGGTCCCGTCCCTAAATGACCTTAGTTGTTGCTGGGATGTTAAACCCATTCACTTTTTCATCTGTTGTATCATTTACACAATTCAGGTTGTTGAGACATCGTGTTTCAGAAGGCAGTAGTTTAAACATGATAATAGTGTCTGTCCATGGAGGAAATGTACACCTTGTGTGTCAATAGCGCTCTTCTGTATGTACATCACCAATGTGTGTGTTTCCAATAGTAGGACAAATACATGCATCAGTAAACTTTCATAATGGTCATTGTAAGTCCAGAACAATGCAACCTGCATGTAATGCAGCCCAAAGTGTGTATTATAGACTGAATGTTTGTCCTACTCAGCCAGATTTAGGCGTTCTAGGTCGATGAGCGCTATTACAAAGGCTTATTTTCGGCCTCGTGTTGAGTGATAACTGCCACTCTTAGATGACAATCAAACCATTGTATTTTGCAACTAGTGTAGATCCAGATCAGCCTGTGCATCTGCAGAGTCTGATCTGGATCTGCACTGTTCATGCAAAATGTGTGCCTGTTCCAGTTTCAAGCTTGATCTGATAGTATCCGTACATATTGTGCATATATTTACCTGAAACTTACATGGGGAATTCATTTTACAATCCCCATGTCAGGTTCATGTAAAATATAGACGATATGTACTTGATTGTAATGTTTTGTGGTACACCTGTTTTATCGGTGCACATTCAGGCATCGACATATTCTTAATTTTCCACTCGTTTTGATTGGATTTAAACTCTTCAAATTATCACTCGTCCAAGATCGAAAATTCACTTGCCAATAATTCCAGTACAAAAATATTTACACAATTCCCTAACATTTGATTGGTCCGTAGCAAGTCTTTGTCCAAAATTTATATCCCAGTAAACTGCCACGCCGAACTACTTTCCGTAACCGTGAGGCGCAGTTAAAATAATTCTTAAGAAAACGGAAAATAAACACATTTTCTTGATGAATTTATTTAAATTGCTGGAATTATAAGGAATGAATGGCTTTTTTGTGGAATTTATCGGGGATATAAACTTGGAAAAGTCGCGGGAATACTGGACGAGGCCTTTTTTTTTTTGATTTTTTTTCAAAAATTGTAATTTTTTATCGCTTCGTTCAGTATTGCCGCGACTTTTCCAAGTTTATACCCCGATAAATTCCACAAAAAGGCCATTCATTCCTATAATACGAGCAGACGAGTGGATTTGTAGAGGCCTGATATTAAATACAGTATGTTTTTGTTCCCGTTAAATTTGCAGTATGGCTGTATTATACATTTTAAGACATGTAAATACAGATTTGTCATTCTTGCCATGTGAAAAAAATACTTATTGAATGTTCGACCGGTAGCTCCTGGGTGGGCGTTTCACTAAACTTTGTACGACTAAAATGTTTGTAAATGCAAAATTGTGATTGTCTGTAAAGTTCACATTGTCAATGGTTTCTTGTACACAAGTATTGGATTTTCATTTATTGAACATAGACTGCATATGCAGTCTATGCTCCATAAATGTAAATCCATCAATTGAAATTTCCAGACGATCCTCAATTTGCACTTACGAACGAACATTTTAGTCGTACAAAGTTTAGTGAAACAGGCCCCTGATCAACAACACTCTGACACAGCCTGATATGGATTTGAGACTACAGTCATCGGCAATAGTTCGCCAATTGAATAGCGACCAGTGAAAGCCCTGTCCAGTAGCCTATTTCACCAAAATTGCAAAGTACACTTATCTTGCTAAGTACACTTTGAGGGAGAAATTTTCAATTTTAGGATAAATTTATTTATTTTTATTACACTAAATTCATTACATTATCACAGCCATTTCGGCTGTGATAATCTAATAAATTCAGTATAATAATTCTGCATACTTTTAATCATCAAATATATGGAGTCCTATATGAATATATGCATTGTTGGAGAAATAAACGATTACTCCCTCAAAGTACACTTAGCTAGATAAGTATGCTTAGCAATTTTGGTGAAATCAGCTACTGATCAGACTGTGTGGATACTCAAGTTGACAAGAGGCTAAACAACACTGGTCGCACATGCAATAAGCAACTTTCGTGTGGCAAGTCACAAATGAGACGAGCCATGTGATTTTGTAACTAAGAACATGAGTGATATCTCATGAAATATACAGTAGAAGATCGATCTCTCGAACGGGCAACGAACTGGAATAAAAGTTCGAGTCGGGCGTAGTTCGAGGGAAAGAAAGAAAATGTGACAATTAAAATTCAATTGAATATTTAAAGGTGAATTTTGTTCAAATTAATTAATTATTGTGGTCATCTTCACGAGGAATTAACACCGTTTAATTTTTAAATTCGTGATTTAATGTCACCACCTGTCAAGCGAAACAAATTAAAGAGACCGCCAATCATGATATTCACACCTCGTTAGGCAAACAGATCAGCTGGCGACAGACTTACATGTTCGAGCTATCAATAGCACTTTACATTGATTGACTGACCAAGGGACTGTGACTTCGGTTCGAGAGTTCGACTTGTCGTAGTTCGAATTTTAGGTAAAACAATATATGATTTATATAGGGAAATTTGTCGGGACCACAGGACGAGTTCGAATTTTCCTGAGTGTTCGACAGAGACCTGTTCGAGAGATCGATCTTCTACTGTATTTACAATATTTTCCGTAAATATAATATGAAACATTGCACATGTTCGTACATTTTGCTATTATAATGTCTCGTGGACTGAATGGCACACCGTGTTGGCCCTGATCAGAATGGTAGATGTACAGACCAATCTGGGGTTACACCGGGTGCACATGTCATTATACCATTTTCGTCAGCTATGGTCGTTCTATCGTGCGTTCTTAATATACACTATATATATATATTGTGTGCTGCCTGAATCTATAAGCCAGGGCTCCAGATAGGGAATTAGTAATTGAGTAGTCACTCCATCATTTCTGAAGCAATTGGGTATTTCAAAATTTTAATTGGGTAAAATAGAATCACACTACTGTTTACACATCAGCAGACCGCACTTATTGAATAATTTGCTTCTAAATGAAAACACATCTTGGTATTTCATTAGAATTGTCTCCTTATAGACAATTCTAATGAAATACCAAGATGTGTTTTCATGGAAAAATAAGAAAATATGCTATATTTGTGGTCTGTTAATTGTTTTCTGTAGCATCATAAAGATACCACACATTTTTCATTGCTTTTTGATACTCAGTACTTCTGATTTCATTTGGGTATCTGGCAATTTTAATTGGGTATTTACGCAAATACGCACCTTTTCTGGAGCTCTGATAAGCATTGTCTCTCTATGTAATGTACATGTACATAGGTGGGTGGTTGGTCAGGCAAACGCGATGGTGTAAATTAACGGTAGGGGTTCTTCCTTATATGAATCACAGTATGTCTGGTTTGGCCCGCAGGTAAGTTTTTATCTTTGGCTCTTTTGTTACCTGGGAGTTGAATTTGGCTATTGCCCATTATAAAAGTAGCAGGATTATTACTGATCCTACTGCTTTTGAGAGGGGTGGGGCGGGGGCATGTGATTATGGTGTGGCGAGGACCTGTCATCAGATCAGGATTATTGTGATTTCAGCGCTGAATATATAGTTTTTTAATTGTAAATACATGTACATGTATTCAATTCTGATTTTGAGATTTTCCCCCATTTGTGCAGGTAATATATGGTATTTAGTACTAAACCCATTGACCCGGCCTTAAAGGACCTTAGCTGTTGATAGGCCGTTAAACCCCAACAAACAAACATGTTATGTACACAGACATCTTGTACATCTCTGATATACATTTGAAGGTCAGTGGAAGAAGGGAGCTAAGTTCCTTATGAATGGATCATCTTCATACTCATAGGTGTCGCGTTTTGTGCGGGAAACGTAGATTGACGTCTGCTGTTGTTTTATATTTTGTCTTGTCAATAAAAGCATGATTTGACAGCAGTTTATAATCATTTCCATTGGAAATGACTCTAAAGTTTTGTGAAAACATGTTTTTGATGAGAAAAATGGAAAATAAACAGCAGACAACAATATTTAATTCAGGATTGTAGGAGGTGTGTACGTAAGGTTTGTGGACACCAGTTATAAACAAAAAACTAAACATGAATGATTTGCAATTTCCATCAACAGCGTAGGAAGGGTTAATGTTCACATTTTTCTAGTACTGTTCATTTGTGTTTATACACTTCTGATGCCGTTTGATCCCTGTAGCGAACACTGAATCATGAAACTCCTAGAAACATATACTTTAACCCTTTCCCTGTTTTGCGATATTTCGACTCTTCCAAATCAAAAACATCTGAATAAAAGAATCAAATGCTGGGTCGTCAAATGATGGTTAAATTATCTGATAGTGTAGAAAACATTGTGGGAAAAGGAGAAATTGCTTGTTACAAGCAATTTCTCCTTTTCACACAATGTTTTCAAAAGACATCTTCTGCAGAGGTGTCAAAAGTTGTCTCTATCAGGGAAAGGGTTAATAATTGTGCGTTCTGTAGCAGCGTCAAAATCACATTTTCTGCTTCATCCGAAATTCATCCACGCATGGAAACGGCTTGTGAAATCTAAACAACGTTACTGCTGATGTTGAAATTTGCAGGACATGACATTGACGTCAAACAGATACTCCCGGTAATATTTTGACGTATTCAAACCCTCTGGTGCTATGTAATGCTCATGTGCTCTATGGGTGTGCTGTCTGTCTACCCAACGTCTTACGACGTGCTCCACCCATTGCTATATTAGTATGTAATTATACTGATACAGTGTTTACAGATCGAGTGATTTCAAATATATGTACAAATATAATTTAAATATAACATTTTATAGTAGTCGTGTTGAAAATAACAAAATTGTGTTACTTTTCTTAATATGCAGGGTTTTCACAAACTTTACGGACATACCTCGTACAAGTTAATGTACTTCAAGGAAAGTAAAGGTTAGCTTCAGACAGTACTGAATTGCAATGCGTCCCCATGCTAATGTATGCATGTGACTTTTTTGTCGGTCACCTTATTAAAATTCTAGCCCAAAGTCACCAGTGATCAACTATGGTGGTTTACTATTTGGCTTGATTAGAAATGTTTCATGCATGCACTGTATACTATATACTGGTATGTTGAATTATGTTGACAGATATATTTTGATAATGTTCTAATAAAAAATATGATTGAATCTGAATATATCTTTCTAATTTCTATTATTACATGACTGCCGTTGTTTGACACTGCTCACAGCCGTGTTCAAACGTACAGCGCGTACTGTTTGACCATGGCTGTAGACAATGCTCATTCGGGGGCCAAGACAACACCTACGTAATGCATGCGTCTCATGACGTTACTAGAACGCGCCATTACGTCACCAGACCAGTTAACAATTTTGAAATTGATGCGGCTGCACCACGCGATGTACATTGTGGCCCCGGAACACGTATGTGTAAATCAGCTGTTTGAATGGAACAGATTATCAAAGTACCAAATGTACTGCATATATGCTCAAATTACACAATTTTTCCGACAATAACGTTCGACCATGTCCAGCCATTGGTAAACGGTTTACCGTGGCACTCGAGACATGTTTGAACCCTTGGCCTACGGCCTTGGGGTTAAAACAATTCTCTCGTGCCACGGCAAACGTTTACCCACAGCTGGACATTGTCGAACCTTATATTCCGTTCCATATACAGGCAGCTGTAAGTTAGTGATTCTGATATTTAGAATGTGGTACAAATTTCAGCCACCAGTAGGATGCTGAATTACTAGCTGTGTACAGTATCAGTAAATGGATGACAGATGTGTGACATTATACATTGTAATTGTCTTCTGTCTGAATTGGTAGAAAACAGAGAATGTCAGGCTAGTGTTGTTTGATATCAAGTTTAACAGGCAAGGCTAGGAAACGTGTAGGAATTCCGAGGTTGGCCGAGACCATTTCTGAGCCAAGCCTGATAAACTTGGTATCAAAAGACACTCGCATGGTATTCTTTTTATCAGTTAACGTTTTATGCTGCATAATGGGCAAATATGATATCATTTAAAATAAATTAAACGTTTTAGCTCGACTATTCGAAGAATAAGTAGAGCTTATGTTGTCACCCCGGCGTCGGCGTCAGCGTCACCGTCACGCCTTGGTTAAGGTTTTTAGTCAACCTTGTATATGGAATACTACTGGCCCTACACCCACCATACTTGGACAACTTCATCTCCTAGTGATGTACATCAATAACCCCTGATCTATATTTGACCTTCACCTACATTTCCTCTTGAATTACTTGGTTAATTCCCCTTGGTTAAGGTTTTTAGTCAACCTTGGTTAAGGTTTTTAGTCAAGCTTGTATATGCAATACTACTGGCCCTACACCCACCATACTTGGACAACTTCATCTCCTAGTGATGCACATCAATAACCCCTCATCTATATTTGACCTTGACCTACATTTCCTCTTGAATTACGTTCTTAATTCCCCTTGGTTAAGGTTTTTAGTCAACCTTGGTTAAGGTTTTTTTTCAAGCATTGTACATTGAATACTATTGTGCATCAGACACCATACTTCGACAACCTTTTCTCATAGGTATGTACATCAATAACCCCTGATCTATATTTGACCTTGACCTACATTTCCTCTTCAATTACTTACTTAAATTCCTTTTGGTTAAGGTTTTTAGTCAACCTTCTATATGGAATACTACTGGCCCTACACCCACCATACTTGGACAACATCATCTCCTAGTGATGTACATCAACAACCCCTGATCTATATTTGACCTTGACCTACATTTCCTCTTGAATTACTTACTTAATTCCCCTTGGTTAACGTTTTTAGTCAAGCTTGTAGATGGAATACTCCTGGCCCTACACCAACCATACTTGGACAACTTCATCTCCTAGTGATGTACATCAACAACCCCTGACCTATATTTGACCACCTACATTTAACATTGAATTACTTAGTTAATTCCCCTTGGTTAAGGTTTTTACTCGACCTTGGTTAAGCTTTTTACTCAAGCTTGTACATGGAATACTATTGTGCATACAGACACCATACTTGGGCAACATTTTCTCATAGTGATGTACATCAATAACCCCTGATCTATATTTGACCTTGACCTACAATTCCTCTTGAATTACTTACTTAATTATCTTTGGTTAAGGTTTTTAGTCAAGCTTGTAGATGGAATACTCATGGCCCTCCCATACCAACCATACTTGGACAACTTCATCTCCTAGTGATGTACATCAACAACCCCTGACCTATATTTGACCTTGACCTACATATAACCTTAAATTACTTACTTAATTCCCCTTGGTTAAGGTTTTTACTCAACCTTGGTTTAAGGTTTTTAGTCAAGCTTGTAGATGGAATACTATTGTGCATACAGACACCATACTTGGATAACTATTTCTCAAAGGGATGTACATCAATAACCCCTGACCTTTATTTTACCTTCACCTACATTTAACCTTGAATTACTTGGTTAATGTTTATAGTCAAGCTTGTATATGGAATACTTCTGGGCCTACATCAACCATACTTGGACAACTTCATCTCCTAGTGATTGTACATCAATAATCCCTGACCTATATTTGACCTTGACCTACTTTTATCCTTGGATTACTTAGTTATCTCCCCTTGGTTACTGGTTTTTGTCGCGCCCACCCGCTTGCGGAAAAGCGCGATATAGTCGGCACTTTGGCGTACGTACGTACGTACGTACGTACGTACGTGTGTCCGGTTAAAGTTTTTGGTTAAGTTGTTTGGTTAAGTTTTTTGGTTAAAGTTTTTGGTTAAGTTCTTTGGTTAAAGTTTTTGGTTAAGTTTTTTGGTTCAGTTTTTTGGTTAAAGTTTTTGGTTAAGTTTTTTGGTTAAAGTTTTTGGTTAAAGTTTTTCGTTATACTATATCTGCAACTGCTTTGCCCATTACCTTGAAACTTCATATGGGTGTTTAACATCATCTATATTTTCATTCTACCCCCTCCCGTGCGGCCCCTGTGCCCAATGTCAAGGTCAAATTACTTTGAAGTTTTTGGTTAAGTTCTTTGGTTAAAGTTTTTGGTTAAATTTTTTGGTTAAGTTTTTTGGTTAAAGTTTTTGGTTAAGTTTTTTGGTTAAGTTTTTTGGTTAAAGTTTTTCGTTATACTATATCTCTGCAACTGCTTTGCCCATTACCTTCAAACTTCACATGGGTGTTTATCATCATCTATATTTTCATTCTACCCCCCTCCTGTGCGGCCCCTGTGCCCAATGTCAAGGTCAAATTACTTTGAAGTTTTTGGTTAAGTTTTTTTGGTTAAGTTTTTTGGTTATTTGTTTTGGTTAAAGTTTTTCGTTATACTGTATCTCTGCAACTGCTTTGCCCATTACCTTCAAACTTCACATGGGTGTTTATCATCATCTATATTTTCATTCTACCCCCCTTCTGTGCGGCCCCTGTGCCCAATGTCAAGGTCAAATTAGTTTGAAGTTTTTGGTTAAAGTTTTTGGTTAAGTGTTTTGTTAAGTTTTTTGGTTAAAGTTTTTCGTTATACTATATCTCTGCAACTGCTTTGCCCATTACCTTGAAACTTCACATGGGTGTTTATCATCATCTATATTTTCATTCTACCCCCATCCCGTGCGGCCCCTGTGCCTAATGTCAAGGTCAAATTACTTTGAAGTTTTTGGTTAAAGTTTTTTTCGCGCCCGCTTGCGGAAAACGCGATATAGTCGGCACTTTGTCGTACGTACGTGTGTCCGGTTAAAGTTTTTGCTTAAGTTTTTTGCTTAAAGTTTTTCGTTATACTATATCTTTTTCTTAGTGTCCATGCCTCGCCACAAGGCGCGACATGCAGGCTGCGGCCATCTAGTTAGTCAAGCTTGTATATGGAATACTCCTTGGCCTACAGCAACCATACTTGGAAAACTTTATCTCCTAGTGATGTACATCAATAACCCCTGACCTATATCTGACATTGACCTACATTTAACCTTGAATTACTTACTTAATTTCCCTTGGTTAATGTTTTTAGTCAACCTTGGTTAAGGTTTTTATGCAGGCCGCAGCCACCTTCTTTGTCAAGCTATGTGTACATCGACAATCCTCGTAGTCGAGCTATGCTGTTCTCCTACAGCTCTTGTTAAGTTGTGTCAATACACTGATATCATTCAGTAACTTCATGTGACACAGTTTGACCAATGGAACGTCAGTGAAAGTAGTTGTTTGTATCTCGTCAATGTAGAATGCAACAATTTGCTATCAGTCCGCGTGCATTCTATCAATGCATATGCGCTATCCATCCAGTGTCATTCCGGTGACCTTGACCTTGGTGTCAACAATTTTGGATGTACGTCCAAATGTTGAATATCTCGTCAGATCATTACCAAACTTCATCAATAGCTTCCTCACACTGGTGACTATCCACCCAGTGTCATTTGTGTGACATTAACCTTACTGACCTTGACCTTTGTATCAATAGTGTTGGACTTCCTCAGATTGTGACCTTGACCTTTGAGTGGGTGGTTGTTCGGACGAACGCGACGGCGTAAATTAACGGTATGGGTTCCTCATTATAGGAATCACGATTTGCGTTAAATTGGGTTATTGCCCATTATAAAAGTAGTAAGATTATTACTGATCCTACCGCTTTTGGGAGGGGGGCAAGTGATTCTGGTGTGGCGAGGACCTGGCATTAGATCAAGATTATTCTGATTTCAGGGCTGAATATATAGTTTTTTGTCGCGCCCGCTTGTGGAAAGCGCGATATAGTCGGTACTTTGGCGTACGTACGTGTGTCCGGTTAAAGTTTTTGGTTAAATTTTTTGGTTAAAGTTTTTGGCGTACGTACGTACAAAGTGCCGACTATATCGTGCCTGCTTGCGGAAAGCCCATTGCCCATTACCTTGACACTTCACATGGGTGTTTATCATCATCTATATTTTCATTACTACCCCCCTCCCGTGCGGCCCCTGTACCCAATGTCAAGGTCAAATTACATTGAAGTTTTTGGTTCAGTTTTTTGGTTAAAGTTTTTTGTTATACTATATCTCTGCAACTGCTTTGCCCATTACCTTGAAACTTCATATGAGTGTTTATCATCATCTATATTTTCATTATACCCCCTCCCGTGTGGCCCCTGTGCCCAATGTCAAGGTCAAATTACTTTGAAGTTGTTGGTTAAGTTCTTTGGTTAAAGTTTTTGGTTAAGTATTTTGGTTAAGTTTTGTGGTTAACGTTTTTGATTAAGTTTTTTGGTTAAGGTTTTTTGGTTAGTTTTTGGTTAAGTTTTTTGGTTAAGTTTTTCATTATACTATATCTTTTTTTTTAGTGTCCATGCCTCGCCACAAGGCGCGATATGCAGGCCGCGGCCATCTAGTTGGGATTTCCCCCCAATTTGTACATGTATTTGAACATGTACTTGTACATGTAATATATGGAATTTAGTACTAAACCCATTTACCCGGCCTTAAATGACATTAGCTGTTGATAGGCCGTAATACCCCAACAAACAAACACACTGTCGTGAAAGAGGCAGCAAACTATTTTCTTGTTTCTTAGACGCCGAAAAAGCATTTGACCGGGTATGGAAACATGGAATGTTGTAAAAATTATACAACTTCGGACTCAAAGGCAAAGACCTTCGGATTATTTCACACATCAACAGTGACATGCAAAGCCGCGTTTATACACACGGTGTCCTATCAGACTGGCTACCGATTGTACAAGGAACCAGACAAAGGGCCACCTTGTCTGCTTTCTACTACACCGTTGATCCTGAGAATAGTGCTGCAGTAGCCATTGCTTGTCGTAAAAGGCGACTAAACTGGCTTAACGATTGGGTTCATACTTTCCGGAACCCACTATACCGGATTTGGCCCTCATGTACATTTTTGGCTTTCTTGTATGTGAGAGTTGAGTCGGGCTATGCCCCATATATAAAAGTAAGATTAGCGCTAATCCTATTACTTTTAGGGGATGGGATAAATGATGCTGGTGTGGCGAGGGCCTGGCACCAGATCAGGTTGTTCTAATTTCAGGACTGAATATATATTTTGATTGTAAATATTGAGTTCTGAAGTTGGGATTTACCCCCCTCGGACAGGTGGATACGGGACACGACCCCGTTGACCCGTCTGCGTGTAGACTCCCTGAGGCTTGTACCTCTATGTCAGAAAAGCGGACGTTAAACCCTATTCACTCACTCACTCACTCTACTACACCGTGTATATAAACGAACCGCTATGCCTCCTTGAAAACGCAACTGGTGGCCTAAATATCGGCAATATAAACAGTTATGCACCGACTCAAGCTGATGTCTTGTCTCTATCAAAGTTGCACAAGGATGTGCTTCTGCAAATATGCTACCGATATAGCTGCACGTGGCGATATAGATACAATTCCGATAAATGTGCAGTTGTAGTCTTTGGCGAAAACATACATACAACAATACACATAGAGCATGGACGTTCGGTAATAAAATAATTAACGAATCACCGCGATATAAACATCTAGAAATTATGCACAACTCGAAAGCACCCGGCGACATAGCCACCGTTATACAGTCAATGCGCGGAATATTCTCGCTACAAAGCTCTGGTGTGCATTCTTCCGGTGTTAATCCACTACTGCAATGAAACTACACTTACGCGCCATATACGCCTGCGAGCTGTGGAACGCTATCACCGCAACGGACATGCACAACCTCGAAGTGGTACATCGTATGTGCATCAACATTCCCAAAGGACTTCCCAAGCGCACTCGTACAGATGTCTGAATGGTAGGGGCGACACATCGTGAAACATACATCGACCTACAAAAATTGCATTTCCTAGGGGAAAATTGCAGATCTTATCCAGACTTCACTGTGAAACATTTATTGATACATCGCTTACAACTTAACTACACAGACTGTGCACGTGACGGTGTATATTACGGGTTTATTCCTGATATAGTTAGGATCCTCAGGAAATATAACATAGAGCAACACGTGTTACGCTACCTACAATCTGGCGTATTCCAATCCAAATACACATGGAAAACAATATGTAATCGGGTAGTGAAACAACAGTACAAAACAGAATTGAAATCCCGGTTTGCTGTCTCAGAGACGACTTCTCTCGTTATCGGCAGATACAAACTTGTTAAAACCATATATGTTTTGGTAGGCTGCACGAACTGACTCAACTCGCTGTCATCATGTTCAGTAGCGGCTCGACTAGGCGCAACTGTAATTCAAGAAGACGTATGCGACAAATGTGACGCTATAGGAGCTGGAGCTCATAGGAGTTCATAGAAGTTGAAGTCCATAACAATTCATATGTGTTGAAGCTCATAGGTGTTCATAGGGCCCGGGTTGAAGCTCATAGAAGACCTACACGTGTACATTTGTGGTAGAGCGATCGTAGCTGTGCGGCAGACACGCTGGCAGTTGTACCACAGCTTGTTAGGTTTGAGGCGGCTTTCAGCGGCGCCGAAAACCTATTGTTTTCGTTGTTTTTTTTTTTTTTTTTCTTTTTCTTTTTTTTATTCAGCCGTTCAGTCTACAGCCCAAACCGATTTCAAAAATTCTTTTTGCATTGGAAAGCTGACAAAAGTCTCTATCTCGGACTCACTGACAGTTCTCGGCTATCTGGTCAAATAAGAGAGCTATAGGCTTTTGAAGTTGAAAAATGTACATACTTTTCAACGATTTTGCTGAATTTTTGCCGAATTTCGGCTGATAACGGGTGGTCTTTACAAACGTTTTCCAATTTGTACAATAATGTCAGCAACATAATTTCTTGCCAGTGTGATAGGGGAGTGTCAGGCGCATAAAAGATGATAATTTTCAGAGCTCTATCTTGACTACTTCCGGTTCTATTGGATGTCAAAGATGAACGTCTTTTTTTCAAGTTTTCAAAATAGAGCAAACGGATATGACGTCAGCTTCGTTATTTATAAATAGAGTAGTAGTAAGGGAGTCAAAATGATACCACCTACCGTGATATCATTTATAACCCTCTATAATACCCCCACCACCCCCGAAAATCAAAAAATTGGTTAACGAGGAAAATTGGGTCTCCCGACAGCAAATTTATGAATTTTTGGAGAAAATAATTTTGAAAAGAGGGAGTCCCAATTATATTGGTAATTGACTTTTGAAAAAAGTCGAAATCATTCATGCAAGTACAATAGTTTATATTCCTCATTTTTCTCCTCTGATATAGCTAATTTATTTCGCAGATCAGCAACTAATTCTACCAGCTCTAGTCTACCACGTTCACCTTTAGCCACCTGACAGCGTAGTTGCTTATGTCTACAAAGAGTTTGGGCACTAACGAATTTACAAGGGCATCTAGGGCATTGAAATTGGGGGGGGACACAAGGAAACTTTCTACGTCTCGCTAGATGCCTTCGTAGATAGTCTTTACACGTAAACGTCTTACAACAAGTCTCACACTCCATTATATGTATATAACCTATGAAATTTATCTGTTTCAATTGGACGTGAAAAAAAACACTTATGTAAATTTTTGACGTCCAATTGAACAGATAAATTTTATAGGTTATACAAAAGTATATATACAAAAGTATAATACAGAAAATATGATAACGCCAGAAACTAGAGCAGAGAAATAGAAAGTTTGAGAAGAGAAGCCGAATCTCTAGGGATTACTTATAGTACACGGTTGAGAGTTAGGGGTTGACAGAAAAGCTGATAAATGCCACAAAGAATGAGGCGTTTATGAAGCGGTTTTACCCGCGCCTATAAAAGAGGGGCATTTACAAACCTCTCACTAGCGGAGGAAGTTGGTAACAGAATTCAAAAAGAAAGTATTGCGGAGTTAAGGGCTAGTGTAATAAAACCTTCAAGCAACAATAATTTGTCCAAAATTAGACACAAGGTGGCCAATACAAAATAATAAGAAAAAATCTTTTTCGTTCGCGCGATATTGGGCGGAAAAAGGTGAAGAAATATTGTTGGGGACTCACAATGATAACATTGGAAAAGGTAGGAAAATGGAAGACGGGGTAGTTTACAATTTTATTTCCGTTTCGAATAAAAACATTAAACATTTAACGAGTCTGAACGCCAGTTGAACGAGAAACTCGCTCGCGTATTCTAACAAACCCAATTCTTTTTATTTGAGATATTCATTATTCTTTTACTAAGCTTAGAACATATGGAGGGAAATTAAAAATGGGAAAACCTGTAATCTATAATAATGCACAAAAATCTCCCGCGGTGGTAGCGGAACCACTATCATCAATGAAAAAACCGTTAAAAATTAAAAAATGGGCTGTCAGGATAAGGAGCAAACACGAATAATGGGTCCGATAAAAATAGGACATACGAATACCAAAGTGGCAGTTTGTCAAGATGGGTTGGGTTAGAGGTTTTCGTAAAAGCTAATTACCAGGGTTAGTAGGGGGGAAAAGTTATTTGGGACTACAATCCAAAGAAGCAGCAGGAGGAGAACTTCCAGAATGGGCTGAAGCAATAAAAAAGGTATGTATTTCTTTAGATAAGTAATAATGACGACCTTTGTCTGTTCAGGTGTCTAGCGTATGGCATATGGGACAGATAAAAAAGGACCCGACAGATGTACCAGCAAAAGGCGGAAAGAACTTAGTAAGCAATATTTTGGTTAGTTAATGTTGGGTTTCACCAATTCCTTTTTCAGGATTCTGAAAAAAGGTTGAAGAGTTTTTTAAAAATCGTGAATTAGAAAGAAGGTTATAGTTCAAACCCACCGAGAATGTAACGTTTATGGGGTTGAAAAAGGATACCAGGCACTACTAAGGCTAATAGGTAAATAAACCAATGGCCCAATAGGACTGTTTAATAATTCACGGATTTCTAATTTTAAACAAAAAACCCTTTAAAAAACCTATCTAAAATTTACGCCTGCGATAATTGCAAGCCAGGACAAATTTCACGAAAGCGAGTAATATGAAGAGACACGGACCAAAATGTATGAAAGGTGAGGACAAATTAAAAGTAGTATGTGATGGTTAATTATGTTTAGAGCGGCCCGCGTTCGTCGTTCGAGAAAGCGTTCTACCCAGAAAAGTTTCGTAAACAGTTATGGGGCGATCGATTTGGATGTACTTAGTGGACCCAAAAGCGCGAGGGAATTCCACATTCACACGAACAGTGTTTGGGACACGGGGGTTGAAAGATGGATTTTAAGGAGCTCCAGTAGAATGGTTACTTATTTCCAGTAAACCAATAACGTTTATCAATAATATCACGCCTGTTACTGGCACGGGTGTGAGATTCATGCAAAGCATAGAAAGAAGAACGCGGCATTCCACCCTATTGAGAAGAGATTACAACTTATTAGAACGAATCAAAGAATTCAATCCTAGTAGTTATGTTGGGAATGCGGAATTTACAATAAAGAAACTGGTAAAGACAAATTAAAGATCGGTTTGCGACAACTACTCTTTATCCATATCAGATAGTATTACGATTGTTTGGAGGATTAATCTCAACCCAGAATTTTTGAAACTCTTCGGTAATAATCCTAGAGGTACGAAGCCGAGCACGTTCCGGTTAAGCGTTTAGTTATAGGAGATAAATTTCTCAGGAACAGTAACTCATATTGTGATAAAGATTCCCGCAAAACAAAACTTATAGTAAAATTTAGTAGAAGATTTAGGAAAGTTCAGGGGGAAAAGCTTAAGAAGAAGAAGTGAACGTTTGGTGGTCAAAGATATGGGTTTAATTACAGAAACATTTACGTAAAGAAAAAACCAAATCGCCAAGAATTCGATAACAGTGGATAGGAGCAACGTACCGGTTATTAAAGGTTTTAACAGCAGTAAGTACGATATATAACATTATAAATGATAAATACCTAGGTAGGCGTAAACTGGCATCAACAATCAAAGAAAGTAATGGTCGGGGAAAAACGTGCTAGCATAACAATATTTCTATTTTACTCCAGAGTTTGCTCTTTAGATTTTCTTGATGTTAATACTTGTTTATCTAGGACTCCCGGTTGTAAGTTGACGATAGGTTGGTTAAAAAGCCTACGAATTGCAAAGGACCAGAAATTCTTTCTTTCCTTATTTTGAGTGGTTCGATTTCTTTCCAGACAAACTGGATTTTACCAGACTAAAAATAAAAAAGAACTAAATGGAAACTAAACTAAATTCAAAAAAAAAAACAAAAAAAAAAAATAACACGCATTAAAAATAAACTATAAAAACAATTAAAAAAATCAGAAAAAAATTAAAACCAAACTAACCGGATATGTGGGGAAAATTGGTTTTTCCAACTTAATCTGGAAAAATGTTAATAGAATGAAACAGAATTAATGTAAATGTTCGTAGAATTTTTGAAAGAAAATAATATGAAAACTTTTCAGAGATTGGTTTGAAAATATTATAACGATTTAGATGTAGCACCCGTTCCTAGAAGCGGTGGGAAAAAAATGTGTGAATTTTATAACAAACAAGAGGGTGTGGGATATTTTTCAAAGATGCGAGGGTAAACACTACCTGGGTAGTAGGCTATACAATATTTAGTTGAGAGGAACCATAATTTTAAAGAACAAAAATCTTTCCATAAAGACGATTTATACCGTGGAGGATGCTCTATTATGCACCGAAAAGAAGAAACAAATACAAAATGATTGAAAACGAACGATCTGAGTTGGTGGTCCATTCGGAATTAGTATTTACGCGATATGCCGAAGGCCGGTTTTTCATTTACAAATTTTAGAAGTGGGTTTCCAAAACCTTGCCGAGGCTGTTTTGGGGTACGACGACAAACGCGTTATATTTTTATCTACGTTAAAATAAACGAGATGCCCGTGTGGGAGAGAAACTTATTACACCAATTATAGATAACCCCACATAAAACCCTTAAATTTTTATTAAAAAATGTTTTGTAAAACGAGTTTTGATCTGGAGAACTGGTTTGGGTTTTGACGTGGAGGTGGATATAGAAGTTTCCAACACAACTCTTAAAAGATAAGTTTTCTGAAACAAATGTCCCCAATAATTTATTTTAAACAGAGAAGTAGAGGTTGATGAAAGTTCCCACACCACATGTTAAAATATTTAAAAGATTACTGGCGAAAACAAGAGGAGATGGAAAAAAAATTGGGGTTGGGGGATATATGACAGCCAATAAAGTATTGATGTACGCGCCACCTGTTGTAAATGGTATTAATTTAAAACACGGCCTTAGGAATAATTAACTGGAGGGTTCATCGTGTTATAGGATTAATATTAGCGGAGGAAAAACCATTCGAATGGTTCGCAAAAGAAGTTACAGCCGCCAAGACGTAAACGGCGGGTGATGTAGATACCAACCAAATAAGAAACCTGTAGCCGACATAATGAAATTAGTTAGGATAAACTCGTGTTGTGGAAAAAATGATAGAGGCAACGGAGAGACATTTAAATACGCACATTACACTAAAACGAAAACATGTCGATTGACAAAAGCATTAAGATCTGGCATTTTTGTTTTTGACGATTTGGGGAAGAGATTAGGAGATGCGTACGAATAAATATCTTCAAGAAAACCCAGGTGTGCGGGTTTTAAAAAAGACCATTCCATTGTGGAATAGCGGGTTTTATCAACTTAGCTTAAATTGAGAATGTTGGGAATTTTACTACGATAAATTTCTTGACAAATTACGTAAAAAGATGAAGGACTTTGAAATTAATACAAGATGGGATACGGATAGTATTGTATATAGGAGATTAGTGGAAAAAAATAAAAAACGATAAGATGAATTGATTTAGACCTAAACTTACTAGAGGGTTTGAAAAAGAAAAAAAGAAATAAATGGTTGGCCACTTGGGAGGGATAAATGGGGATGAAGAAAGAGAGCCCGGACTTTTCATAAAATGGAATTTAGCGGGAGATAGGGCGATTGATTACGGATAGCGGTTATCTAGTAAGTGTTATTTATTTTGTAGAAAAATTATAATTCTATTTTAATAAAAACTTACGCGAAAGGAATGTCCAAGAGAACTAACAATGTTTTAAATTGGGATAGATCATAAAACGGAAGTACTAAGTGAATAAACTAAAGAAGATGGGAAAAACAAAAAAAACATTATAGATGTAGCACTAAAATAGGGGATTTAAAATGAAAGGACGGGTGTTATGAAAACGTACTTCCGTCAAACAAAAATTAGGACTCTCGGGCATACTACGATAAAGGACGTGTGTTACCCAGACGGAATACATACAGAACATCTCTAATTAATTTATTTATTTTAATAATTTTGAAAATAATTAAGAAAAATTAAGGAAAATTAGCAATCTAAAGACTCTGATGAATACGGGGGTAACTGGGTGTCAGAAGGCACCGAACGAGTAAGTTTCTTCGCGAACAAACCCTCGAGATGGCCCATCATCCAAATTAGTAGAGCACGGGCTCATTTCGGGCTTGGTAATAGATTCGATTCTTAGATGATATACATTGAGAGACCACACGGGAATCAGTCGCGCGGCGGGCTGCCACCTTCGAGCTCTCCGGTTGATTAGAGGGTTACCGGGACAAATCAATATCCGATTGGAAAGCCGTTGCTCACTCTAAATCCAACGGGTCGCCGCGCGAGACGGACAGGACGGATCGCTCTCGTCACCATTTTAAACTTTTGATAGGCATCTACGGGCTTTCTTACACCTATCAATCTGGTCACCATCTCAGTTTCAATGCGTGGAGACCACGGCGGGCAGTCTGGCCACCCACTCGGGTATGATCGCGAATGAGGGTCTTACAAGTTCTTTAGAGTATTTTCGGTTGTACCGAAACAGTCTCTCAATGCAGGGTTTCGAGTTGAAGCGGTTCCACGATTCCCCTGGTCCCGGGTGGATTGTTGACGCGGCCTCGTTCTGACAGTAAACTTCGTAACTTAGACAATAGATGGAGAGACCGCGGGTAAATTAGATCTTGCCAGATGGCCTTGCTTTTATTGAGCCATTTCGCCTTGACAAGCGTTTTCTGAAAACCTTGGTCGACCGTCCCGCGGAGGTTCTTGATGGCAGGCGAGTTCGAAGTCCCTTCAGGTAGCCGCGGGAGGCTATATACATGATTCGCTTAGCTTGCAGCGTTAGGGCGGAACCGATAAAGTTTGGTATTGAAGTTTGCGCGTGTTCATCGTAATATGCGATGTATTCTATTATATCGGACAATCTTCCTAACATGCCCATCGCCAGGATCTGTCCGGTAACTGCGTCGATAAATAATTTATAAACCTTTCGTTGGAAGTACAATCGCGAATTGGGGTGGGGGTTTAAGTTTCTGAAGGAAATTTGGGATGAAAATCTAATCATCCCCCAGGATTGGTGGAGGGAACTCTAACATCCGCTTTGCGAAAAGGGTATAGGGGGCCAGACGAATCATACCCTTTGCACCGCTATGCGGTGTTTTAAGGGCTGGGACAGTGTAGGCCTCCAACCAACTTCATAGCCAAAATAAAGTTCGTCAAACTGAACAATCGTTATATTTTATATATTTATTTACAAAAAAAGTTATTTAAAAATAAATTAATTTAAAATCTTCGATTGAATATAGTAAGCCGACGAGACCCACCAACACCCATTCCCACGGACCGGTAATGAACGTGATCTTCTCGCGGTCTTTGTTTTTGGGCCTATGACAGTACATAGAAATCTGAAAGTTTGTTGGGGCCTTTTTTTCACGGATTCCAGAGGTCTGCGAGGACTTTTCCCTTTTTGCGGATATGCCAGCGCGGTAACTCGCGGATTGGCTCTTCAATCGTTTCTGATAAAAGTTTGTGCGGCTGTGGATTTTCGCGGCGAAGCTTTCTTCATTGACCCAGTCAAGATTGGGGGCGGTTTTTTTTTTTTTTTTATTTTTGCGTTTTTCGACCACGCTTCCTTTGCGCTATTTGAGATTGATCTTACAGCCATATAAATCGTGACGCTTCGCGCTCCTCATCCGCCGTTTCGAGGTTCGAGTTCGAGTTTTGTAAGTATTTAGATAATATAAAGTTGCTACCGCTGAACAAGCCAATGCGTTTACGAGCGACACCACCTAATATTACTGCGATTGAAGCCATTTATTTCCATATATTAACTGGTAGAATTCCAGCTTTAACTAGATAATCTCGGGTCCAAACTGTGCGCCGCTACATCTAAGGTCGCGAGCCCTACGTCTCTCGCAGTAAAGTCCAATTTGGGAGCGGATCCTCCTAGGGCCATCTTTGATAGTCGAGCATACCGATACTGAAACCCGATATCACCACAGCGTGATAAAGCACATTCACTAACATTTTCCATCTTGTTCAGCCATTATTGCATATAAAAGGGGTGGCGCGCAATGCAAATGCGCGTCCAATCGCGAATGGTGTTTCGTAACTTTCTTTCTGAACACTGGCTGGTTGTTTTTTCGATAATAGGGGGTATTTCCACCACGCACAGGGCACCAACAACTGCCAGACCACTACCAACAACCCAACTCCAATTCACGAATTTGGGTTCAATCGGATTCGCCCAACCTCGATTGGGTGTTGAGTGTGCTTCCAATTCGTGAATTGGGGGCGTTGCTGTACTCAACTCTGTCTTCAGATGTTTTGCTGTCTCCGTCCCTGATTGCAACGACTGTTTAGCCTCTCGAAGCTCGGCGAGTATTTTATCTTGTTTAACTTTTCGGGTGGCAGCCGCCGCCCGCCCAGCTGCCTGTCTTTTGGGATTTTTTATATGCGGTATGTCATCCAGTGGCGGAGTAACACTCGGGTTCGATTGGGTTGGAGCAATCGGGTTCAACTCCGTCACTCTCGCGGGTGTGTCTTGTGTCATCATTTATGATATTAGGGCTTATAGTTCGCGGGCATATATGTCCAAATTGACAGTGTTTACCGTGGTCAACGCGGTTGTCAGCGAGCTAAGTACATTCCAAACTTGTGATAAATTGAGCAGCAGGCTGTTCTAAGAGTGTGACCTATAAAAGGGTCAGTCTCTAGATCGTCATCAATCCCGCGTGTTTGGTATAGGGAGAAGTATACTAACGGCGGTTGTGTACAAATGAATAACCGCCGATCCAAGAGTTTTTGTCATCTCCGCACCTAACCTAGATTCGTATCGCGCATACATTTTATCGATCTCCGCATCTGACATCTTATCCACTGAAAAAACTGAGAGACGCCTACCGAGATAATGCTCCGATTGTCCCCCAGCAACCAGCGCAGCTAGCCGCTCTCGTCGCGCCGCATTTTCATTTTCATTCGGAGTCGTTGCACTCAACCCAATACCAACCGCCGTTGGAGTTGATTCCGATTGCTCTGTCAGATCATTATCTATGTTGGCAGTCGGAGTTGAGGTTTCTTCTATTAGCTGATCGAGAAGTTCGTCGCAGTTCATTTTTATTCTTAAAATTAATTTAACTATTCTAACAATTCTCATCACTTTAACATATTGCCAAGCGCACCACCCGATACTTATGATCACCATTATGCTCGCAACAAAGCTCGCAGCGGAGCACCAAGTTGTTAACATTGTTAACCATTGTTCAGCATTTGTTCAACATTTGTTAAGCATTGTTCAGCAATTGCTAAGCATTGTTCAGCATTGTTCAGCAATTGCTAAGCATTGTTCAGCATTGTTCAGCATTTGTTCAGTAATTGCTAATTAATTATAAAATTAATTGATAACTTCGTAAGTAGTTGGTTGATCAGTCTTTAGCAAAAGCTTGGCGTGCTTAGTTTCCGAAAGCATCCGTCTAACCTCCAGGCGCTCCTCGCGCGTTGGTTGGGATAACGTCATTCTCTCGAAGACATTCATCGAATGAGTCTCGGTCCTTGCAATGAAAGAGGGCGACCCATTTCGTTTGCTCGCGCAGATCCTTGAGGACGGCGTTGTACTTTTGAGTGGATATCCATACGCTTTGCCTAGGATGGCGGCCAGAAAATGCGAGCTCGGAGAGCATGTCCTTCTTTTTGGTCATCGCCACCTTGGCCGAGCAATCGTCAATCACGTATAGGGTGGGCTCACCTGGAATTTTTGGTATAAACCACGCAACCAATCGTGAAGCCTATCACCGGGTCAATAACGTATACCTCAGGGTCGGTCCATATCCACGTTCGCCGATGATAAGTATCGTTGTGCCGCACAGTGGGACACAGGATCACAATATGACGAAAGGCATCGCGGTAGGAGCCCTCGAGCAAGTCTAGGATGAAACCGTTTTTCCACATCCTGTCTGCCCACTATTATGGCAGAGTGGGCATATCCAATCGTGAATTGGTATTGATTGCTAATTTTCTTAATTAATCTTTAGAATTATCAAATTTATTAATTAATAAATCGTTAGAATGATTGCTAATTTTCTTAAAATTAATTAAATCAGTAGTGTGCTGAGACGTATCGGCCATCTTCGATGTTGAGTTGTGCGTCTGTAATTATATATAAGTACACGTTCAATGGCCCGGCTCCGTCCGCCTCTTTGGTTATCTGGATCGTCACACCCTCGCTAGCGTTCTCAACTTGGCGTCCGCTGCCGTGTATTTGGTCGTCGTCGCTGGCTCGCATGTCTAGCCATAACGCGTATTTGGTATTCAGGAACTCCGCGAGGGAGACGGCCGAGAGATGCAGGTCTTTGGCAACCGCTGCAACCTCCGGAGAGCGCTTAGAGCCGGCAGCAAACTGCTTTCTTACTTCGTCCCACTGCTGGTGCGCGCGAAGACCGCGCTGTAGAGTTGATTGGGAACTCCCTCGATCGTCACCTCTACCTTCGTGATTTTGGGGTTATAGAATTTGTCGGTTTTTCTAGCAGCCGAACGCGAACCGAGCATCCTCGAACGACATCATTATACCTTTCATCGAGCGGGCGGGTACGTGGGACGTTGACGTTTAATATTCCACATGTGTCGCCTTTGTCTTTCGTCATCTTGCGATGGCGAAGAACTTGGTCGTAAAGTATGGCAACGCGCCCGGCGTACTGGGTTCTGATCAATCGCGCGAGTTCGGGCATCGTGACCATGTCGTACTCCAGCGAAACATTATCGATCATATACGTCGATAACATGTCGCTTGTTATGAGAACTCGGCCGTAGTTGTTGAACGTTAGTTCGTATTCGAGACGGTCAGCCAAAGCGCTCTGATAGTAGGGCATGTGACTCTCCAGCAACTCAAAGTCGAGCGGGATGTAGAAGCGGTTGCCGTAAGCACCCGCGACCGCATTGTCACTCGCGTTGTTATCTACCTTGTTACCAGCCCGATTCTAAGTTTGGTTACGTTCTTATTTTTGCTGGTGTCAATACCCTGATAGACAGCGTTTTCACGCTCTTGCGCCGTCTTCCATAGGTCCTGATAACAATGGTAGACGTCGCTGTCGTCGATCGACATCACCTCATTACCAGAAATCTTTATCATGGTCTTCTTGACGATGGCGCGACCAAGGTTCTGAACGACGGTTCGGTCCTCGTCCGTCGACGTCAGCGAAATAGTGAAAGCGAGGCGAACAGTACCCGGCACAATGACGTCGTTAGCTCCGAGGTTGGGGAAGTGGACCAAGAGCTGCTGGTTCTGGTCGATCGTCGATGGGTTGTTCGTAATAACGACACTCTGTCTCACGCCTTTTGCCCGAGGGGCTCACGCAGTCTGCGGTATGGATTGAGTTTGCGACGTATTGACTCGAAGACATAATTTAGTGAATCTATATTAAACCCGTATGGTTTTGTCTTTAATACATAATTAATTTTAAGAAATTAATATGGCTGATTACGATAATGACATGTATGAAATCGGCAGAGACGATTACTCAATGCGGATGATGATGACATAGATGATTATAATGACGAAACGCCCTTGATACAGACTCCAGTTCCAATCCAATCGTGGGAATTAGGTGGCGCTACCAGCAGCGTTGGTCAAAGTCGGGAATACTCGAGGGAGCTGTAAACGACTACTACAACAGTTAGCAGATAAATCGGTCTGGTCCCGTCTGTCGGTCGCGACTACTCCAAATTCGAATTGGATCTGCGTGGTAGATTGCGACTAAAGCATCAAATGTCCCGATCGTCAACACGATGACCGGTAAACCCCTATCGCTAAACACCATTGCCGGAAACCGGGGCGGTGGCCAACTCATAAGGAGCGAACTAGGATTTCCAGATTGGACGCGTGGTAAAAAACAATTATGCTGACCCGCGCTGTAGAGGCCCTACAGTCTACCGACGAAACGATGGCGAAAACGGCCGCCGATATAGAAAAACTGTTGAGCTCAGCGAACTCCCTCGAGTAGCCACCGACGCTATTAACACGATGGAGACCACGTTCAGCGAAATCGACCTGTCTAACGATGACCCACTGTTACCTCTTCTCGAACTCCGGGGCCTCGATAAGGTTATGCAAACGGTACGGGGTGAACTGGTCCTTAACCTCTCCAAACTCTCGTCGCTGGATAAACATATCGCGCTAGAAGAAAGAAAACTGGAGGAAGCCGGTGTCGATATAGAATCTACCGAGCGGATCACCGAACGCCTACAGTCGTTGCGTGATGAAAGAGCAGCTCGTTTGGAGGCCGCCTCGACTAACCGTGAGGCTCTCCGCAACCAAATAAGTCGGATCCTCGAAACAATCTCGAGGGTCCTGCACGAGGAGACGACACTCGGTGAGCGTCTTCGCACTCTGTTCAGAGAACAGGGCATCACGATAGCAAGCATCCTCGTTGCTATCAGCATGACTATATCGACCATAGTTCTAAGCTTTCACTGGTGGTGCGGCGCCACCACCCGCGCCAGCACACACCACCACCACCCACGCCATCCGGCGGAGCCAAGGAGTGGATAAAAAAACAACTAAAAGCCCTCGCCAGTCTCTTGGCTAAATTAGCCGAAAAGGCGGCTGCCGCACTACCTGGACTGATCGGAAGTATCGTTTCTTACTTGCTATCTATATTATCAAAAACGGCCGGATGGCTAGCCAAAAATACTTGGGCTTTAATCGTGGCAATCGCCGGTCTCCTACTATTCTTCGCCAGAGAGTTCCTAAAACCAAAGCGTAAATAATCCGATCGCCACGAGGGCGACGACGAGCGCTAATTTCTCCTCCTCGTGTGTTGTGCTTCCAATCTCGATTGGTGTTTCAACATTGTTGATGGAACTCGATGGTGCATCCAATTTACGAATTGGGGGTACTGGGTTCGATTGTGTTGAGGGAGGTGTATCCATTTTGTGTTTTGGGGGCACTGGGTTCGATTGTGTTGAGGGATGTGTATCCATTTTGTGTTTTGGGGGTTTTATGAAATCTTTTTCGAATTTACAACTCCGCGCCCGATCATGTTGGGGGTGCGCTTGATGATATCCGTGTTCACGTTACCGTTGTGACCGATTTTTTGATTGGCGGTGGCGATTACGATTTGATTATTGTAACCATCAACCGGGTCGTCTCGTAGTATCATATTGCTCGGCGCCATATAAAGACCTATTCCAAATACATAGTCCACTGGGGTGCTGGCAGTCTGCAAAACGTCTTGATAATTCTGGATCGCCTTCTCCAGGTCCACCTTAGCTGAGATGGCGTCCTCGACAAGTGCCAAGAACTGTTTTTGTGCATCAAATGCCGTTCCCGTGCCCAGTATAGAACTGCGAGTTTGTTTCTGTGCGCCGAGGATGGCCCAGACGTACGTTCGAATAGATTCGTTGACGCGAGTAACCCGGCCTACGTGAACCCTAGACCCTTATCTAACATAAATGTGGTCCACGCGTTCTGAACCTCAGCAGCCTGCTGTATGTAATCGACGTGAGCCCGTTTCGGAGGTAACATTTTACAAGAAAACACGCCACAGTGCCGACCTCCAGACACTTCTGGCCCGAAAGTCATAGTCGCGGGGTCAAAATTCCCGGCGTTCCGACTGACGATGTGGTCACCGGAGTAATCGTGTCTAAAATCAGTCTGCGTCCAATTCCCGGACTGGCCCGAATGAGAACGTCCCCGAGGCCGGTGGTGGTAGGAAATGCTTTCTGCCTCCAGTCCGCGTCTTTTGAAACTTTAAATTCGTTACACAATCTTTCAAAACGCCATACGGTCGTATGCGTTGGAAATGGGATCCCAGGCGTCGTCTTGAGGTAGAGAAATACCTAGTTCTTTGAGAATCCTCCTAATAGTATAATACGTGTGAAAGTTGTAGACACTTCGGAGCATGACATTCTTGGATGTCAGATGGTCTTTATGTGAAACTCCACACCCGGCTGTTGCGCACCATACAGCAAAATTTAGCTGGTTCTGCCAAAACTGCAAAATCGGTGTGGCTTTCCACCCGTTTACCGCCTCCATCGTAGTAATCTTGGGCAGCCTATATTTCTCAAACGTGTTAGGGAAATTGGTGGTAAAGCCACTGGCCGGTCTAACCGTTACGGTTGGGTGTACAAGGTTAACAACGTCTTTTTGCTTGTATTTACCACCGACCGCGTACTTTGCATTAGAGTTAAAGCTAAATGCTTTTGTATCCATTGAAAGATATTATGTTTGCTACTATCACTAATGTTCAAAAAGAGAGTTGTGAACTTCAAAAATTAATAGACAACTGCTGCGGACAATGCCGGGTAGGCCTCAGATCAATCACGTTCACGGTCGGGTGGAAAAACGTTGAAACGCTCGAGTTTTTCACATCAGAAGTCGAGGGTGTAAGCCCCGTGGCTTTCGGAAACTACCTCATAACTGAACCAGTGACCTCAGTATTTCGTAGAACTCCAGATGCTATAGTACCTCACGGTCTTTGGAGTTTCGGAGATCTCCAAGCTTTTGTCGCGGAGAAGATTCCTGGTGTAGTCACTCTCGCAATCTCGAAAGCCACGGGGCTCACGACATGACCGTTGATAGGCGTTTAAGGATCTCACCGGGGTTGGGCTCACTGTTAGGATTTAAAATAACATACCCTTACAACGATGACGGATGTTTGATCCTGGCGAGCACGTCGGCACGACCCCGGTGAACTTCGCCGTCACGAAAACTATCGGGGTGCACCTGGATCGGGTGAACACATCGTACAACACGGTAGACGGCACTCCCACCACATTACTGAAAACCGTGCCCGCCAGCGACTGTTTCTATGGTTAGACTCTGACCGTAGACTTCCCACACCCCGAGATGAAAGTTTTGGAATCGGGACACATCCGCGAGTTGAAGATTTCTATTCTCGATGATAAAGGGCGAGAGTTGAACAACGATTACCCGATTTCGGTCGTCCTAGAAATTTCAAATTAATTGATTTTAAGAAAATTATTTAGAATTAAACGCATGTTCGTAATATATATATTATCAACATTATTGAAAATGAGTATATACGGACCAGGTAGTTCTTCCGATTGGGTGACAAATTCAAAGAATTTGGAACCGACAGAAGGGGGATTCATCCTGACAGAGGGCGACTTTTTAACTACCCAAAAAACAAAGGCCTTGATCAATAGAACTATATCGAGGGCCACGGACGAGATTCACAGAGTCTACTGTCACAACTTAGAGAATATGCCCTGGCTGTGAATACACAAAGTCGTGAAGTAACGCATACGGAACTAAACGAACTAGACAAAAAAATAACCAAATTTCGAAAAGAGGCCCGGTCGTTTTAGGGTATTGAGAAAGTCCGAGAAGACCACCAGGCGGACCTTACGGAGGCTTATGATGCGTTGCTCTTAAAGGACACTCTCATCAGTGAAGCGACACTTACCGAACTAGACGGGAAAATAACAATATTTCGAAAAGAGACCAGGTCGGATATTGATAAAGTCCGAGAAGACCGCCAGGCGGCCCTTACGGAGGGTTATGATACGTTGCGCTTAGAGGACTCTCTCGTCAGAGAAGCGACACTTACCGAACTAGACAAAAAAATAACCAAATTTCGAAAAGAGGCCACGTCGGGTATTGAGAAAACCCGAGAAGACCACCAGGCGGACCTTACGGAGGCTTATAGGGTGTTGCGCTTAGAGGACTCTCTTAGCAAAGAAGCGGCGGTTGTTGAACTAGACGGAAAAATAACCAAATTTCGAAAAGAGACCCGGTCGGGTATCGATAAAATCCGAGAAGACCACCAGTCGAACCTTGCGGAGGCCCTTGCGGAGGCTTATGATGCGTTGCGCTTAGAGGACTCTCTCAGCAAAGAAGCTACACTTACTGAACTAGACGGGAATAAAATAGCCGAATTTCTGAAAGAGACAGGTCGGGGGTTGAGGAGGTCCGAGAAGACCACAAGGAGGCCATTGCGGAGGCTTATGGGGCGTTGCGCTCAGAGGACTCTCTCAACAGAGAAGCGGCACTTACTGAACTAGACGAAAAAATAACCAAATTTCGAAAAGAGGCCCGGTTGGGGGTTGAGGGGGTCCGAACGGGTATTGAGAAAGCCCGAGAAGACCACCAGGCGGACCTTACGGATGCTTATAGGGTGTTGCGCTCAGAGGACTCTCTCAGAGAAGCGGCGGTTGGTGAACTAGACGGAAAAATAACCGAATTTCGAAAAGAGGCCCGGTCGGGTATTGAGAAAGCCCGAGAAGACCACCAGGCAGCCCTTGCGAAGGCTTATGAAGCATTGCGCTCAGAGGACTCTCCCCCCTCATCATCAGAAGCGGCGGTTGCTGAACTAGACGGAAAATAACCGAATTTCAAAAACAAAAACAGGCCCGGTCGGGTGTTCAGAAAGCCCTAAAAGGCCACCAGGCGACCATTACGGAGGCTTATGATGCGTTGCGCTTAGAGGACTCTCTCAGTAGAGAAGCGGCACTTACCGAACTAGACGGAAAGATAACCGAATTTCGATAAACTGAAAAACTGATCGTATAGCCGCGACCAAAGCTCTTGAGGAGGCCTCTTATAATATTCGTACTGAGGCATATAACGCAAACAGTGCGCTCAGCCGGAATAGTGCGAACAATGAAAACGCTAAAACGTGCCATCACAGTTTGGGCTGAGAAGCGGGGCCCATTGGTTGAGGGGCACTATGAATATTCGTTTGGTGCCAAAGTGAGTAATAAATGTGGGGGATACACTATGACAGCCGCAGGTGAAGTTATCCAAATGGCGGTCTGCTCGGTTAATGGTAGTGGTAAACCTGTGGGCGCGGTCGCGATAAATATTGTAGTAGATGGGGAAGAACGGGGAGTTGGAGTCACTAAAATCTCTGGAGATAGTTGGACGGTGGTTTCGTTCTCCGGTTATGATCGAATTAGACTTTCCAAAGGTAGTGTTATTAACTTTGTTACGAAAATCGGTGACCAAGGGAGTTCTTCCACTATTGTCTCGTTGTTAATTGAACTTATTTTGTAAATACTAATATATTGAAATAAATTTGTAAAATTTAAATATGAACGAATCAACGCTTCCAATTGTCAATACCACTCCATCAACACTGTGTACAATTAACGAAAGAAGTTCAGATTTTAGGTTGAATAATATCGTCGCTATGCAGGATATTTTAGTTAGAGAATATACAAATAGAAAAAGAAACGCTAAAAAATATAAACGCGCGGTGAACATGGCTGAAGTATCTAGCACGGCTCTGGCGAGTGTTTCTGTGTTGTGTGGGGCGGGGACAGCTGCAACTATATCCACCATTATAACGGTTCCCGTAGCGGGGATTTTATGTGCGGTGTCGGCCGTTTCTGGGTTGTTGTGTATGGTAATTAGGGCGTTGGGTGTAAAACTCGAGAAACAATGTAGAAAACATGATAGAATATCCGTTCTCGCCAGGTCGAAGAAAAATACCATCGACGTTATGGTGTCCAAAGCGTTGGCCGATAAGAAAATATCAAATTTAGAGTTTGAATCCGTGGTGGAAGAAATGGGGAGATATGAACAATTAAAAAATGATATAAGAATCAAAGCGCGCGCCACCATGCCCAAGATTGAGTGTACTGATTGGGATAAATTTAGGGAAAAACTTGGAGATAAAGTCGGAAGAAATGTTACAGCACCAAAAATAATTAATTTTTCTAATTTTCTTTAAAATAATTTTTAAAAAAATAATTAATTTTCTAATTTTCTTAATTTTATAATTTTCCTAATTTTTTCAAAATTATTAATTATTAATTATATTGGTGCAGTAAACAAATTTACATACCTATACAACATGTGTTTTTCACTGAGAATTACAAATTCAGTCGAGGATTACACTGTACACACCGTCTGTGTAATTGATACACTCGGCTCTGTTTACCTCGGCTATCAATTTACGCATGGTTCATAACCCGTGTAATTGAAACATTGTCGTAATTGATAATTGTACAACACTAGGTAATGTTTATCATAACAGCCTACATGGTCGTGTGGGTTAAGGCGATACTCTATAGAGACGAGGGTCGTGGGTTCGCGCCGCGGTTGGAGCTAAACATTTTTATTTATTTATTTCTATCCCTACAAATGTGGTCGCTATGGTAAACAACTGCATGACAACGGCGTTCGGAGTCCGACCGCTTGAGGTTGATGAAAAATAAATTGCCAGTTTACAAAAAAAAAGAAAATGAGCAGACAACTCCGGCCGTTGTCATGGTAAACAACTGCATGACAACGGCGTTCCGAGTCCGACCGCTCGAGGTTGATGAAAAATAATTTCAGATAGCCCGTTTACATACCTTCGATAAGAAAAATACACTCGGCTATAAATTAATTAATAGTTTTATTTTTTTCAATAATATTTTTTCAATATCTTTATAAGCGATATCGTAGAAATGTACATTCGTAAACGAATCGTTGGGTTTTAAAATTTTTGTATAATACACCTTAGTTTCATATCCGATACGCATTATCCGTCTTAATGTTTGTATTTGCCTCTTGTATAGTTGACATAATTGCCGGTATAATATTGTAAATGTAACGTTTTTATCGGAGCGTAATAAATTACGCTGGTATTTCATATATTCGATATCGCCTAGTGTTTCATTTTATAGAATTTATATACAGGATTATAACCCCCGTAAGCTTCGTAAACTTCTTCAACACAGTCATTAAAAAATTTCAATTCAAATTGCATTGTATTATCCATTTTCTCTAATAATATTGGTACTTGTTTTTTCTGTTCAATTGGACGTGAAAAAAAACATGATGTATTTATGACACCAATATATACTTTCAAAAGTCAATTACCAATATAATTGGGACTCCCTCTTTTCAAAATTATTTTCTCCAAAAATTCATAAATTTGCTGTCGGGAGACCCAATTTTCCTCGTTAACCAATTTTTTGATTTTCGGGGGTGGTGGGGGTATTATAGAGGGTTATAAATGATATCACGGTAGGTGGTATCATTTTGACTCCCTTACTACTACTAATAGATTTCAAAATTTCTTGCTGCGGTCGATATTTCAGTCCTTTAGCTAAAACTTTACCGCTTTGTGCCCGGCCTATGGTGAAAAACAAACGAAAACTTCACTGGCGGAATATTGCACATATTTAATTTCCGTTTTATTAGGTGTATTTACAAATGGCGTAAACTGTAATTTAAGGGCGATAACTATCGAAAAATAATCATCCGCTGACTTACGGGCTCCCTCCATCTACACCAAACCGCTGGCCGGATCGACTTTAAATTTTGCATTCCGATTCGGATCAAGTGTGAGCAGAGACTCAGAGATTTTCAGATATCTTTTAATGCTACTTTCCACGAAAACGGAAGTGACGTCATACTTCCTATAACTTCCTTATTTTCCAACCGATTTCAAGAATTCTCTATCTCAGATTCGCTGACAGTTTTCGGCTATCTGCTCAAATAAAAGAGCTATATGCATTTGAAGTTGAAAAATGTACATGCTTTTCAACGATTTTGCCGAATTTCGGCTGATAACGGGTGGTCTTTACAAACGTTTTCCAATTTGTACAGTACTGTCAGCAACATAATTTCTTGCCAGGGTGATAGGGGAGTGTCAGCCGCATGAAAGATGATAATTTTCAGAGCTATATCTTGACTACTTACGGCTCTATTCGATGCCAAAGATGAACGTATTTTTTCAAGTTTTCAAAATAGATCAAACGGATGTGACGTCAGCTTCGTTATTTATCATTCGATTTCAATTGTTTTTGCTGTAGTCGATATTTCAGTCCTTTAGCTAAAACTTTCATTAGGTGTACGCTCCCATAGAAAGTCGGGTACTTGTAAACCCCACTACTTCAAAGAAAACGTGGGGTCGGGAAACCCGAGTTGCACAGCTGGATACTGGAATAAACCTGTCTGCATCCCCTATACCAACCAGATTTAATGTTCCTATGGCGAGATTTAATGTTCCTTTAATGTTCCTAACACCGGGTCAAATGGCCTATTAGGCGATATGATAAGATTCTGAAATTCCCAGTTAAATTCTAAATATGTTATAACGCAAATAAAATCTATAAATAATGCTATAATCAATTTTATCATTATCAGAGATGCAAAAAATGCCTTTTCTCCCGTCAAAATCGGTTGACCAACGACAAATATATTGTGAAAAGAAATTAAGATTTTACCAAAATATGTGTTCCGAAGACCTCTCCAAATCCCGCCAAAATGGTTCCAATACGGCGTAGGAATATGCGGGCCAAAATACTATCTATGATACCATTAATAATATAAAATCGTATTCAATATTTATATACACCGAGGTGAATCGATATATGTATGCATTCCACTAAACAAACGAAAACTAACAAGAAGCGAAATCGCCAAACATAATCCTTATGTGCGAAAATGAAACTGGACGTGTGAGAACTATTTTGTGTCCGCGCATGGATAATGGTCAGGCGGCTTGACCACTGCATAGGACAGAATAAATATGTCTGGTTTCTGAACTAAACTAAAATGGGAAGATATAATAAATATACTAATCTTTTTTTTGTTATTATTCGATAGCAGAGATATGTACTAGATATTTGCTGTATTTTATATTTTATTCAAAATGTAGCAGTAAATATGAAGAGCACATAATTATGGCACCACGATTGCAAAACCTGCAATTATCTATGCCATACATGCATACATATGGCATATGTTGTCATGACGGAGAAATGGGGCTTATGATCTATGCTGCCAACTCCTCTACCCAAATCCCCTGCATATCCGCGCAGTCTGATCAGGGTCTGCACGGTTCGCCATTCCGTCTATCTCAATTGATTTCAAAGAATAATATTTATAACAGCCTTGTGTTTTTTAGTAAATGATGACATCTTGTAATATGCTTTGAAAGTGTCATAAATATTCGTTGTCATGTACGGAAGAAAATCATAAATTATGTAAATATTTTTCATGAACTATGACAACTGTGGAAATGTATCAAATTACTTACATGGTTGGTCTCATAACGGATCACTGTGTACATAGTATACGCATATACAAATATAAGGCCAAATATGTATAATTTGCAATTGTGTGTTATTGATTAGAATATTTGCACTAATTGACACTGAGATGATTGGGAGTCGAAGCGTTTTCCTGGTATCATTAATATTACTCCTTCAAAAAACTTTAGCCCTGATCAGACTGCGCGGACTTGAGATTGATACAGATCGAGCTCCGTGTCAGGTGCATAATTTGGTGGCGAAATTCTTATTTCTCAATGAAAGATATCAAGTTAGGAGTCCTTTAGAATCGTCTCATTGAGATCATTGAGACTCCCAACTTGCCATTTTTTGGTGCAGAAATTTGTTGTTATCCACCAGAATTGATAAAATTACGCACCTTAGCTTGAGCTCTGTTGATAGTTTATAAAACTGTTCTCATCAAACGTTTTAACAGTCATTCATTCAGTATCAAATAAACTGACAGTCTAGATCCTGATGTGACTGCTCATTCTGATCTGGACCTAAGCTGCAAAGATTACGGCCATAATAGTCGCTGGTGGTAATAAAACTCACCTGTACATATTCTCATGCACCATGGTCGAGTCTGGCGGTTACTGGAGACTCCAGTAAGGCAGTGAAAGTAGTTCTGCATGCTTTGTTATCTCATTAGCTGACCCCATAGTGCAATACAAAATCATTAACAGGAACATTAACCTGTCAGAATCAGCTTGGCATTTGGCTGTTCGTTTTCTATGGGACTGTACACATAATGTTGGCTAAGGATCGAACCCGGTATCCCTCGCTCCGAGTCCATCGCTCTACCTCTAAGCTAACCGGCCCCACATCGGTGTGATGATGCGAACACAATAATGTTGGACTGTTCATTCTAAAACTTCAGAAATTCATTTTGCAACCGATAGTTTACACCTTGGGCTAAAGCTTAGTTACACATGAAATCAATGTTTGAGGCTCAAACCGTTGATGCAGCTTAAGCTGCTCTAGTTATAATTGTTGTGTTGAGCGACACGTTACAATGTGTTTATTACATGTACTTAACTTACTCGTCATATTTGGAGGAAATAAAGATATACATACACCTCCACTGAATATTAGGTAACATTCTTTGAACGGGATCTCATGAATAGATAAGTTGATTTCTTCGAAACATGGCTGAATAAATTGCGGCTTTCAGGATTGGTCATAATTATGGTGATGTTCGGTGATCCTTACGTGTGTAAGATGTCAATTTGAAATAAGGACCGGTCCTCTCTATTACCTCCCTTTATTTGACTCTCCACCGACTAGCCAATGAAATTGTAGCAGCCTCGTGGTTCCGGGAGAAGCTGAAAGACCGCGAGAATGTTTAAACGCGAGACGGCAAATAAACGAAGTCATAAGAAGGAGAAACCTGGTGTTTGGTAAGCTAACATTGGTGGCAGCGGTGTTCTATATTGTCCCCATTGCGATTTGTCTGTTATTGGTCGTTAGTTCAAAGCGGTTTAGTGAAACTATCGCTGTCTGCAAGACATCTTGTACTTCACGATTTCTATTTTCAATTGACAACGCACTTGAACGTTTGTTCTACCAACAACAACGGGAATTTTTGAGTATGAAAAATGTTAATTTCTCGAGAACCGAAATGTTGGCATCTCTGGTAAAATTTTCTTTTCGCCATCTTCTTCCGGTTGTCAGATTGGTTGCGGACAAATTATTGGTTTATTAATTACGAAATTATAAAAGGTTTTTATTTTATATTAAGTCGCCTATTTAATTCTATTGTTATGATCTTGATTTGGGTAATGCTAATTGATATTATTTTATAAATATGGGATAAATAATTTGTTTGTGGTTTCTACTGGTTACGTCTATGTGATTGGTTAAATTTCTGCGAGTCTGTCGGGAAGGGAAAATTTTATGTCTTACCGGCACAGTTTGATTCAGCTTATGAAAGAAGAAGTGATATATTTTTGTTCTCGTGGAATATTGTATCGAGAACTGTATTCGTGTTTGATAATAAGTTAGCCGTAACCATACTGTACCAGTTGTTTGGTCTTATGCAAATCAGCGGTTAAAATTGCGAGTAAAATTCTGGAGGTGTGAGGAGATGGCGGAAGGCGGGGAGAGACCGCCTAAGCGTAGTTCGTCGCTAAAAGTGACGAATTATAAGATGTTTGGAGAAGAAGGAGCTGGGAGTGATAGTGACACAGTTAGATATGGGAATGGTGTGTGAGAAGGACACAGGTGGAAGTTGTCAACGGTCGGGGACGAGTTAGATGAGGAACGAAGTAGGAGCCGAAGTGAAACACAGGCGGGAAAGCGAATTGCGTGGTGCCAGTCTGCACAGATGTCCGGATGTTCCGGTAGTGACAGCGAAGAAAGTGGAGAGGACGAGGAGTTTCAACAATTAAAGTTGAAAATTGCCGCAGTTGCGGAGGAGAAGCGAAAGTTAAAAAGAAGGCAGGTGAAGGATCGGCTCAAAGCGGAACTGGCTCAGTCGACGAAAGAACTGGAGTTCTTGAAGAAAGAAGGTAACTTGGACTTGGCAGTTGGCAAAACTTTCTTTGGGAGATGACAGAGTTGACATGGCAAAAGGGTGGGGGCGAAAGAAATTCTAAATCTACTAATTATATGGGTAAACGGTTGGTAAAAAATAAACACATGTACACTGATCACAATAACGTGGATGACATTACTATAAAAGATTTGCGGAATGATAAGCATTTATTGAGGAATGTGAAACAACATATGAGACAGACAGGATTGTTAAGTAGTGATTCTGAGTCAGAATCGGAGGAATCTTCATTGGAATCAAATCAGTCTGACAGTGATGATTCTTCCTTTTTGTCTTCTGGGTCAAGCAGGAAGTCTAAGAAATTAGTACAAAATTCAAATAAAAAGAAATCGAAGAAATCAAAAAAATCGGGAATTAACTCCCGGTCATCGGATCGGGTTAAATTCCCTCAAAGATGGCCGCATTCGCAACTTCAATTTGAATTTGTCAATAAATCATTAAGTTTTGAGAATTTGGATTTACGGTTATTCGTGGTAGGCGAGTTAGAAATTGTGTCGGATGCTTCGACTGGGAAGGATGAACGGAAAGGAAGAATGTCTCTGTTGAAGACGATCTTGTATTATGCCAGTACATACACATTTGAAGGCCTCAAGACTTTTTATGCTTCATGGCTCAGGCAAATTGAACTAGGGTTAAAATGTTGGAGTGACGATCCGCAACAGACTGAGCATGCAATACTATCTAAGTATATAATTAGAAGTGAGGCACCACTCAAAAGGAGTAAGTTTAATGTGCAGCAAAGTGCAGGGGGTGATCCAAGAAAGGAAGTAGATTCTACAGATAGAATCTGGTTCTGTTCTTGGTTCAACAGAAACAGATGCTCTAAGACAGGTGATCACTTGGATGTTGTTCGGGGTAGGATGCGGCATTGTCTACATATCTGTGCCGAATGTTGGCAACGGGACCGGAAAAAACTGAAACATCCTGAATGTTCGAAGGATTGTCCGCATTCTATCCCGTGACATTTAGGGGATCAGGTGGCAAATATACTACGGGCAAATGAGCATTTGACAAATTTGTTTTTGCCAGAATTTATTGATAAAAATGTGCTAAAGTGTAACAAATTTGATGATAAACTAATCGTCGCTATGGGGGATTGTGAAGGTTCGGATTCTGGTGATGTTGTTTACCGAGCTGGTAAGGGGCTGGCTCAGAATTTAGGAATGATACATAGAGACTGCAACTTATGTAGTTTGGTGAATGAGTCGGAGAGGGTTCGAACACAATTTCTTATATCGGCACATGATAAGATAGTTAGTTCTGGTAAATACAATTTTGAAGGATGTCAAATCTCAATTAATCAACAGTTAAATTTGCCATTTTTAAGACACATGTTGGCAGATTATAAGGATGACAAACTTTGTAAATTTTTAGAATTTGGATTCCCATTGGGGTGCATAGAGGAGCCTTGTCCCTGTAAGTTATCAAGAAATCATAAGGGGGCACGGGAATTTCCAAAAGAAATTAATAAATATTTTGTTAAAGAGATAGGATATAAAACGGTTTTGGGTCCTTTTAAAGAAAATCCCTTTAATATACCAATGATATTATCACCTTTGAATTCAGTTCCTAAAAAAGATACAAACGAAAGACGAATTATTCTTGATTTAAGTTTTCCAAAAAATAAGGCAGTTAATGATTTAATTGTTAAGGACTATTATCTGGGGGACAAGGTGACGTTAGTGTATCCTAAAGTGGATGATCTAGTAGAACTGATTAAAGTAAAAGGCCGTGGGTGTCATTTATATAAGAAGGATTTAAGGCGGGCATATAGGCAAATCAATTTAGACCCTTGTGAATATCATAAGGTTGGTTACAAGTATAAGGGTCATATTATGTTTGATACGGTGTTGTCTATGGGTCTGAGAAGTGCGGCTCAGATATGTCAACGAGTGACTAATGCGATTTCATTTATTATGTTTATGATAGGGATTTGTGTTTTAAATTATTTAGACGATCTGGTTTCGGCAGAGAAACCGGAACTATCAGAGTTTTCGTATAAGACTTTGGAAGGTACTTTGGAAAAATGTGGGTTTAGGGAGTCAAAAGATAAAGCATGTCCACCAGCGACAAAGATGGCTTTCGTAGGCGTGTTTTTTGATACTGAGAAAATGACATTAGAAATTACACCAGAAAGGTTGATTGAAATTGGGAATCTTATTGAAGTGGGTGAAAAAATCGGAAACATCAAAACGGGAGCTTCAATCATTGTTAGGAAAATTGAGTTTTGTTAGCTCTTGTTGTGTTAGACCAGGTAGAATTTTTGTTCAGAGAATGTTGAAGTTTTTACGTGAAATTTATAAGTCCAAGGAATTAAGTCACATTATTCCCGAGTATCTGAAAAAAGATTTGTTGTGGTGGCATGAATTTTTGCCTCATTTTAATGGCATTTCAATGATGTCAATCGGTGAATGGTCAAGACCAGATAGCATTATTTCAACCGATGCTTGTTTGACAGGATGTGGGGGACTGTTTGGAAACGAATATTTCCATTCAGTTTTTCCGGAGAATTTGAGCAGGCAGCGGTTGCATATTAATGCTCTTGAACTTTTGACTGTAGTAGTTGCACTGAAGTTATGGGGCGAACGTTTAATCGGTCAGAAAATTGTGATGTTGTGTGATAATCAGACATCATGTAGTATAATCAATAAGGGTTCTACACGAAGTGAGTTTTTGCAGCGATGTTTACGCAAAATTGCTTTTCTGGCAGCAACTTATGAGTTTGAACTGAAGGCGAAATACATTAAGGGTGTAGACAATCGATTAGCAGATTATTTAAGTAGGTGGCATTTAGATGGTAATAATGCGGTAAAATTTCATGCAGAAACCGGGTTAGTTGGAGGTGAAAGGATGATATCAGAAGATCAGTTTGAATTATCTGATATTTGGTAATTTTATATGATTTCAGATGAACAGTTACAGAAGTTAAAGAAGGACTTACATACTTCCAAAAAGTCAGCATTTGCAGACGGTACTAACAAAAATTTACGTATTCAATGGGAAAGTTATTTACTATTTTGTTTTCGCTTCGGTTTGATCCCTCTTCCAGCCTCGACTGAGTTAGTGTCTCTTTATGCTCAATTCTTGAGTAGATCGTTTGCTTCAACTGATTCTATACGAAATTATATCAGTGGGGTGCGCACGATGCATTTGTTATTAGGGGTGGAGATTGATGTAAATTCTTATCTAATTAATTTAACTCTAAGGGGTATTAACCGTTTGAATCCTCATGGTACAAAACAGGCGTTGCCTATTACGCCACTTATTTTGAAGGAAATATACTCATTGTTAGATTTAACGTTGCCTGTGGACATTTGTTTTTGGTGTTTGTTTCTTTTCGCTTTTTATCTGTTGGCTAGGAAATCTAATTTGGTCTTGAATAACAAACGAGATAATTCAGGGAAATATTTATTAAGGAAAGATGTTTTGAAGGATGGTGATTTGTTAATAGTATCTTTTAGGTGGACTAAGACATTACAATTCGGTGAGAGGGTACTTAAAATTCCTCTCATCAAATCTGATACGAATTTGTGTCCAGTGACTGCTTATAATAATCTTATTCAAAGGGTTCCTTTATCATCGGATCAGCCATTGTTTTCTTACGCGGTTGGGAAATCTATTACATATGCAATGTTTCAAAGTAAGTTGAAATCTTTAGTTTCCTGTCTAGGTCTAGATGCGGCTGATTATTCGTCGCATAGTTTTAGGCGTGGTGGTGCGACTCTAGCCTTTCAAGCAGGCGTTCCGGCTGATCTGATTCAACTACAGGGTGATTGGAAAAGCGATGCTTATAAGAAATATTTATCTTTTAATTTAATGGATAAAGTTTATGTGGCTAAATTAATGGATAAATTCATAACGGGTAAGGTGTAATGTGTTATAGGGTTAGAGCAGACGATTATTATCAGTGACTCGATCGCCAAGCACGTGACTGGGTGTGGATGGTTTGGTGGTCGAGGCATTTCCGGGGGCGGACAATAAGTGGGCTTACAGCAGAAGTGGTGCGAAATAAACATTTACAGGGTAAAATCAAAGAGTCAGATTTAGTGATATTACACGTAGGGACTAATGATATTTATAAACTTTCATTTGAGGAATTTCCAGGAAAATTACATATTTTGTTCTCTGCAATTTTGGATATTAAGGCTTCAGTGAAACTTACTTATTCTGCAATATTACCAAGACCAGTGGACTTTCATAGGTCGAAACATTTGGTGATTAAGGCGAATAACAGAATTAGGAAGTTTTGTAAATACAGGAAAATTGGTTTCCTACATACTTTCCGTCCATTTGTGAGTAAGAATGGAGAGCCTCATAGACATTTGTATGCTATTAGAGACGGAGGTCTCCATTTGAATTTTGAGGGCTCTTCGATTCTTAGTAAATTCTATATGCATGTGATCAATAGCCGGAAGGGTTCGTAAATTATGTTGTTCTTATAGTGTTCAATGTTCTGCGTTCGTTTCACTTTTTCTTTACAGGCCAGAAGGGGTTGCGGGTGCTGAACAATCACGATTCAGCACCTTGTCCAACCCTTCCTCTGTTGGGGTGTGTACACACGGTGGAAAAGGGTAAACGAAGGTGGGGCATCGAACACTGTGAGTATTATTTGTTTAGATATGAAGGAAACAGGTGTTACCAGTTAGGTTGTTTTATTTTTGTTTATTTATGTTTTCTGTCTTTGTTTATCTTACATAAAGCAAATTGAAGCATTAAATCATTGTGTTTCTATATGGTTAAAAAAGTTATATAATAATGGATGAAATACCACATTCTCATTACATTTACATGTACGGTAGAATCTCTTTATGTTACGGCTTGATATTGTATTTTTTATAGTTTGGTAATGCCTGTTTTCTTATATCCTAGTTTAATGTTTTGTTTTGCTTGGTGGGCCTGCGGCTTGGCGGGTGGAGAAATGTTCCATTCCTCTTCTATTCATAGTTCATGTATTGGATTATGTATTATTTTCATGTTGAGTGTAATTGGTATAGGTAACTTTTGTTCTATTATCATTTGCATAAGCTGAATTTATTCACCTCAATACACCATCTATATGGTTATTTGTGTTTTTCCAACTTTTTATTGCCTTATTGAATTCTTAGGAAATTGGGAATTTTTGAGTATGAAAAATGTTAATTTCTCGAGAACCGAAATGTTGGCATCTCTGGTAAAATTTTCTTTTCGCCATCTTCTTCCGGTTGTCAGATTGGTTGCGGACAAATTATTGGTTTATTAATTACGAAATTATAAAAGGTTTTTATTTTATATTAAGTCGCCTATTTAATTCTATTGTTATGATCTTGATTTGGGTAATGCTAATTGATATTATTTTATAAATATGGGATAAATAATTTGTTTGTGGTTTCTATTGGTTACGTCTATGTGATTGGTTAAATTTCTGCGAGTCTGTCGGGAAGGGAAAATTTTATGTCTTACCGGCACAGTTTGATTCAGCTTATGAAAGAAGAAGTGATATATTTTTGTCACCCGCCCGCCCAGTGCCCTCTTTTATGTTTGCAATTATTATTATGCTTTATTAATTTGCTTGATTGCATGAGATTATGTTCATACAGGAGCAATAGGTGAGATATGAGCCAGGAATACCTATGCGTAAGAAGATGATACGGTAGGATCTTTTAATATTGTTGATGTATAAAATGCCGTATATTATTTTGTGATGGACGAATTTAATGATAGGTGACTTCTAATATATTCTTGCATGTCAAGAATGTATTGGAGGTGCTTATTGTTGAGGTGCTATTTGTGCCATTAGTGTATAGGTGATTCAGGACTAAACTTATTATGTTAGTCTGATGAGTGGCAGGATCTATCACAAAATAATATTACTTGATTAGAAGCGGGTGGAGAAATGTTCCATTCCTCTTCTATTCATAGTTCATGTATTGGATTATGTATTATTTTCATGTTGAGTGTAATTGGTATAGGTAACTTTTGTTCTATTATCATTTGCATAAGCTGAATTTATTCACCTCAATACACCATCTATATGGTTATTTGTGTTTTTCCAACTTTTTATTGCCTTATTGAATTCTTAGGAAATTAACAACAACAACAACAAACAAAACGTATTATGAGAATATTTCAATAATTATCACAAATTAATGTATGTAGATCTACATGTCGCCACATGATCAGAAGCATTCTGTCTGAAAATTCGAGGGCAAACAATTTTGAACATTACCCACAGCCAGATTTTCCTATGTACTATGTTATAAGGAGGGGAGCTACCATTAGTTCTTTGCAAAAACTTACTGAAAATTTCCTTGTATCAAAAACAACAGTTGAAGAGAAATTAAGCATTAAAGTTTGTGTCGGCATCAATGACTTACTCCGCAAGGTTCAACATGACAATCGCAGAGAACTAACACTTGAAAATGTGTATGTCGAAGTTATTAGCGCTCGTTTAAGACAGTTTAAAAACACGATTAAAGGAAAGAGGCCGAACTCGCTGTTCGGATTTATTACAATTCCACATTTTTCTTTTCAACAATATATTGAGTTCTCAATTGCACAACGTAAACTGCACAAATCAACATTTTCAGACTCTGATTTGTCAAATTTTCAAAAGACTATAAATAACACAGTAAATTCCATAAATAATTTTATCGTCAATGAGAATATTTCTGATATAAGTGACTTGGGACGGCCATTGCCAGTTCAATGGCATAAAGAAATTTTGCACCGACATAGTCAGAGATCTGGTAGATCACGCAAAGCTAGACGCATTATCGACTCGTACCATTTTAGTCGGTTATATGATGGGCTGCACGCGAAGTCTCATATAAAGCGCAAATGGTTCCGTTCATTGTGTCTTATGTTTGAAAGAGAATTAAATCAGTCGCAGATTGTAGATTGTCATTTAAGTTCATCCGCATCAAGTTATTCAGATACTGTGTCAGTTTTGGATTCCGAGTCGGACAGTGAGCCATTGTACAATTGCTGGAAGAGGCAGAAAATCTGTCACAACAGGAACTAAATGCAGTAAGTAGTTAGTACCAAGGAAAAGTATTAATCCATTTGTGTCACTCCTGCGGTTTAATTTCTCAGCGGTAAGTGAAACATTCGCTGGCTGATTACGAGTCTTGAACCCGCAGCCAGTGCAAGGTGGATATGGCAGAGGCAAAATTACTCTCCTTGGCTGCACCCCCTCCCAGATTTGAAGGTTGGCAGGGGGGTGACTTTGAAACATGGCTCGAACGTTTTGACGCATTGTGTCAAATTCATGCACCAGAAGAGAAAGACAAGTTAGCATTTTTTCCAACTTTGTTAGGAAATTCGGCGTTTTCTAGTTAGAGCAAAACACAAAAGAAAATGATTATGCGCGCGTGATTGGGGAATTTATCAAAGCATATTCATCAAATGCACTTGTTGAGGCATTTCGATCAGAACTCTCTGTGAGAAATAGACATGAGGGTGAAAATTTAGCAGTTTGCATTGGCGAATTAAAACGGTTGGCTCGCCGAGCATATCCAAAGTATGTGTCTTGCAAGGAAGCCCTTGATGACGTTGTTCTTACACGTTTTTTTTATCAGGTACTGGTGAAATTGGAAAACGAATTCGTCACAAATATCCCAAAACTATTGATGCTGCCCTTGAGATGGCGTCACGACTTGAATGCCGTCTAGAGGTTGAGAAAATGGAACAGGAGCATACGGTAGCTGCAGTAGTCGCGCCGAGCGCTAATGACACAAGTTCCACTGAGATGGAACAAATACGACTGCAACTTGAGGAACTAAAAACAACAGTTGCTATTCTGAATGCAACTAGATCAAAGAAAGATCTGAGATGTTTTTCATGTGGGCATGTCGGACATTTTGCTCGCGAGTGTTATCACGGTCGTGGTAGTCGGTCGCGTAGTTGGCGTGATGCACCGAGAGGTAGAACTCGCGGTCGGAGCCGGGGATATGAAAATCCACCGGACTCATCTTTAAACTTATAAAGGCTGACGCTGCACCCCATGTGTCAGCATTGAGCTCGTCGGGGGTTTGATCATCAAACGTTTGTAGTATTTCATTAGATGGCTGTGATGCAAAGGCATTGATTGACACCGGATCATGTATATGTCTGGTTAGTGACAGATTTAGGCTATCTAGTCCAATTCTAAACATGAAGAAATTAGACACAAACATTTCAATAGCTGCCTCTTCAGTCAATAATGAACCAGTTAAATTGAAAGGAGTGCTGGAATTAAATTATTAAACTATCACGGGTTGACGATTGTTTAGATGCGTTGTCTGGTGCGACTATCTTTAGTACGTTGGATTGTGCTTCAGGCTATTGGCTAGTTGAAATGGACGAAGTTGATCGTGAAAAAAATGCATTTTCGTCGGAAACAATCTGTACCACTTCCGGGTTATGCCCTTTTGGTCTAACAAATGCTCATGCAACATTCCAACGACTAATGGACCTGGTATTAAGTGGTCTTCATTGGACTGCTTGTTTGGTTTACCTTGATGATGTGATACTGTTCACCAAAACCGTAAATGAGCCAACTTTTCCGGGCCAAGGTCTCATTTTTAGGCGCCAGTAACCCGAATAATAGAAAAAGTTAAACACTTCCCTGTCCCTCGCTCAATCCGTGAAGTTAAAAGTTGTGTATCTTTAGCATCCTACTATCGCCGTTTTGTCCATGAATTTGCTTTACTTGCCGAACCCCTTCTAGAACTAACATGCAAGGATGTAGAGTTTGTGTGGACAGATTAGTGCCAGAAATCATTTGAGACTCTTAGAGATGCATTGACTGACTATCCCATATTGGCTTTTCCGGACTTCCAGAAACCATTCATTCTAATGACTGATGCTTCCAATTTTTCAGTAGGGGCCGTTCTTGCGCAAATACAACATGGGGAAGAAAGGGTTATAGGCTATGCCAGTGCCTCGTTGACAAGTGCAGGACGAAACTGGAGAACATTCGATAAAGAATTTTGGGGTGTGGTTTGGGGTATACGGCATTTTAGACCATAGCTTTGTGGAAAGAGATTTAAAGTCTACACAGACCACAAGCCATTGTTAAACATAAAGTCATTAAGCAATGATAGCGATCCTACTGGCAGGAGAAACCGTTGGTCCATCAAACTGAGTAGCTATGAATTTGACAAGGAGAGGAGAATGCCAACGCTGACTGTATGTCACGTATACCAATTACTCTCAAATTCGACCACATGGAAATTAAAGGATTTAACAAGAAAAAGGAGCAGTTAAATAACTGTATTATGATAGTTGTATAATTCAGGTGTGATACCATGACAACATACTAACATGCATTGACATTCCTATCCTTCGTTGTCAACAAATCACACGTTCTCTCGACAAATGCATAGTATGACACCAGCAATCATGAAGCTATTGAACAGAAAGCACATGTGTGCTCTCCCTTCAACAATCCGGCCAATAAACCAATTTTCTCATTACGATCCAATAACAAGCAGGATATATCATAATTGCCACTATCACGAGACTGCCCACCCATCGAAAGAACGCAAGAAACGTTAAAACAACATCGGATGAGGTCAATAAATAGCTCAATAATCTCAACATAGAGACAAATTCATGAGAAATTCCAATTTCTCAAGCCACCAAGCCAACGGCACCCCCCAATAATAATAATAAAAAAAAAATAGAAAAAAAATAAATAAAAAAGTCTAGTGTATCCAAACAAAACTAGATTGTATTATACATTAAATTCGAAAGGTCCTACCCTATCCCACTCTTACCTGGCAATCCTGCACTATCACTCTCACAAACCAGGACCGGAAAATGGTCGCGTCACTCAAGACAACCATAACATTCCAGTAAGCGACCCCAAGCCGCCAGCTCAGAATTGTCCTACAAGGAAAACGAGAATAACAACACGATAATGCCAGAATAATGAACGAGAATGAACAATGACAAAGAAACAAGTTAAGAATTCCTTAAACGTTTAACAACATGAAGAAAATAATTACTCAAGACCCGTGAACCCTCTGTATTCAAGTGTAGACCTCCATCACGAATAGCAAACATGTGATCACGAGGCACACCACGTTTACTCACAAATGGACGGAAAGTACTGATAAATTGTATCTTTCGGACATTACAAAACTTCTTGATTCTGTTATTTGCCCTAATTATCCAATACTTGGTAACCGCAAAATCCACTGGTCTTGGCAACATTGCTGAATACAAAATTTTAATAGAGGGTTTAATAAATTTCAATGCTGCAAACAAATTATTCAACATTGATGGAAATTCTTCCGGTTTCAGTGAATATATGTTATTAGTGCCCACATGGAAAATTACATAATCACTAAACATAATTTTTCTCCGCAGCACATTATCACTCTTAGCTTTGCGTGTCAGTCGCTCGATAGTCACTCCTGGATAACTTTGCAAATCCAGGCAATTAACGTCGGCCACATGCTTGGCTATCGAGTCCGAAATGAGAAAAGTCTGCTTCTGCCCTACAGAACAAACAAAGCATAATCAACATACAGAATTCATCAATTCTGCTACCCCAAACTTATCGTCCAAGGAAAAAGTAAGATATCTCTTGTATGCATCATTTCTCCAATCGCCATGCAACTGAATCAATTCCGAAGGCACACCTGCTCTAAATGCCAACGTAACCCCCCCCCCCCCCCCCCCCCCCCCCCCCCCCCCCACCCCCCCCCCCCCCCCCCCCGCGAAAACTGTGTGTGGAATAGAGCGACGGATCCAACCCCATTTTTTACAATATAGTACGTAATTTAGATTGAAACATATAGTATGCAATAGCCATGTTCTTCGAAAGAGAAAATAATGGCCTACCCCCATCGAGGGGCAGCAATCTAATCATATTTTCATAAGCTGTAACTGGACAAAAAATTGTGTCGGTCCTCAAAAGAGGTAATTCTAAGACCCGCTCCCCAAACTGAAGTGTTTTTGACCAACGAAATTTAACAATCAAACCTTTATATATGACCGATATATCGTCTCTCAATAAATATTTTTTGGATTTATCAAATTTATTCTCCAACACTAGGTTGGACTTGCGCGCCAACAGGAAAAAGGCAAATAAACAGAGACACCAAAAACAAGCATCAGCAATCGTAGAGATATCCAAATGAGTATATAATCCTTCTAAAATGTATGTAGTCATTGGACTCGCCTGCTTTACACAATGTGGGTTTAATCTATTAATACCTTTTAAAGAAAAATTCAACAAAAAGGAGTTAATATCGATCTCAATGCCTAGCATCATATGTGTTGTACGTACACCAATAATATAGTTCCTAATTGATTCTACAGATCTGAATGATCTGCTCAAAAATTGTGCATACAATGACAGCGTTTCCGTTGTTGCTGGCACTGGATCTAGTCCAAAATGTAAACAAAAAAGTAAGTAGGATTCCCATTGAATCCGCAAGTTTTTCGACGTACCAGTTGCATAAGCATATTTTGTAGAAAGCTTTAAATCCAATCTCAGTTTCTTAAAATCAGAATCTACAAAAGAAATTACACACACAAAGAAATGACCATTTATGCCACCCAATGTTGTTGTTGTTGTTGTAGATCTACTTTAGAGCCTACATCACCTTAGCAAAAACAACCTTTTTATCCTGAATTTCAACGGTTATATATAAAAATTAATGTACTGAAACGTTACGAGTTATCTGACAAGTTGAAGAGATCTGATGTAATTTAACAATTCACACCCACACCAAATTCATCATTAAAGTCTGTACGATGATTCTCCGTGCTCCATCTGCTCAAATGATCTGCTAACCGATTATCAAGACCCCTAACATGTTTTGCCCGCAACTCAAATTCATAAATGGCAGACAAAAAACATATTTCCCTTAAACATCTTTGCCAAAATGCATCCCTAGTTGAACCTTTGTTGATTACAGTGCATGACGATTGGTTATCACACAAAACAACAATTCTCTGTCCCTTCAACTGAGATCCCCACAACTTAAGGGCCACTACTATGGTAAGCATTTCCAATGCATTGATGTGCAAGTTCATAGTAGTTATCGTTTGTGGAAATTCCGCATGAAATAATTGATTTCTGCATATGCCACCACAACCTAACAATGACGCATCAGTCGATAAGACACTGTCAGGTTCGAACCATTCTTCTACAGTCATCATAGAAATTCCATTGTATCTTGGCAAAAACTCATGCAACCATAGTAGATCCCTTTTTAAATACTCTGGAAGAATATGGTATTGAGAATCAGACTTGTAGATTTCCCTCAGAAATTTCAGCAATCTCTGAATGAACACCCTACCCGGTCTGACACAGGTGCTAACAAAGCTGAGTTTTCCAATTAAGGATTGTAACTCACGTTTGGTAGCCGAATCCTTTTGCAACCACACCTCAATCAATATCGCAATTTCTTGCAACCTTTGAGGAGTAATTTCCAAGGTCACTGCCATTGTATCGAACATGACACCCACACAAACCATCCGTGTAGTAGGAGAACAAGACTTCACTTTAGATTCCTCAATACCACATTTTTCCAATGTAACTTCCAGCGTAAGGAAATCCGCCTGAGCTAAATGTAGCACCTCTGCCGAAACTAAATCATCAAGATAATTAAGTAAACAAACACCTAATTTAAACATAATATATGCCACAGCGTTTGTAACACGTTGACAAATTTGAGCTGCTGAGCGTAAACCCATACTAAAAACAGTATCAAACATGAGATGTCCTTCATACATATATCCCACCTTATGATATTCACCCGGACATAGGCTCCACTGTATGTATGCCCGCCTTAAGTCTTTTTTCATTAACAAACAACCCCGTTTCTTAACCTTAATCAAGTTAACTAAATCATCCACCTTTGGATATACCAGAGAAACCTTCTTTCCTAAATAATCTTCTTTATCAATATTATCATTCAGAGCATTATGCTTTGGAAAGCTTAAATCTAGAATGATCCTTCTCTCAAACGTATCTTTTTTCGGCACTCTATTCAGAGGAGAAATAAGCATTGGCCTAAAAAATGGATTACGATTAAATGATCCCAACACGGTTTCACAATTAATTTCCTTAAAAAAAATCCCGCTTTTTGCCAACATTCGGCACAAATGTGGCAACAATGACGAATTTTCCCCTTTATCACTTCAAGATGATCTCCCGTCTTTGAACATTTGTTCCGATTGTAAGCGGAACAGAACCAAAGTCTTTCGGAACTGTCCACTTCCCTAAATCCCGATTTGAATACCTCTGGCTTTGAGTTGGCACCCACCGATTTTCCAAAAACTTTCCTATTTTGCCCTGAATCTTTCAACAAATACTTGTATATAATAGAGTGCTCCAAGTCATTCGTGCTGTCCCCCCAAGACTTTAAACCCAGTTCTATCATTCTTAACCAAGAGGCATACAAGGTTTTTATTCCTTCCAATGAATAAATAGAAGAAAAATAAACCAATTTCTTCAATAAAGCTAATCTGCCCGTTTGTTCCACACTTGAAATTTCATCGCCCGAAATAATGTCCAGTTCCCCAGCAACCAATAATTTAAAGTCTAGCTTCTCAAAATCAATTGCCTTATTAATGTATTCAAATTGCAAATGTGCATGAGGCCATTTTTGTGGGTATCTAACTCTATCCGACGATTTCGCACTAATTCCTGATTTTTTCCTTTAGATTTGCTACTATATTTCCTACTATGAGCACAACTGTCACTTAATTGTTGGTCCGAACTATCTGATTCAGAGCTTTCCTCCTCGGAAGAAAGCAAACCATACCGCTTCATATACTTCTTGGCCTTAGTACATACATTTCTATTTGTCTTTAAATCATTAAGGGTAATTAAGTCGTCATGTGAAGGTGTCTCTTTAACATTGCACTTAGTAGTGTATAATGCACCGGAGTCAGGCTGAACGAAACTTTGCTTTTTCTTCCTCCAACCTGTACCGCTGCACCTCTCTTTTTCCCTTCTCAATCCGCCTCAGCAGCCCCTCCCTCTCCTTCCGTGCCTCCAAACGCCTTTTTTCGCCTTCCACCGTCGCCAATTCTCGTCTCAAAACGTCCAATTCCTCCGCGTCCTCCAATTCACAAACCGGAAATACCGCTCTTCCACCTGGCTCCATCCCACCTGACTGAGCGCACCCAACTTCCGTCGCTACCGAATTGCCAGATTCTGGCGAACAAGCTTTAACAAAGCGTCCCAGCGCAGTATCAGACTTTCCCTGCGCTGACAGTTGTTTGTAATCTTGCACTCGCAGTGCCGATTGTCTTTTAGGCCTCGCTGCCTCATCCGCCATCCTTTCTCAACGAAAAGACTGGATATCTTTTTCTCACACTGCCGACAAATCACTCGGACTCCATTGCAGTTATTATTCAAAATTTCACTAATTATTCTTTTAAATGGCCTCTGAACACTCAGTTCGTCACAGGATAGACGAATTTACGGCCGAAACACAGAATTTATAATATTTAACAAATATTTTGACAATCAGATATCACACCACTGAATTATACAACCTGTAGCACGGATGCGTAAAAAAATAGTATATATATGCATATATCACGTGACTTTGTTCAACCAATGAGCAAAGGTTTACTACGTGTTGCGAGGCGACTAATTTCACAAGAAAAGACTCAACAATTTAGAATAAAGTTAATATAAAACAGGATAATTAAATAAGTATCTATATCGTTGTAGGAAAATACCAATATAGAACTAAATAAAATAATAACATAAGCAAAGACTGTGTCTCAAAATGAATTATTCACTAAGGGACTGGTCATTATTTATCGCCAGGGGGGGGGGGGGGGGGGGGGGGGCTGCCCATGGATAGCGCCGAGGGGGGGGGGGGGGGGGGGGGGGGGGGGGGGGGGGGGGGGGGGGGGGGGGGGGGGGGGGGCCTGATGAAAATGCCGGGGGGCCCCCAAAATACGACTGCGCCAGAGGGGGGGCCCGAAATTTTTCACAGATATGAGGTGGGGGGGGGGGGCCTCCAAATTTTTTAAAATAATTCATGGAGGGGGAGGGGGGGAGGGTCTTGAAACACATCCGTGCACTCTGATCAGGGTCTACACTGGTTGCCATTCAGTCAGTCACACATCTATCATACACAGTTTAGATCCTCCTTTCTAGCAAAAAGTATTTGGATTGCCCCAAAATAGTGTCTGAATAATTAAGGTAAATACCAAGTCCAAGAACTGGACATGCTGCAGATAGCGATTCAGCGGGGGGGGGGGGGGCCCGCCCCCCCCCCCCCACCCGCCCCCCCCCCCCCCCCCCCCCCCCCATCAGAAATCCCGATTTGAGCGTAGAATGCAGGAAATGGCTTCCTCAATTCAAAAATTTTCCGGGGGGGTCATGCCCCCGGACCCCCCTACCCAACTTCCTCGCACCACTCAGTCGACGAACGAGCATATCCCGATTTCTTTTTTTTTTATTTACAAAATATTCAGCGTAGAATGCAGGAAATGGCTTCCTCAATTCAAAAAATTTCCGAGGGGGGGGGGGGGGGGGGGGCATGCCCCCCGGACCCCCTAGCCAACTCCCTCGCACCGCTCAGTCCACGAACGAGCATACCTCCTTCAAGTTCCATGTGGGCCCGGCCCCTCCCCCCCTTGGTGAAATCCTGGATCCGCCACTGTGCTGAACATTTGGTACGATTTTGATGGTAACAATGTTATTACCCTCGGATCAGCTACGCAAATAGAGTAGATCCTTATGAGACGGCTCATCTGGATCTACACTGCTTGCAAAACTGCTACATGTATAGTCTAGATCGAGATTATATAGATACATGTACTGCAATAAACTGTACTGTAATAAAGAGTGATGATGATGATGATAAGCATCATGCAATTGAATATATTACCATCCGAATGGCCAGTTTACATGGGGTGGGGTTGAGTTGGGAGCATAGGTGGGGGGGGGGGTGGCCTCGAAAAATATATCTATGATGGAATAGGTGGGCCCTGAAAATTTTGCTAAAGCTACTGGGGGGCCCTAGAAAAAAAATCAGATTATTGGAAAAATTCATCCAGCCCCCCATCCCGGTAATAAATAATGACCAGTCCCTAAGAAGGTGATAAAATATACACGGAAATGCTAAAAATAGATAACCAACATTTTTATAATATAAAAATTCCCAATCAGTCAAACTGATGTGCGTACTGCTACTCAGAATATTACACCACAAGCTGGACAGGAATCAACAGAGAGTATTCTGACCATCAATATTGCACCAGAACAGGACAAAGACCCAGCTCTCAAGTTTGTGAAGGACATGCTTAAACGTAATGATGAACCACTTTACCGTAATGGTACTAATCTAACAGCAGAACTCGCGTATTTCTGCAAACAGCGGGACAAGTTTAAACTATTAGACGGCATCCTGTACAGACACGCTACTGACCCAAATGGTATCCAGCATCGCCAAATTGTAGTACCAAAACAACTCGCACAGGTTGTGTTAGAGGCACAACATAGCTGCGTAACAGGCGGCCACCTGGGGCCAGAGAAAACACAACAGAAAATTCAGCTGAAGTATTTTTGGTATGGCATGCATTCACAGATTACGAAATGGTGCAAATGTTGTGATAAATGTGCAGCAGCAAAGTCAGATTCAATCAAACCACGTGCTCCACTTGTTCAAGAACAAACTACAAATCCGTTTGAGCGCTTGGCAATGGACATTGTTGGCCCAGTTACAACTTAACTTGAGGGAAACCGATTCATATTGGTTGTGACTGATTACTTCACTAAATGACCGGAAGCTTTTCCTCTGAAAGATCACAAAGCAACAACTGTAGCTCGGGTCCTTGTTGATGAAATAATCTGCAGATACGGCATTCCACTGAAACTTCACTCGGATCAGGGTCGAGATTTTGAATTCAAGGTCATTCAATAGATGTGTTCACTTTTAGACATAAACAAGACAAGCACTACACCATATCACCCGGAATCAGATGGACTTGTCGAACGGTTGAACAGTACGCTTGTTCAAATGTTAAGGACTGTTGTAAATGATGACCAAAAAGACTGGGACAAGACACTTCCAAAGGTTTTACTAGCATACCGCTCTAGTGTGCATTCCACCACAAAGTTTACTCCCTATTTCCTTATGTTTGGAAGAGAAGTACAACTGCATGTAGATGTGACGTGGTTTGTGGGAGAAAGATTCCAGTCTCAAAACGAGTATGTACAAAAAACAAAAACTCAACTCGATGAAGCATTCCAGATGGTGCACTCTAATAGCAAAAATGCATTGAAACAACAGAAAAATATATATGACAAGAAGATACATGGGTCACCATTTGAGAGAGACGATACAGTAATGAGTTACTGTCCAGCCATGAAACAGGGATTGTCGAGAAAGCTTCATAATTGCTGGAATGGACCTTGGACCATCCTGAATAAAATATCGGATGTCATCTACCGGGTAAAGAAGGACGGAACAAGAAGGAGGATGGTGGTCCATTTTAACAGACTGCGAAAGTTTGAGTCACTACCCCCTGAAAACACTAGGCACGAAGTTGCAGTAGAAACCGGTCATCAAGTCGTAGAAGAGCAGAGTAATAAGAATACTCAGATTCAGAATCAAGCAAAGGTGATGGATGGCCATATATTAGGCTTAGAACCACGAGCACATCCAAGGTCTGGCATCTTATTAGGTGTACCGGATAAGTGGCCCGCTGATGATTTTGTTGGTACTGACGAAGTACAAGCTGATGAAGGTACTGATGACTCTGTAAACAACAACATATCCCCACAAAGTAGTGATGGATCTGACTCTGACAGTGAGCTCGATGTTGACACACGGTGTGCCTATAGGACGCGATCAGGAAGGAGAACAAACCGACCTGAGCGTCTACGTGATTATGTGGTCTAATACTTAGATCGCATTATCACATGTATATATAAATAGATTGTACATACTCAAGGACACACATGTCCATTTCATACCCAATTAGTTTGTGAATATATATGTAACTAAACACCGATAAGTAACGGTTTGCAATTATTACACCGATAAGTAGCGGTTTGTAATTATTACTTTGGTGTCAACACAGCAGCTATCATATGTCTCATAATATCTGCTATTATATCTATTACCTCCCTTTATTTGACTCTCAACCGATTAGCCAATGAAATTGTAGCAGCCTCGTGGTTCCGGGAGAAGCTGAGAGACCGCTAGAATGTAAACGCGAGACGGCAAATAAACGAAGTCATAAGAAGGAGAAACCTGGTTGTTGGTAAGCTAACACGTGTAATGATGGTGCTGATGATATGTGGCTGTGACTGGAGAAATGGAGCTTATGGGATTTGCGATCAGCTGATGATATACGTACTTACTGTCGTTCCTGTTATTCAACACCTAACCAAGCCGTTCGACTTCTGATGACGCTTTGTTACATTTGTTAGAAATCTGGCAGTTTGTTGTCTGTGACCTTGTATATATATATATATATATATAGATATATAATCCGTCAATATATGGACATAAATTGATATTTCCCCCAAACTTGAAATAGTGATTTCAACACAAAATTAGTGTATTTAGCGCAATGCACGTGACTAGACGGGAATGTACTCTTCCAGTATTTTCGTCTCTGGCGAGGAAGAGGCTAAAAGTCAGCGACTGGAAGTCGTAACATAGAACAACAACACATTGAAGACGGAAAAAGTTTAGAGAAAAAAACGACAACACATTTCTGGCATAAGAGTCAGAAAGATGACTGTACACGTTCACGTTTTGCACTGGTATGCAAGTTTACATTATTTACGAATGTATATGCCATAAATAAGGGTTGTGTTACAAAATAATGTGTGACGTTTCATTACACAACTCTGAAAGAATCTGTATGAACCTGTATGTATTGTGGTAGAATTCAATTTTTGTCGGGTTCGAACTAATTCGGGAACGAAGTCGGGATTTCGCAGATTTTGCTATTAGGGTAGTGGTCGTTGAATGCTTTTGGTATGCTGAGTCCGAAAATCATTCTTGTGATTGCCGGAAATGGGAGCATGACCTTCATTTTAGCAGGTTTCTATGGTAACCCATTGGATTTATTGCTGAAAAACAGTCATGCACCTCTTAATCGTTTACGTGTCATATCATTTTTGTTTTTCATCATAATCTTCTACAAATGGTACCAAAATGACACACATTGATAGCGCTATACGTGACCATAACATAACTTGCTAGCTTACATATATTCTTCGGCAAAAAATGATTTTCTTTCGCATTTTATAAAAAGAATACTGCTGAAAATGCAAAACACATCATGTCAATCCACGTAACAATATGAACAATCTGTAAATTGTCTATATTTACCAATTATAATATACATTTGAAATATAGGGTTTATATTTAGTAAGATTTGCCTAAGGATATTTTCCCTATGACGTCATAAACCAAGATGGCCGCCGCCCACATAATACGTATATTATACAAGTGCTTATAACTTTTGAACGGAACCATTCTTGATTAAGTCATCCTTCGTACTGCAAGATCTTTAAACCATTGACCTTAGAATTGTGATTTGGTGTGTCAATACCCAGGTTTTTGACTATGATAAAGGCAATACTATAATGTAAATAATCTGTCTGATTAGTTTGTAGTATTTATTGATAAATCAGAAAAACTACATCTGAACTGAACGTAAAGGATCATTTATTAAACTTGACATTCCACTGCCATGCAATAGCAGTTTCTCAATAGTTTTCATGTAAATTTCAATTTCAATGAGTAGATAATGAAGATTATGAGGTCTTACGGCCCAGCAACTCATGTCTCCAGTCATAATGGTCGATGGTAATGAGGCATGTTTAAGACAGTGGCATCTGTGCAATAGAACAATGGTAGGCTGCATAATTATTTCCAGACGGGAATCGAAATAGCAACCTTTGGTATGACAAAAATAAGAGTCATTATTGCATTCAAAGTCATTTAACATTCTGATTCATACATGTACATGTATATGCATTGAAAACTGAGTATATATGATATGTTCCATGTATTAATTAGCGTTGTCACAACAGGGATTACTACATAACCAGATTAATTGAAATGTACTAAACACAACAATTGGTGGACATACATGTATATTGGATTAGGTAATAACTATCGGAAGCATGCTTCCAGACCATGTAGTGATTCCTACTAATTATCATACAGTTCTGTCCAAAAGTCATGTAGCAGCAGATATCCGCACATTCACTGTACATAATCGGTAGGCGGTAATGTATAGTGAATTTGAGAATTGTTGCGTTCGATCGTACGTGCACCCGTAATTATGGTTAGTTCCGATATTAAACTTGTTTTGAATATAAAATGATTTTGCCTCAACATTTGTTTTGTATGTGTACCATGTAAACCAGTATCAAAATCCCTCAATTGCTGTGTTATGTACAAGTATATGCACGTAGTATGCATGTATGCATAGTATATATGCTTCAACTATTTGGTTGAGAAATAACAGTAGTGCATGTATGATCAAGTACATGTTAACCGCATAATTAATATATCACCAACAGTGATCCAACACAGTATCATGATGCAACCGAATATGATAGTGTATGCGTTTACATGATAGTGTATGTGTTTACGTCTCCAAAACATTAATGTCATATGCAGACGGTGACTTATCCAAACGATCAGGGGATGGATCCTACTATTAAAGTATGTCATACACAATACAAACTCATGATCTACCGAGTATCGAACAGCGCACTTCCAGATTAACAGTCTGGTCCATCACTACGACAATACAATACAATTACATTATAATGGTGCAGACGTTTTGTATACACTATAACTATGTAACGCTCGTTCGATCATGTGATGGGAACGATGGATGTAACTGCATATGATAAATACACATACACAAATTTCAAATTGGTAATTATATTTGTGAATGCATGTCGGAAAAATTATTACTTAATATATCTCTTAATTGACGGCGAAATATGACATACTTTTCGGATAAGAAATGTGCTCTGAAAAAATAGTTAACCTTCTCATTTTCCTTCCATTTTAAGAAATACCACATTAATGAATATGTTGACCTACGACTAATCATCGCCAGGGGTACAGCAGTATTTCTAAAGTAAGACCGATTCGAAGTTTATGTCAGTGTATTAGTCAGTATGCACAGACTATTCAGACACACAGTGAAATTATATGTTGTAGACTTTCTCATAATAGTAAGATAGTTAATCATATCTGATATCATCACAATCACTTTCATCAGAAACGTTCTCAACAGTGGAAGTGTTCGAACAATATGTACAGGAACAGATATCAATATATGGAAAACCAGCCAAGAGACAGGCACATGTACGCGACAATGTGCAGTTCAAGTCATTGCAATACAGATGTGTGATGTAACGTAACTGCACTGGAGCACATTCCTTGTTATACAATTTGGGCGTCAGTTGTTGGTTTTCATCTCTCCCCCAGCCGCACTCTGTTGGATCTTTCAATACTGGCGCTTCAACGTGACTTGACTGACATCATATGCTTGTCTGGTAATTGAGCTCTCAGTGCATGCTGTCTGAACGCGTCTTCGGTAGGAGGAAGCATGGCCCCAGTTTTATATGTCGTTGATGCCAGTCTATATCGTAATTCATCCAGTGTTCCATGAGGCTTCTTCTCTTTACTGTACAGGAGTAGAGCAAACTTTCTGGCTTCGCTCACTGCTGTATCCTGCGACAAGGAGACACCGAATTCGGACAACAATTCAACTTCGTCAGTGTGTTCCGAAAGCTTATTGAATGCAGTGCGTTTTCCAATTTTGTACATGCCATTTGTCGTATCTTGTCGTATCACTTCCGGTTAGTGAATGTACCGGTGGAAGACAGGAACACACTTTTTCACCGAAGCGATTTGCGATAGAATGCATAGGAATAAATCTCTCCCGTGTTACGACTTTCCCAGCATGGCCTTGCGTGCATGTAAATCTCCGACGCCAGAAGACCTACGCTATAATAATATAGTAACAGGACCAATACGTCGGTGTCGTCACATCGTACCAGGATCCTCGAGTGGGTGGTGGTCAGGTCGACTGCGTGCAGCAACATTCTCGTGTCAGCCTCTTCGTGTGTTGAATATAGGTCATGAAGCAACGTTGTGCCATACTTCTTAATTGATTTTACGATTCTACCATCACCATATACACCAGCAATAAAATCGACTTCGTTTGCGAGAGTCGCGATTGTGCATTAAGTGATATGTACTCACTAACAAAGGCAGCTAGAGCTGACTTGTTAGCAGTACTGTTCATGTATATGCTCTGTAGCTGGGTACGTCGCGGGATCCTGTTATTAGATGGTTGGGGGATATATCGTGGATTCCCCGACGATGGCGTTCTTGTGTCTTGATAGAATTTGGATTGTCGTATCTGTCGAAGACAATTGTGATATTGTCCGTCGCGTCTTCATCGCTCTTTAACAACCTTAACATCTTATTCATGACACATTCAGCCAACTGATCGAATGTCTTGAATAGCGAGTCATTTAGCGAGTGGAAAACTGCCATTCCATCTATTATGTACGAGGTTGCAAAATGTATGTGTCAATGGCGGAAAAATGTCGAGATTTAACATACATGGTTTTATTATTGTTACATGTCCCGATAAAAATACCGGCAGTATATTCCCTCGTCGGGAATAATTAATTTGAAAACGAAATGTGCAATTTAGTTTTGCTGTGTTTAAGAATTTAGACGCGTTTTGAGGGGCGGATCTAGAGGGGGGGGGGCGGGCCGGGTTGCACCCCCACCCGTTCAGCCACGGAGTTTACATAGATCACAGTTTACCACCAGTTGGAGTCTGAATTTAAATGCCGTAAACCCGCCCCCACCCCACCCGTTCCCCAAATGCTGGATCCGCCCCTGTGTTTAATCTGCAAATCTCTGGAATGTGTGTGTATTTGCTTTCTATTATTTACACGCCTCCGACTAGAACGGCCATTTGTGCATCGGTGCAGTCTGATCATTGTCTGCAATGATTGCAAATATACTAGTAAAATTGCTACACATTCATATAACCATATTTACAAGCGGTCATTTTAAAGAATATTTACATTGTTATCAATCGGCTATCGTACGCTGATTCAATGTGCTATTTTTGAAAGTCGCTAAAAATTACGTGAGTGGTAAGTGGTAGCAAATACAGATACAAATCAGTAGCTAGGCTACGTCCCTGGTGGCTACACTTATGTTCGCTACCATTATGTTCGCAGTAAATATGCACGTGATACAATACCAACACACTAAATACTAAAACATGGTTGGCCCAGTGTCACCATGATGCGATATGCATATTTGGCACTACCATACTATGTATATGATATGCTTATTTTTCCAAATTGTAATATTCGACAGGCGAAACAGTAAATTAAATTAAATTAATTTATCCAAAATACGTGTCCCAGTTAATGAGCCAGCTGTTTACATTTTCTTTAATAAAAGTAACGTTTGCGGGCACTCTTTCACGCAATATGAACAGGGCCGTTTAGCACAATTAGTAAAGAGCGCACAAATGCGCCCCGGGTTCGATCCTCAATTTGTAAGTACATGTATATCTGATGGTGGTCGCCAGACACGATAAGTTTGATTTCTTTGAGTATTCCGGTTTCAACCCAAATTAAGAAACATACAGACGCGTCCATCTAAGCCGACTACAATTGTTCCCGCGTTTGTATTGTATAAATAATTATAAATACAGTTTAAAAGAAGTTTAAGGAATGGTCTGAGCAAATGCAAGGTTCTGACAGTTGCAACAAAACGCCACAAAGACGAGGAAGTGAAATTGACAGATCAGAGGCAGAAATAGATATAGGAGTGCTCGTGGACAACAAATTATGTTTTTATTCCCATATTCAAGCAGCAGGTAGATAGTACAATGGGACTGATCAGAAGAACATACACATTCCTGGATGAAATTAGCTTCAAATACTTGTTCCAAGTCCTTAGTTCGTCCACACTTAGAAAATACGGAAGCAGTATTGTCACCACATCTGAAAAAAGAATATAGAGTGTATTGAAAATGTACAAAACGATTGATTTTGAAAAAGCATTTGACTCGGTTTCGTGGAATTTCATCAGGAACACACTATATTTTTTTCCAATTTGGGAACTCACTAACAAAATGGCTAGATGTCTTATACAGAAACTCTAAACTAGCGGTACTTCAGTGTGGCCACCTCTCTTCCTTTTGTAATGTCGGTCGTGGGTGTAGACAAGGAGATCCTCTATCACCTTACCTATTCATGCTATGTGCAGAAATATTAGCAATCAGAATACGAAATAATAGTCACATTAAGGGAATTATGGTAAATAATACAGAAATCAAGCTTTCAAGCTTCGCAGACGACACTTCACTCGCACTAGATGGCAGTGAATCCTCATTGAATAATACATTAAAGGAATTAAACAAAATTGAAAACATATCTGGATTGAAAGTAAACTTTGAGAAGACACATGTTATATGGATCGGTAAAAAGAAATTAGCTCTGACACAATTAAAACAAAATTTAAAATAGCCTGGGGACAAACTGACTTCAAACTTGTGGGCATACATTTCCATGTTGATTTAAATAAAATGACGGACTTTAACTTTAACCCGAAAATAATAAAACTTCAAAAATCAATTAACCACTGGAAACGTAGAATACTTACACCATTAGGTAGACTTACAGTAATTAAAACCTTATTAGTACCAACATTAAACCACATGTTCATATCATTACCGAACCCAAACGACAAAATCCTAAAAAAAAAAATAGTATGTTATATGAGTTCTTGTGGCTAGGCCCTGCAAGAATTAAAAGTTCAGTAGTTACAACAAGCTATATAGAAGGAGGACTAAGAATTATAAATCTTTCCGCATTTGTTAAATCATTAAAACTAAGTTGGATTAGAAGGATAATAGTGAACAATGGCAAATGGATAGATATACTAAAACAATATGTTGATGTTGGGCGATTATTTTCCATGGGAACAAAATATATTGAAGAAAAGTATGTAAACAATAATCCATTTTGGAAAGATGTTTTTAGAGCATATACAGAATTAAATTCAAAAACAGATTTAACAAACCAAGATAAATTTATTAGCCAGCAATCTTTTTTACAACACAAACATCAAAATGGGTGGCACAACAATTTATTTGAAAAATTTATATGAAAAAGGAATTAGATTCATAAATGACATGTTAGATGGAGACAATAATATTTTTACATTGGAACAGTTTAAACAGAATACAGGCATAAACATTAATTATCTTCATTACCACGGTCTGTCATCTTCATTAAAATCACTATTCCAAAAAACAAAAAAAAAAAAACATCAAATATTAATAACACAAAAGTTAGAACAACCTATCATACCAGCACCTTTGAGAACAATTCTAAGATCATGCAAGGGTTCTAAGGACATGTATAGTATACTAAACAAAAAACACAGAAACACCTACCGGCAAACAAAAATGGAATGCTATATACGAATTTAATGCAAACAATTGGAAATATATATACCAAGAACCATTTAGAACTACAAAAAGTACAAGGTTAAGATGGTTACAAGTTAGAATAAATCATAATATGAGCCGCGTCGCGAGAAAACCTGTCTCCGGGAGTCTAACGACGTCACAATATATGACGTAGTGAACTTATCTGACGTAATTTCAGCCGATATTTACAATTGTCGACGTTTGTCAGACCGCCATGTTAGATTTGTTCCATTGTGTTAAAGTTATCTAACGAACAGAATATATCTATAATTGGGCGTATGTGTGTGAAAAAAACGAAACCGTCTTCGATCTGTCATGGATCCTGTCTGAGAATGTATTGGATGAACGTCAGACTGCCGTACTAACGGTCGTACGATCGAAATCCACCATTTTTATTCGAAACTGGCACATCTTATATTATGTTTTTATTAACAATAATGGCGTAAAGGTAATTTTCTTTTATTATTTTGCTGCTGATATCACATATACAAATGTTTGTCTGTTATTGATATGTGTTTTTTATGTTCCGTTATTTTGACATGTAATATTTTCTTTGACACAGTTTACAGATAACTGTCCACATTTACTGCTATCGACCACCAAGGTGAAAACTCTGTGTAAGCTACATTTTTTTATTTACATACAGATGGTCGGCAGCATATTTGTAGACCGTTGTAGCCTGGGCCTGGTTTCCCGCAAAACTATATGTTACAGATCTGGTTAACTCGACGCGAATTTTCAGTTTATTGCTCAATTCTTTCTTTCTAATATACATGTAATGTATAAAATTAACCTTTAGCGCAACCTTTACCTGCAAAAACAACACAGCCATGGATGTTACGATGTCTCATCTGTGCATATGCACCGTCTGATCAGAACATAGGATGTCCGCCATTCAGTCACTAGGGAATCCTTTCTCGATTACCGACATGATATGGGTCGCCGATCTTGCATTTATTGCATATATTGTAAGGTCCGTTTTTTTCAGCAGGTGGTCCAAGTACAGCTCTAAGCGGGACGATGTCGTGAACATTCGACATTTCTGTTGTCTGCATATGAAAAGCTTAAATCTGCACACTGACGTGTGTGTCATGTTAATATAATACATATATACGGTGGGATGATATTTCAAGGCAACATATGTTGGAGACATTAGTATCATGGACCGTGATCTGCACCACTTGTGGATATTTTTTATTTTTTGCAAAATGACCCCCTTTTCTGCATAATGGAAGTCTCAAACTTAACATGAAACAGTTCATTTCAGTTACTTAGGGGGTTATGTGTTAATCGTCAAAGGTTGTAGCAGCATTGTCAATGAAAACATAGCAGTATGGACAAACTTTTAAAAATCTAATATCATATCCACAGGAATCTTCGGAATGTCAAATTATTGGTGGATTAACTGTGCAGTTGGTCATATACATGCACAGACGGACGGATGGATTGACGCATCCACACATGCACAACGTGTGATTACTGGCATTTAACCCATTTAATTTATGAAGTATCTCCCCTGTGTATCACAGTATATTATAGTACATATATCAAGTAAAATAAAATACAAAGTCCTCGGATTTTGATCAAATACAATAGTGTGTATTGTGATAATATAAATAGAAAATTTGCATTATGAAAAGCAAAAAAAGATATAAAACTTCCCGACACATCATCAGGGCCGTAACCAGGAAGCCAACAACGAGGAGGCAGTGGTCATGCCCCACCCCCTCCACCCACAAATAGAGCAGATTCTGATGACACGGTCGTTATGAGTTGGCTCATCTGTGTCTACACGGTTTTGTTGAAATTTTCGAATTAACTCGGGTTACCACATCTTTGACACACTTCCTGGTGTTTGTTTCTGTATTAACACAGCTCGTGTGCAAGGTATGTGCATGAGGATGTGATAAATAAGTTGGATCACGTTTGTGTATGAATAATATCGTCTAGCATTACAGGATCCGGACCCGGATACGGATAGCAAAACGTCTGATCGAATATCAACATGATTAATGGAAGAAACTATTTTTAGTTGAAATTAACATGAAAATAAGTGTAGTGTGTCTTATTGTCATGAGTATTTGAAAAGCATAATAAAGGGGGTTGAATAAATGCTGTTTATATCTGAAGTAACCCATTATGTTATACCTGAATTTTAAAATCGAAGTCGCTGTCGGTGCAGCTGAATTTTGTCCATTTTTACAGTAACAGTGTTTCGACGTAACCAACGACACGGACATGTCCATTATGATTGCAATGCTTATTATGACAACCGTGTAGTCTAACTCGAGCCAATATTGAAGCCATCGTAAATAAATAGGATATTTAATCAGATACAATACCGAATCTACCTAGCGTGGACGCCGCCATTTTGCTTTGAATCACGTCACTGGATTTGTGACGCATGGCGAGGGAATGACGTCAAAACATGACGTCACGCACGTTCAAGCAATTACGTTTAGTATGCGGTATAAATTAAATACATGATTAGTGCTGTAGAATATAAATTATATTCGCTTTCGCCCCGACAACTTTATAGGGGCTCGCTAAAGCTCGCCCCAATAAAGCTGTCTACGGCTCAACTGAATATATTTTATATTCGACGGCACTAACCATGTATATAACTATATTCGGTAACGTCGTTTGACGTGGCTTTTACGTGACGTCTCATTTGCTCAAACCACCTGAAGTTGTGTTGTATAAAATATAATATCTTAATGACTATTGCAGATATCATGATCAAATAAAAAGCATTCAATTCATCATACAAATACCATTGTCATAGTAACAAAATGTTAATTTGACCAAGAATTTCCCGAAGATAGGTTTTCTCGCGACGCGGCTCATATATTAGTGACAAATACCTTCTTATACAGGATATGAGCTGTTAATAACAATGTATGTAATCTATGTAGCTCGGATACAGAAACCATTAGACATATTTGTTGGCAGAGTCCCCAAACAGAAAAATTGCTAACTAATTTGACAGAATTGCTAAGAAATAATAACATAACAATAGAACTAACAGAAAAGTCTTTCCTATTTGGGCTTTTCGAAAATACGATGTCTGAAGTAGTTAAAATTATTTTTATGGAAACAAAACCATATATATACCGATCAAGAACAATAAAACAGAATTTATATTTCACTGCACTAAAATCAAGACTGACAGAAACATACAAAATCCATCGTCAAATTGCGCACGAAAACAATACATTAGATAAATTTGACGCAATATGGGACAATAATTACAAAACTATATTCATGAATGCACAACACCCTTGAATGAACAGCTAATAAACAATGATAATATTAAATAGAATTGCATGTCAACTTAACAATACCTTACTATAATCAACCAGCCACCAACCTTCCATGTCTTTTACTTGATTGATAATTGCATCACACTTTTTTTCCCCTTGTTTTATGTATGTTTGGACATGTTTTCATTATGTTAATTACATGTATATTGTATGATCTTTGTCGCCCTCTTTAACCCTTGCTGTGCTGTATTAAGTAGTGTCGTCTAGTGTTCTTTTGTCTTTCTTTTTTCGTTAATCCTTAACAAAGACACGTTTTGACAGCACACGATTCTACGGAAGCCTATTGGGGCCATTTTGTCTTAGTACTTATGTATTACGTATTATGTCTTACGTATTACGTCTTATGTGTTAGGTCTTAGGTATTAGATTAGAGACAAAGCGGGAATTTAATAAGAAATCTCATAAGTAATCATGATGGCGGACGATCGAGCAGCAAGCGTTACAGAGGAAGATGAGGTTAAGTCTACAGATGATGTAAGTATATTCAACCTACACACATGCACATTGCTTTATTATTTGCTATGCGTGTGCTTTTTTATGCTACCTTTCAGTAATAACCGTTTTGGTTCGAAAACGTGTACAGTTAATGTACGTTTAGACCCGGGTATTTGGTATGGGTAGGTATTTATTCCAATCTGATTAGCTACAACTCTGATCACTCTCCGCACATATATGTAGGCCTAGTTAATTATTAGTACACAGTCAGGCCCGTACGCAGAGGCGGTGCCCCCCCCCCCCCCCCCCCCCCCCCCCCCCCCCCCCCCCCCCACCCCCCTAACCAACCTCCATCGAGGTACATTTCTATTTAAAATGTAGATCGCTTATGCATCAGTGAATGATGTAAATCCCCCTCCGGGGGAATAGCGGGACTTATATTATTGTCAATTTAAAGCCCCGGTAAAAGTCCTGCACTGCGGGGCAACATGGTCTGTGAAATCCCCGGTAAAATGCCCCGCAATGCCCGGGGGCAATTTGGTTTGGTAAAAGTCCATATGCCCGCGGTAAATTTTTATTCTTGAATTATAAAATGCTTGCGTCATCTAGCTGTTGTTTACAGTCATAAATGTGTAACATGGAAGTCGACATTGCACTTTATGAAAAAAATATAAAACAATAATTTACAATATGAGTTTTTATGATATATTATGCATGATAAAACGTATCACATATTAGCACATATTTTGTCAAATTTAATTTACTTTAGACCCGACTCACATAATGCAGTGATATCTAAGAATTAATGATAAGTTAACAAATACTGTCATTTGTTTTGAACACTAATATGGCAAACTTATGTCACATATGTTTATTATCATGGAATAATTAAAATGATCCTGAAAATGTAGTAAAGAACATGACTACCGCAGGTATATGAGAAGCAGCTGATGATGACGACGGGAATGGGTCACATCTTGAATGAGGGGTTGGAGGGATAATTTTGTATAGTCTATTCAGTTGAATATTATTAAATAAGTGCATGGCACATGCAAAAAAAGTGTAACTGCAGATTTTGTTACATGTATGATGTTTATTTCGTCTTTAATTAACCGCGAGCTTAAGTACCGCGGGTATATGGACCTAGTGTAATTAGTTACATAAAAAAGCAATTTTTCGCTATTTTGTGTCTTTTCTGCCTTCAATTTTTGCAGAAACACTTAGCCATTTGTTTGCGTCTAAAAGTTTGTACAAGCTTCGTAATCATGGTATAACTTATAACTAGGCATAACTTTAATAATACTTGACGGATTGATATAATACATTATTTTGAAAATTGTCCAATCTGTGTTATCACTGATAACAATTGTAATAATGTGATATATTGTTTCAGTCCAATACGTTTTTTTTTTGTTTAATTCATTTTATTGACAACAATTTGGATCCGATATCAATGGCACAGTTGCCGTGATATTATTGATTGCAAGTAGATGGAAATGTGCTGGTATACCATATACATCAATGATCATGTAGTTGTTGGATTTGTTTACAAAAATAAGCGTTGACAGACAGACTCGAACATGTAGTGTATCACGATCCGGGTCTATGCTGTGTATTCCATTAGCCACAACAAACCATCGGTGCATGCGGTATTTAAATTACATCATTATACGTAATAGTAAAGCTGTCTGATCTGGATATACATTGTTTGCAAATGTACTGTATTACCCATGCTCATCGGTACGGATATACACTGTTCAGTCGTAATATTTTACTAATTGTATTATGTAATGGTTTAAAACATTTAAACATGATTTCTCTTCACGTTCGGGGTCTATGCTGTGCACACCATAAGTTACACCAAATTAGTATATGATGAAGCTAACAGTATTATATTGTTGTTTGCTAAAACTAACAGTTGTTGTTTATCTTAATCCCACATTGTCAGAATGGCTGTGTATTTCAAAAGGTGTGAACAATAATATGTTATTGACGTTTCACTGTAATACATGAACATGAATGGTGAGGGGGGCATATAGTGTTGCCGGTGTCCGTACGTCCGTCCGTCCCGAAACCTCAAGGTCAAGGTCACATATTTGGCAGTCCCGAAACCTAGCGATTGGGTAAATGGCGTATATTTTCTGTTTCCTTGCTCCGATCTGCTTCATATTTTACACACGCATTGCTCCAGAGATCCCCTACCGCCCTGTGATACACTTCCGTGCCACCCTCGCTGAGCATAGGGTCATGGTCACAAACTTGGCGCGTCCCGAAACCTTAACACTCGGGTAAATGGATTATATTTTCAAAAAGGTCGAGCAACACCAGGGGCACGTCATTGTCTTCTGTCAACTCTTGTTATTCTTTCAGATAGATGATGGTTGTATAAGAGCTAGAATGCAGGCACTTGTACGTAGCATTGGTACTGCAAAAAAGAACAAACAGAAGTCAATGATCACATTTGAAAGGTAAATTGATGCAAATATGCTCATCAGTTGAAAGTGTTAAGTAGGATGTCAACTAAAATCTTCATTTTTCTCACTATCAATACTTTTCCGATCCTTGTTGATCATTGAGTACTACTGTCATTCCGAGAGTTGTGCATAGTTTCACGTTCAGTGTCTATGTGTCCCATGTACATTGAGTAGCATTAATCCGGTGCTAGGTGGCGTTTGTGTCATTGACCGTGCCAATTTTGGTACATTATGTGACACAGATGAAGGAATAGAATCAAAACCTATTCCTCACGTATTTTGTCTGGTAGTAAATTGTGTGCATCAATTTACTTTTTCTGTTCATTTAGCTGGTGGTCTGAAGAACACCCATGTTAAATCAACTAATGGATCTTCTGGATGTCTAGTTGTCCTTCCGTTCATACATTTTTAGTGCGCCTTCCGAAGGAAGGGGTGCTTATGGCATACCCCTAGCGTCGTAGGCGTCATTCAATCTTCAAAAATTCAAAGCCTTAACCCTTACTACGCTGAATAAATTTTGCCGTCTGCTATTATCAATAATTCTTAACAAACACATATTTTGGCAGAACATGATAATCGTCTCCATTGGAGAGGATTCTCATGTGATGCCAAAAGGTGTTTTTAGTAATAATAAATAGGGTGAACAATAGAAAAAAAGCAGACAACAATTTCCGTTTCCCGCTCTGTAAGGGTTAACACTTGTGTAAATGATCCATATTTTCTGTTTCCTTGATCGGATCGGCTTCATATTTCACACACGCATTGCTCTAAATGTCCTCTACCGCTCTGTGACAAATCCACGTCTGTGCCGCTCTCGCTGAGCCTAGGGTCAAGGTCACATACATGACGGTCCCAAAACTTTAGCATTCTGGGTAAATGGACTAGATATGTTCCCAGGTCAAAGCACCACTAGGCGCGCTTCGTTGTCTTCTGACAACTCTTGTTAATCTTTTACTCCATACACATGACTTTGGATGCCTCAGCACAATCCAATAGAAAAGGCTCTTGAAAAAAAGTGTTGGATCTGTACAGATTGCTTTAATATGAACTATTTGAACTGTTCTTCCACTGTTTTCCAGTCTGTGGGAAAATGTGTTGCAAACAGAGACATATCTGAAGAAAATTACCTTTGTAGAATGATATGGAATAGTATTCCAATTTCTATAAGACGTTCCACATCATTGCATTAATGTTCACGCAATTGTCTTAACTCAGTGAAGTGTTGTTGATATTAGTAGAGCTGACTAAGGGTCAAGTTATACCTATGTTAATTGTACCACCCACCAGCATTACTTATTGCGAAATCTCCCCACGCAGTTATATTTGGCATTGTGAATGTAAGTGGCACATTGCGTCACCAGGACCAGTTATCATGAACATCATTCTGTTGTTTATATTTCCCTGACATTTATATGAACCTTGTCAATCATCAAAACGGAAATCATAAGATTTAAGACATGAAACTTAAGACATGAGATGTAAGACCTAAGATGTAATACCTAAGACCTAAGACATGAGACGTAATACCTAAGACATGAGACGTAATACCTAATACCTAAGACATGAGACGTAATACCTAAGACATGAGACGTAATACCTAATACCTAAGACATGAGACGTAATACCTAAGACCTAAGACATGAGACGTAATACCTAAGACCTAAGACATGAGACGTAAGACCTAAGACCTAAGCCATGAGACGTAATACCTAAGACCTAAGACATGAGACGTAAGACCTAAGACCTAAGACCTAAGACATGAGACGTAAGACCTAAGACGCAATACCTAAGACGTAATACATAAGACGCAATACCTAAGACGTAATACCTAAGACGCAATACCTAAGACGTAATACCTAAGACGTCAGACGCAATACCTAAGACGTAATACCTAAGACGTAAGACACAATACCTAAGACGTAAGACACAAGACGTAAGACACGAGACGCAAGACATGAGACGCAAGACCTAAGACAGACATGAGACGTAAACATAATATCTTATAAGAATTTTGTCAATCCTTAAGTTTATCTTTGCAGAAATCTCGAGGCAGTGGGAGATATCCAGAACTGAAAATCCAAATTGGGTGGTTGCATTACCACCGAGGAAAATTCCGAGGACAAGTAACTGCCAGAAAACGCGGTGGCACCAGGACTTACCAGTATTCCAGAGATGTTGAACAGACAGTTGATATGTTGAAAATATGTTACGTCCTTAATAAATCGTAACTGAAATACTTTGTTTGTTTTTCCTTACAGTTTTTGTCCGGCCTACTTTAAGCAGCAGTGGGACATACAGGGTGTTTCAGAATATCTGTGACCATTGAAATTAGCTATAGCTACAGACTGAATAGGGATATTTAAACATGAAATCTATCATTTTAAAGTTCATTTAAGTTTTGGTCCATCCGAAAAATACTGAACGTAGTTGACATCATAATGTCACTAATGACATTACCATTTTATAGGATGCACTTTAAATGACGTTCTTTTTGTGTGATCATGACGTCAGTCCTCTCTCAAAGGTTTCTGTCCATCGCAGTGCACGTTCCAACGAAATATTCCTCATATCTCGTCTTATTGCAGATTTGAGCTCTTCTGTAGAGGTAGGCGCAGGACTGTAGACTCTGTCTTTCACACATCGCCACAAGAAAAAAACCAATGGTCACATATATTTTGAAACACCCTGTAGGTATAGCTTTTCTGTCATTGTCATCGTGGTCGTAGTCATCAACATTTCACGTTTTTGTGATTTTCTATGTTTCTGGAAAACTAAGTCCTAGCACCTTCAAACATGGAACACATTAGTACTGTATGGTACCCATTTCAGGAAAGAGGAAGCTCATGTGACCTTCACCTTGTGTTCTAGATCAAGTTACTTTCATTTGTATTTTTCACATACCATCCATTCTTACCGGAATGCCGACTTACATGTTATGCCCCATTGAGAAAGTAATAAGATTAGAGCTAGTCCTATTACTTTTGGGGTTGGAGCAAAGTAACTGGTTTGACATGAACCTGACACCAGGTCAGGATATTCTAACTTTCTGGGGCTGAATATATATTTTCTGTAAATATTGAGCTCTGATTTTGGCAATTTCCCTTAAATGATCTTAGCTGTTGATAGGCCGTACAAACCAATAATCAATCAATCCAACCCGTTGGCCTGGCCTTAAATGACCTTAGCTGTTGATAGACCGTTAAACACCAATACTCAATCAATACAACCCGTTGGCCTGGCCTTAAATGACCTTAGCTGTTGATATGCCTTAAACACACCATCAATCACATACCCTTAATGTTCATGTTTAGCTCACATGAGCCGAAGGCTCAAGTGAGCTATTGTTACCGCTTTTCAACCATCCGTCATCGTCGTCCATCCATACTTTTTCAACATCTTCCGTACCGCTTGACTGGCGGCCGTTGAAAAGTAGGTACTTTTTATTTTTTAAATATCTCACGAACTGGCAGGCCGATTTCGACGAAACTTGGTATGAATGATCGATAGTTAGCGGTAATATGAATTTTCACCAGTGAAAAGACTCATATACGCACCTGTCATGTGATCTCCATGTATTACTCCGCGAGAATTTTACGCTACTAAATCATTCTCGAAACGAGTTCAATAAATACAAATTTAATTTGAACACAAAGTATTTATTCTGGTGCTTTTACTAACGTATATATTTACTGAATAGTTGCTATATCGTTCTCAAAAGAGAACTACTTTTTGTCATAGGACCTATACAATGTGCGATTCGGCACGATTATAATTAGGCGGTGAAACGAAACTGGTCGAGGTTAGATCACCGCAATAGCTCAGTGGTGGAGCATCTGACTAGAGATAGAAAGGTCCCGAGTTAGAATCCCAACACTGGCCGATTCGACGTGTCCTGAGCAAGAACACCTTCGTGATAGCCTAGTCCTATCGGATGGGGACTTAAATAGTCGGTCCCGACATGCAAGTCCCTCGAGCCAGTGCCGTCGTTAAATTAAAGCATTTACAAACTGGGTCGAATACATGCTGTAAACAATGTAAAAGTCAGCTCACAGTAGGTAATAAATAGAAAATTCAGATTTTTACAACGAATATGACATATATGTTTATCTGGTGGTGCCAAATGTCCATATTTCACTTGTGCCTTCGTCACTCGTGAAATATGAACATTTTGACCCACTCGATGAAAATATGTCATATTCGTTGCAAAAATCTGAATATCATCTATATATGGAATTGTTGACCAGAATTAAAGCATATATACTCAGCAAAAAAAAAAAGAAACGCCCTCTTTTAAAGCTCATGTAACTTAATCCATGTATGTATAATATGTGCAATGTGCATATATCTGATACACAGGGAACGATGGGCATACGAACATGCACAGTTTATTCCATGTTTGCGGTGTAAACGTTACTTAGCAACCAGGATGCTAATTTACACATTTAGCTCGTGCGAGCTATACACATGGAAACTAAATGTATTCAGCTCACGTTAAACCATTCATGTGATATCGGACTATTGAAAACTTGCATAAAGTTTAAATTTTCACCATTTCCATGGCGTGACGACTGCCCAAAAACCAGAAAAGTCAGTTTATTGGAACGTTAACGTCTGCGATGGAGGTTAACACAAACAACACTGACTTCGAACGTTTTTAAAATAATATTCAGTGATATGTCACATAACTCCGGTATGCATGTGATGTTTGTGACAATATGTGTACTTTTAAATCTCGCTGCGACGAACAGAACGACGAGAAATTACATCACGTTAACTTACGTCAACGTCGATTGTCATGAACTCTGATGGCGTATAGATAGCCGATGCATAAACTTCTGAGACGCTATGCCTAGAAAATTATTGAACGGCGCAAATAAAGCACCCAATAATGGACACAATTCACCCCGCGTTACCCGCTGTTGTGGTCCTTCTCGGCGTCATTTCAAGTAGAGGAACCAACTCTATAACCAATTAGTCATCGTTTTAAGTGGCAGATCGTAAAGTGAGAATGAATAGCCAAGAATTCCCACAACCATAATTTTCGCAACCGCTGTAGCGCTCATAGAGGAATTTGTGTAATGCCACACGTCTACGTTACGTTACGTCATTTATTCATGAATTACAGTATAAATGCACAGAAATTGAGGTCACTCAAGACGAATAATGTAAAACTGTATTTGCAAACGATTATGTGTCATTTTATAACATTATTACAAGCATGTCAATACGTTCAGGATTTTTCATTTTGACCCCTATCCACCTCGCCGACGTATTGCTCCGAAACTGTCAGGCTAGCAACACCTAATGAACTGGTATCGATCCATAATTGAAGGAGCTTCATTTTTATCTGGAATTTATTACTGTAACTCTTTTGGGTATCTGGCAATCTTCACTTAAACAGGGAGGGACGTTTCTTTTTTTGCTCAGTATATATTTGACGATTCTATGTCGGTGCGATATAAAATTATGTTCGTTCGAGTTTAGAATATGCTCTCAACTCCTTAAACACATGGAAGTCAGGCAAAGGTGGAATCACACCGAAATATTTCACACATTAATTAATTGATCATTCCATGTTGTCTTCAACAAATACAAGTAGTTCTCTGTATAAATTTAAAGCATCGTGTACATTTATAGGAACTCTAAGATCAGGTATGAGGAATTGCGCTAGATCTTAAAATTCTCGATAACATATTTTCCTACGTGTACCATAGAAGTCATAGCAGGCTTTTACATCTTCTTGGTCAACTTTACTGCCAAAAGTATGACCATCAAACACTTCGGGAATAAAGTACATTACATCTGGCTTTCCATTCGGTGTTTCAGCATTCTTTTGTGCGCGTATGGAATGAAGATTCCAGCTCGCAGCTACTCTGTCAAGTTCATCTTGAATTAGGCTTGTAAAACAGAACTTTAAACATTCGACATGCACAGATTAAATTCGTCATATTCATCGCTATATTTTAGATCTTTAAAAAAGCTAATCCACCATTGGATTTCTTGACGTCTTAAAGTTCCCCACCAAGCCTCTATTCTTTGATTAGAAACACTTCTTCCATATATAAAACGTTTAATACCAGACATGCTGTCTGCATCATTATACCGAAGAACGGTTGAAGGAGCGCAATAGTTGAGTTGTCGGTTCCTTTGTCGCAACGAAGGATTCTAGGGACAATTGCAGTGCTTTCAATGTTTGCAGATAATACATAGCAATTACAGCTGAGTTGTTGTTACTCTGTGAAACCTCTAACCAAATTATTCTCCTGCTGTAACCATCTATAGCAGCGAGAATATAAAATCCATACGGCTTAAGTTTATCATATCCATAACAACGTGCCACACATAATTTGGGCCATTTACTCGATATGTTCGTCTTTTCAGGCGATGCATTTTTTCGCAAGTTAATACCTTCGGGGTCAATATGTCTCATGAGGGTCAGAACTTTATCCCTCGGTACTCTCAACCTGTGGTCATTTACCAACCGTCTCCACATCGAACGGTAACCAATAAACTGGCCACTGATTTCAATTTCTTTCGATATGTAATCCACAACAATGCCATCAGGTGTATACGCTGTCCGTCGTCTTAGGTTGTTTTTTTCTTAGGACTCTTTCAGCTGGCGCAGCGATAACCTAATTCCATCAACCACAAACAACAGTAGAATTATTTCCGGGTAGGTAAATCCACAGTAAAAGTATTGTGCTATAAATTCGAGTCTTGTCGGTTGTCGATGCTGTAATTGTTTCTGGTATATTCGATGGCACAACTGTCCTCACCAGGGGTATTCTCAACCATAAAATCACCAATACAGCCTCCATGGCTATTGGCAAGGTCTGAAATGAGATATTACATATATTGTAATTAAGTTTGCTAATTTCATTACATCAAATTGAAGTCACAGTGTGGATAGTCAAATATACTACCCGTAGTTAACATTGTTTATCAAAAAATAAAAAAAGTTTCGTTTCCTGCAAACCGTAGTATTAGTATACTCTTAGACAACTTTGCAATATTGTTTTGTATATCTGAACACTAAGAAGCCAAATACTATAAGATTGTAAAAGTTACAATAATAGCTTGTTGAACGGCAATAGGATTATTACATAAATTACAGTTTTACCAATAATAAACAAGAGTTGTCAGAAGACAACGAAGCGCGCATTGACCTTGGGGAAAATATAGTCCATTATACTGGACTCAGCAGATCCGAGCAAGGAAACACAAAATAGAGGCCATTTACCCGAGCGATACGGTTTCGGGACCGCCATGTATGTGACTTTGACCCTGTATTTGTCGCAGGGTGGTAGAGGACCCTTGGAGAAATGTGCGTGAAATATGAAGCAGATCCGAGGAGGGAAACAGAAAATATGGGCCATTTACCCGAGCGTTAAGGTTTCGTGACGCACAAAGTATGTGACCTTAACCCTGGGATTAGCGGGGGTGGCACGGGTGTGGATTTGTCACAGGGCGGGCGGTAAAGGGCCATTGGAGTAATGCGTGTGTGACATATGAAGCAGATCCAAGCAAGGATTTATTTACATCTACCCGAGCGTTAAGGTTTTGAATTTTTGAAGACGGACGGATTCGTTACAGCATGATAGAGTGTCATCAGACGAATGCATAATATGAACTAGCAAGGTGTTCCCTGTAAGGAAACAGAAGCTATGAGAAACTTACCCCAACGTTAAGTTTATGAACGCACTAAGTTTTCGACCTTGACCCTGGGGTAAGGGGTGGGTGTTGGGTTAAGGATTTGCTACAGCATGATAGAGTATCATCTGCGGAATGCATGTATGAAATACCAAGGTGTTCCATGCAAAGAAACAGAAGTTATAATACATTTACCCCAACGTTAAGTTTGTGGACGTCGACAACGCCGATGCCGACGCTGACGACGCCGACGACGACGCCGGGGGTATGCCGTAAGCTCTCTCTGCACTTCGTGCAGGTGAGCTAAAACTACAGAACAACAGGTACACTAGAATGTCATGTCTATTAATCGCTGTAGTGGATGTCATAGTACTATGTCTAAGCAAGAGGTACATCGTTAACACTACGTTAATCCTCTCGCTGTGCATTGGGTGCAGGAAGCCTGGTACATATGAGTCACTCTGTCATGTTCAGTTAAATACACTGTTGCCAAGACTTATTGAAATACATCATGCTAAACGTAAAGTGTTATGGACGGACGCGCGGACAGATGCACGGACATCAACTAACGCTATATATCCCATTTTCGCTAGGGGACAAACACGATACACGTTGTCGTTGATCAGCAACACACACAGTTGTTGCTGTGATCGTTTCATTATGGACCTATCAATGTCGAAAGGGGTGCATCGTTTTGGGGTTTGCATCGGCGGGGAACATGAACGAATATACCCATACCAATGATTAAACATTTTAGTTACCTCACATAAGTATACTTACAAGTACTTGCTATTGCAATCGTCGCCTGTACTGTCAGCTACTGGAACGTGTGTACATGTATCGTCCACCATCAGATTTCCCGCTTCGTTATAACCTTACACCTTACACATAATACCTAAGACCTAACACATAATACGTAAGACATAATACGTAATACGTGAGACGTAATACATAAGTACTAAGACAAAATGTCCCTAATAGGCTTCCGTACGATTCTCATATGCTGTCACAACAAGTTTTTTCTTTTTTTTTCTGTAAGGGTTAACTTGAATTGTAAGATGCACATGTATTATATTATTGTACGGTTTGTGGGGGATGGCTCCCCGACCTACCACAGACCTATTACGGGGAGAATAAAAATATGTCTAAACTGGAAAAAAAAATGACGTGCTACAAAACAGCTACTATCTGCAGCAAATTTGGAGTACACTGAAATATTAAAAAATTTAAAACTTCCAACAATGAAATATAGGAGGGCACGAGGTGATTTGATAGAGACATATAAAATAATGACCGGAGTATATGAAAAAGCAGTCACAACATGAATGTTTGAGAAGTCAAATTCAGAAAGAACAAGAGGACACACTAACAAAATAGTGAAGAAAAACTAAATTGTAGAAAGTATAGTTTCACACAACGGGTAGTTGACGTATGGAATAACCTGGCAGAACAAGTCGTGTCGGCTAAAAATGTCAAACAATTTGAAATTAGACTGGATAAATTATGGGAAAATCAGGACATGAAATGTTTCTTCAATGCAAACTATCAATTCAAACTGGCAAGCGAAAGTGAGACAATAGTAGAAGACAGTAATGAAGAAGATACGGACATAGTGGTACTAGATGCCAGCATCCACAAAAGAATCTAAAGTAACCTAAAGTAAAGTAATGTGTATGATGCTAGTCTCCGGATGTTGCTAGTAATCGGACACAATGGGTTACACCTTGCAACTCCACATTTAAACCTTTGTGTGCATGTTTATGTTCAAACCACCACAGCGATGGGAATGGGATACATACAATTTGCGGCATTGTTGTTTGAAATTATAGTGGTAAAATATGGACGTATCTAAATACTCATTGGGCATAGGGTAGTGGCCGATTTATTCCATATACCACATGAATTAAGCGGGGAATGTGTTGTCTTTCTCCCACTCTCTGTAGGAAATTGTTGAAATAAAATTATCTCAGCCTTCAACCGTTTTTCTCCCACTCTCTGTAGGAAATTGTTGAAAATAAAATTATCTCAGCCTGCTTCAGGCTGAAAGAATTTTATTTTCAACAATTTCCTACAGAGAATGGGAGAAAGACAACCCCTCCCCCACTTAATTCATGTGGACACAATCATGTGACGGTCAATCGCGTGCATAATCAGTTTACTGGTACTGTTTATACAGTACCCAGTGCTCTCCCCATGTATTAATCTTAACATGTTTCTGTTTCAGCGGAGCGTGAGGGTACAGTTCTGCGGTAAATATTCAAGTTGAATATACTTTATCAGTTTATTGCCAATTCTGGGTCATTCTATATCAGGTGGTAAACAGTAACAGCAGGGCTCCAGATTGGTAATTGAGTATTGTCACTCCATCATTTCTGAAGCAATTGGGTATTTCAAAATTGTGTAAAATAGAATCACACAACTGTTTACACATCAGCAGTCCGCACTAATTGAATAGTTTGCTTCTAAATGAAAACATATCTTGGTATTTCATTAGAGTTGTCAGCTTGGAGACAATTCTAATTAATGAAATATCAAGATGTGTTTTCATGGAACAATAAGAAAATATGCTATATTTGTGGTCTGTTTATTGCGTTCTGTAGCATGAACAAGATACCACAAATTTTGCATTGCTTTTTGATACTCACTATTTCTGATTTCAATTGGGTTTTCAGCCAGGTTTTTTTTTTTTTTCTAAAAACCCAAGCTATTGGATTGGCGAAAGCCGGGCGGCGGGCGGCGGGCGGCGGGCGGCGGGCGGCGTCCACAATCAATGTTAAGTTTTCGTGTTTTCGTCCATTTCTTTGTTACTGTACCACATAGGACCAACAAACTTTTACAGCTTCATAACGAACGGGTGCCCACCACATATCACTATCCAACATGTTACCTTTTTTTGAACTTGACCCATTTTTTCCGCGCAGTCGACTTAGCCATTTTCAATGTTAACTTTTCGCGTTTACAATGTTAAGTTTTCGTGTTTAAGTCCATTTCTTTGGTACTGTACCACATAGGACCAACAAACTTTCACAGCTTCATAACCAAGGGGAGCCCACCACATATCACTATTCAACATGTTACCTTTTTATGAACTTAACCCATTTTTTCAGCGTAGTCGACTTAGCCATTTTCAATGTTAACTTTTCGCGTTTACAATGTTAATTTGTCGTGTTTAAGTCCATTTCTTTGATACTGTACCACCTAGGACCACCAAACTTTCACAGCTTCATAACCAAGGGGTGCCCGCCACATACAACTATCCAACATGTGACCATTTTGTTTACCTTGACCTATTATTTCTACGTAATTGACTTAGCCATTTCAACGTTAACTTTTTAACGTACGTCTGGTTAAAGTTTTTTGGTTAAAGTGTTTCGTGATACTATATCTCTGCAACTGCTTCGTCCATTACCTTGAAACTTCACATGGGTTTTTATCATCATCCATATTTTCATTCTACCCCCCAACCGTGCGGCCCCTGTGCCCAATGCAAATTACTTTGATTTGTTTTGTTAAAATTGTTGTGTGTACTATATCTCTGCAACTGCTTCACCCATTACCTTGATACTTCACATGTGTGTTCATCATCATTGTCGCGCCCGCTTGCGGAAAGCGCGATATAGTCGGCATTTTGGCATATGTCCGTCCGTCCGTCCGTCCGTCCGTACGTCTGTGTGTCCGGTTAAAGTTGGTTAAACTTTTTCCATCTACTATATCTCTTTTTTTAGTGTCCATGCCTCGCCCCAAGGCGCGACATGCAGGCCACGGCCATCTAGTCTACAAAAAGTGGGTATAATTATGTTATCCAAGTGTCTATGGTTGAAAAAAAAACTGGCCTTCGTGGTTTTACCTCGTTTCTTGTTGACAATTTGAATTGTGTATTTACGCAAATACGCACCTTATCTGGAGATCGGAGATCTGAGTAATAGTATTCTATCATGTCACCCTTATCGAAATGCAGCGGTTAGTCAAATAGTAAAATATTCAAATATCACCTGCCTGCCCGAAAACTACCAATGTGTCATTACATAAACAACCGAGCCCTGCGGCGCAATGGTAATGTCAATGTAATTTGCATTACAAGGCATGATTACATGTAGCTATAAACATTCTGAGATGTTTGAAATTTGAATTTAAAATCAAGAACTATGGTTGATCAGGTCCGAGCAGGGGACCGTTTCCACTAAACTTCAGTGCAAAATTATGTAAATTTCACGTGTTCTTGTAAATAATTCAAGTATTGACGATCCCAAATGTGCACTTACAAACATTTTAGTCGTACAAGGTTTAGTGAAACGGGCCCCAGAACAACTTAACCAAATGAATCGAATGTTGATGAAGGTAAATTTCAACAAGGAAGCAATCACATACATGTACATTGTTTGTAGTTGTATTCCCTCCATGTTTCAGTTCCGTCGCTTGGCAATGGATCTGGAGAAGGAATTTCCTGGCAAACTGAAGATCGTAAGTTTGCACGGTGACGAACCATTCCATGCCGATCTGTGGCATGCTGAACCTACCTATGTGACATCTGGCTCATTACACATTTGTGGCTGTAACGGGGACAATGGGGCTTATGGGATTTATGACCAGTGTAGCTGCCGATGAAATAGCACCCTCTTGTCGCCTGATAGCGATGTATATTTCTTATTAGCAGCATGCCAGGTGTTTCATTGATATAATGGACAGTGCAGATCCTGATCAGACTGTCTGGGCACAAATTGATCTGGATCTACACTGGTCACAAAACTCATTAGCCCCATTTCCCCAGTCACCAAGAACATCCATCAGCTAATGAACTATATGAGATACGCCATGTGATGTACCTTCGGACATCTGCGTCAGTTCATGAAATACATTTACAAAAGTTACAATATTTTCCGTAAATGCCGTAAAAAGTTGGCAACATTTTCAGAGAACGTGCGGAATTACTTCGAGAATTTTGTAAACTTTTGACTTTATTTATGAGAAATATTGTGAATTTTGTAAACGTATTTCATGAAATTACTCGGATGTCCGAAGGTACAAACTCACATGGCTTATCTCTTATTGCGTTGGTCATATCTAACGTAAATTTGGAAACATCAATGTGTATTCTGTGAATAATGATAGCCATTGGTATATATTTATTTTAAACCATAGAATATGCGAGTCCGACAATTTTCTCTTCCAAATCCTACAGCCGGAGACATGTTTGTTTCATTTATCACTAGCCCTGTCTGTTAGTCATCTCATGACCCATGCTTATTACATTTCCTGATCATGAACACTTGAATCATAGTAAACATCAACCAACTTGGTTGAGGCTAAGCTTTGCTCAGACTTGGCAAACGTAATGTTGAGTTCAAGTTTAAATTGTATGTTGTTTCGTATTGTAGACGAGCGAGGTTATGGGAATTGTGAACGGATTATTCGAGGTGACGGTGGGAGACACGTTGGTACATTCCAAAAAGGTAGGCAACTCTTGACAATAGCAATGACAGTATAACCTCTACACCGGACACCCAGTAAAGCTCAGTGTGTTCAATTTGGATGGATTTCACTGTAGTACATGTATTTCTAATGACAGCGTCTGATCCTGTTTGAAAACCACACATACATGTATATTTGAGTGCTTGTAGGTCTAAATTATGGTGAAATCTGTTTAAACTGGACACCCTGGGAAACGTGTACCCACTATTTGATAGTGACGGGTGCATATTGCTTTACTATGCATAGCCAAATTGATATGTATAGTTGAGTGCTTGTAGGTCTAAATTATGGTGAAATCTGTTTAAACTGGACACCCTGGGAAACGTGTACCCACTATTTGATAGTGACGGGTGCATATTGCTTTACTATGCATAGCCAAATTGATTGCGTTAATATCCCGACACTTGATATATGTGGCCATATGTGACACATTGGTACCGCCATACCTTAGCATGTTTAACCTTAACGATGTCCCTGAAATATTCAGTAATTTAATATGTCAAAAACGTAAACAGTTTCTTTTTAGCTCGCCTGCACGAAGTGCATAAGAGCTTATGGCATACCCCCGGCGTCGTCGGCGTCCTCGTCGGCGTCCAGAAACTTAACGTTGGGTAAATGTCTTATAACTTCTGTTTCCTTTCATGGAACACCTTGATATTTCATACATGCATTCCTCAGATGACCCTATATCATGCTGTAGCAAATCCATGACCCACCACCCAACCCTTATCCCAAGGTTGAGGTCACAAACTTAGCACATTCATAAACTTAACGTTGGGTAAATGTCTTATAACATCTGTTTCCTTTCATGGAACACCTTGATATGTCATACATGCATTCATCTGATGATACTCTATTGTGCAATAGCAAATCCATGACCCAACCATTACCCCAAGGTCAAGGTCACAAACTTAGCATGTTCATAAACTTAACGTTGGGGTAAATGTTGTGTAACTTCTGTTTAATTGCAGGGAATGCCTTCATATTTCATACATGCCTTCATCTGCTGACCCTCTATCATGCTGTAGCAAATCCACGATCCACCACCAAACCCTTACACCATGGTCAAGGTCACAAACTTAGCATGTTCATAAACTTAACGTTGGGGTAAATGTTGTGTGACTTCGGTTTATTTACAGGGAACGCCTTCATACTTCATACATGGATTCATCTGATGATACTCTATCGTGATATTGCAAATACATGACCCACCGCCCATCCCTTACCCCAAGGTCAAGGTCACAAACTTAGAACATTCATAAACTTAACGTTGGGGTAAATGTCTTATAACATCTGTTTTCTTTCATGGGACGCCTTGATATTTCTTACATGCATTCCTCAGATGACCCTCTATCATGCTGTAGCAAATCCATGACTCACCACCCAACCCTTCCCCCAAGGTCAAGGTCACAAACCTAGCACATTCATAAACTTAACGTTGGGGGTAAATGTTGTGTAACTTCTGTTTATTTACAGGGAATACCTTCATATTTCATACATGCATTCATCTGATGAAACTCTATCGTACTATAGCAAATCCATGACCCACCTCCCACCCCTTTCACAAGCTGAAGGTACAGTACTTAGCACAGTAGCATACTTAACGTTGGGGCGTAAATCTCTTATAACTTCTGTTTCCTTTCATGGAACGCCTTGATATTCATACATGCATTCCTCATATGACCCTCTATCATGCTGTAGCAAATCCACTACTCCCACCACCCAACCCTTGCTCCAAGGTCAAGGTCACAAAACTTAGCATGTTCATAAACTTAACGTTGGGGTAGAAATGTTGTGTAATTTCTGTTTCTTTACAGGGAACGTTTTGATATTTCATATATGCATGCATCTGATGATCCTCTATTGTGCACAGCAAATCCATGACCTCCCCCCCACCCCCCCACCCCCCCCCCACCCCCCCACCCCCCACCCCACCATCCACACCCATTTCCCAAAGAAAGATCAACATCATAAACTTGAAGTTGGAGTAAATTTCTTTTTATAACTTCTGTTTCTTTACAGGGAACACCTTGATATTTCATATCAGATGACCCTCTATCATGCTGTAGCGAATCCACAACCCACCACCCAAAGCTTACCCCAAGGTCGAGGTCACAAACATAGCACATTCATAAACTTAACGTTGGGGTAAATGTCTTAACATCTGTTTCCTTTCATGGAACGCCTTGATATTTCATACATGCATTCATCTGATGAAACTCTATCTTGCCATAGCGAATCCATGACCCACCGCCCACCCCAAATGTCTTATAACATCTGTTTCCTTTCATGGAACACCTTAATATTTCATACATGCATTCATCAGATGACCCTCTATCATGCTGTAACAAATGCACAACCCACCACCCAACCCTTACCCCAAGGTCAATGTCACAAACTTAGCATGTTCATACAATTAACGTTGGGGTAAATGTTGTTTAACTTCTGTTTCTTTACAGGGAACGCTTTGATATTTCATACATGCATTCATCTGATGATCCTCTATTGTGCTACAACAAATTCATGACCCACCCCACCCCTTTCCCCAAGGTGACAAACTTAGCACATTCATACATGCATTCCTCATGTGAATAGCTATCATGCTGTAGAAAATCACCAACTTAGTGCATAAACTTAACGTTGGGTTAAATTTTGTTTTACTTCTGTATTCAGGGAGCGCATTGATATTTCATACATGCATTCATCTTAATATGCTATATTATGCTATAGCAAACCCACGACCCACCTTGCACCACTGACCCCAATGTCAAGGTCCACCGCACGCCCCTTAACCCAAGGTCAATTATATCTAATATTCATGTTTTTTTATGCAACTGTGCCAAGTTTGAGTGAAGGCTGCCAACAGGCGAGCTTCGTTGTCTTCTGACAACTCTTGTTTTAGACTTCAATATGCCAGTGGATATATCCATGTTTTACAAACATAATAGATTGCAGTTTGCATTTGTTATGATTATCTCAAAGGTAATGACACTAGCCTATTATTTTGATGAATCAACAGAATCTTGAGTGTATCTGCATTTCAAATTGGCACATCGTGAAGATATACTAACCTTGCTATACTTTCAGCATGGTGACGGCTTTGTCGACACGAATACCAAAGTGAAGAAGATCAAGGATTTCATCCACCAGTTGTTACAGAATTAATGAAGTTGGAAGCATGGTAGGTGCTCATAGCGGCAAACTCTATTTCTTTATGACAAGGCTAGGAAATGGGTAGGAATTCCGAGGTTCGCCGACGAGTCCCTACCGTTTCCGAGCCGAGCCTGATAAACTTGATACCAAAAGACACTAGGCGAGTATTCTATTTATCAGGTAACGTTTTAAGCTAGCCGATTGTCAAGTATCAAAGTGTTCGTTGAACATAACGCAAATTATATATTATATATATATTAGATATTTTTTTTATACATTTCAGTTTCTGTAGAATGATTTGATGCTAGCCAGGAAGCTGTGCTGACCAATGAAAATCCATGAGTAAACCATATCGGTCGTGGATTGGATGACTGAAGCCACGCCTCCTGCCTTGGATCGACAGACGTACAGACCTGTTCTATTAATATCCAATCCACAAATATTTACATTGTTATCCCCTGGCAGATATGAAAGAGGGGATATTGCGTTAGTCTATATACCTATGTGTGTTAGTAACACCTTTCATTACTTAATAACTTATGAACCTGGGGGCCGTTTCACTAAACTTCGTAAGACTAAAATGTTCGTAAGTGCAAATTTAGAATCTTCTGGAAATTTCAATTGATGGATTTACATTTATTGAGCATAGGCTGCATATGCAGCCTATGCTCAATAAATGTTAATCCAATAAGCGTTTACAAGACAACATTTTGAATGTGAAATTTACAGACTGTACAGATAATTTTGCACTTACGAAGTTTTTAGTCGTACGAAGTTTAGTGAAACGGCCACCAGGGATGGTGGTGCTTTTGCATACACCCCACTTCTGAACACCCAAGATCATATCAAGGTCACTGAGGACTTATGTTTACCTTGTTTGTAACGCAAATGTATTAAACATGTTTTGTTTGTTTTCTCAATAACTGCTTAACCCCTTCACCGACTTCATTAATATTAGCCACAATGTCTAGGATGGTACTTTGTTTGATGAATTGGCTCAACTATTTGTGTGACTGGAGAAATATGGAGCTAGTCTTGTTCCTGATCAGCTAGTACATTCCTACAGCCTGATAAGGAGTTATACAGTTTATTAACCCTTAGACCGCTACACACACCAACTATCGTCTGCTGTTGCTTTTACATATTGCTTTATTTGTCAATACAACATGGTTTGACAGCACTTCAGAATCATTTCCAATGGAAATGATTCTGAAATTCTGTCAAAGCATGTTGTAAATTATTCTAAGTTGCTGTCAAAGCATGTTTTTGATAATAAAAATGGAAAATAGAAAATAAACAGCAGACGACAAAAGATTAAGATAGCGGTCTAAGGGTTAAAGCAGGACATGTTTTACACAGACTGAATGTCAAACAGTGTTGATACTGTGTCAAGTCACACACTCTGGTATATTGTCTGCACTGGCCACAAAGAACATACGCCCCATTTTTCCAGCATCAGTCACAAATGTGAAGTCGCCTATACCAATTAATTGGCAATTATTTTGTAATATGAGCGGTATTGTCACTCATCTATTATGTTATGTTGTAGATCACTGTTGTGGAATCTAGACATGTGGACACTGCGTTACATCCTGTAAATGCAACCGATTATTATTTATGACTGTGACTGGTGAACTTATGGCAAATGTGACAGTGTATATCCAGATCAGCCTGCGCATACGTGCAGTCTGATCCTGTTCGTTATTCAGTCATGATTTAAATAAATGGTATAGATAATTAGCGGGATGTACAAGCGCCCTAGAAGATCAGGAGCTAGATGTAATCGGCCCCATTTCTCCAGTCACGGGCACATCTGTCATCTGTTTACATATTTTACAAATGTGTTCAAATTATAAAGACATGCTCAGAAAGTGCTATAAAAGTACGTGCTCAGAATTTTCCAATTTAACCCTGTGCACATTTTATCTGATTATCTCCTCTTTGCTGTCTTACTAGTTATGCCCCACCACGATAGTGGAGGGCGCATTTAGTGTTACCCTTGTTCGTCCCATTCTGGCCCATCCTGCCCGTCCTTCCATCAGTCCGTCCGTCACCAACCTTTGTAACTCGTAGGGCTATTAAATCTTACTAGCTACATACCTGGCACTTGGTATGTAGCTTATTTATGATGAGTAGATGCGCAAAGTTTTATTTTGATTTATGATTCGACCCCCGGGTAATGGATTTTTATCATTATATACATGTTACTCATCTCTATTGCTAATCATACTTTTATTGTTACCCTAATCATCTGATTGACTACCACATCTAACATACTAACTATTTTAATATTATTTTTATTCTTCATCTATACATTGCTTGGCCCTAAATGATACTAGTTTATGTTGATGGGTCGTTAAGCACCATTCCATTCCCCCTTTTCGACTTTGAATTTTCCAATTTTGGTTTGTAACTCGTAAATCATTTAAACCGTAATAGCTACAGACCTGAAACTTGGTTTGTAGCTTCCTTATGATGAGTAGATGTGCAAAGTTTGTGTAACGTTAGTTTTACGACAGCGTTGTAAAGATGACCACTTCAACTCTATTTATAAGATTTTCAGATCTGAATTTGTTAACTTTAGTTGCATGGTCCCATAAGCTCCAGATCCAGTCATAGTCCTATATACTTGTAGTGCATTGTATTTCTTTTATGTATGATTCACATTGTATTTGACATTTATATTGTTATTTTTTAATTAGGGCCCTGTCGAGAATTGTCCCTATAGGTTTTGCCCTGTCTGTCCGTCTGTCTGTCCGTCCATCCGTTTATTGTCGCGCCTGCTTTAGCAGAGGCGCGACTCGCGACAATAGTCGCCGCTTTTTCCGTCGTTCGCGTCGTCGTCCACGTCGTCGTCCGCGTCGTCCGCGTCGTCCGCATCGTCCAGTTTTTTTGTAAGGCAAATGCGTTCAAAGTTTTTTTTTTTTCACAACACGGTCAAATGCCTCGGCAGGCGCGATACCGCTTCCGTGGCGGAATTCTTGTTTTTTGAAAGTTTTGTCACAGTTTCTCCAATCAACTATGCTTTCTGTTTGCCTTCAGCTAATATCTTCAGATTGCACACATGCATTACTATATTCATATTTATAATGTCTTTATTTCCCAAACCTATAATATGAGGTGGAATGGGGGGGGTGGGGTGGGGGGGGGGTGGAGTGGGAGGGGGGTGGGGGTGGGGGAAGGGGTTAAAACAAAGAAATGAAAACAACCGCATAAAAGCAGAGATTTATTATAGCACTCGCAACTAGCTCAGCTGAAGATGAAATCTTATTTTGGTATTTTTGCTACATAAATTAAACTTTTGAAATGATAGTCTTTCCAAATTTTTGTAAAGTTTTCAAGTTTGTTGGCCATTATTGCTGCCTTCCTGGATGTTTCATACAATAGTTGAATTCGATGCTTCAGTACGATGAGACTTGGAACTACTTTTGAACACCGGCAATAATAGAGATAGTATTTAGTTTCTAATAGTATTAATTGTTTGAAGATACTTATTGTGTTTTCGTAAATCCCAAAGATGAATGATTTTTCGTTAATTGTAACAGTTATACTTTTGGTAGCTAACCATTCTTGAAGTTCCCTAAATATGTTTCTTGTAACCTTACAATCCAAAAACAAATGTTTTATTGTTTCCGAAAACTTCTTACAGAATGTACATAATGGACTACTGACAATTTCAATCTTATTTAGGAAATCATTTGTTGCCAGAATATTGTGGTTTATTCGGTACTGGAACCATTTTCGAGTTGTGTCTTTTGTTATATTATGCGGTCATAACTATATTTTCTTCCATGTTTCATTGTTAAAATTATAGGTGGAGTTCCATTTCATTTTACCAGCTGGAGTTTCAGAATTGGAGTTTAATGCGAGGTACATGTCTTTTGTCCCGGTTTTGTTTTTTAGGTATATTTTTAGTTTGTATGGAGTAAATCGCATTTGTAACTATTTTTCGATATTGATACGTTTCAAACTTTTACCCCAATCTTGTATTGCTTTGACAAGGCCATAATATTGAAGACGATGAGCTTTTAAAACATCCCGCCAAAAATGGTTTTAATTTTTTCCTATTTTTTGTTCGATGTACATATCTCCCAATTTAAAAATATTATCTGTATAAATTTCTGTATTTAAAATGTTTCTAAATTTGTATTTTTTTCACACTATTCTTCTTACCAATATTGTTTTTAAAGACGATATATAGTCCTCAATATTTGGCATTTTTTGTCCGCCATCCTCATATTTTTTGCATGTGATAGTGCCTTTTACTCGTGATTTACCTTGCCATAAAAATTCATACATAATGCTGCTGATATCTTTAACACATGTTTGACCGGGGTTATGTAGGGATATAAACAGTTGATTTAAAGATGGGAGAAGAAGAGACTTTATGACTGTGATTCGGCCTAATGGTGTTAAGTACCTTTTGTTCCAGCTGTTTGATTTTTTTCTTTTATGAGCTCATTTCTTCCGAGAAATTTATGTTCACAATTTTTTCTAAATCTGTGTGAAAAGTAATTCCAAGCAATTTAAATCCGTTATTTTCCCAATTTAGTTTCCATTTTGTTTTAATTGAGTCTTGGCTATAAAAATTTGCCCCAATCCAAATAACTTGTGTTTTATCAAAATTAACTTTAAGTCCTGACATATGGGACATACATTTCCAGTTCATTAAGTGTTCATTTAGTGATTCACTTGATCCATCCAAGAAGGCACTAGTGTCATCTGCAAACTGTGTTAGTTTATATTCTGTTCCATTTATTTTAATTCCTTTAATTTTATGATTTTTGCGTATTCTGATTGCAAGTATTTCTGCGCATAATATAAATATGTACGGTGAGAGTGGGTCCCCCTGACGACAGCCTCGATGTATTGAAAAAAAGGTGAGAGGTTACAATGTTGATTAACTGATAGTTGAGCATTTTTGTAGAATAATGTAATCCATTGCCTAATATTTGGTCCGAATTTAAAGTAGCGAAGTACTTTATGAATATAGTTCCACGATATAGAGTCAAATGCTTTCTGAAAGTCTATAAGAAGAAGAAGTCCTGAGATATTGTTTTTTTTCCCCAATATACTGCATAATGCCGTATACCTGCCTAGTGTTTTCCCCATGTATCTTCCTGAAATAAATCCCGTTTGGTCCCCATTTATTAATTTGTCTAATACTGTTTTTATTCTATTTGCGATACATGCTGATGCCATTTTGTAAATTGTGTTTAATAATGAAATAGGTCTATAATGTTTTAGAAAATGTCGAGATTTATTTTCTTTTGGGATTAGTGTTATTATACCCTGCCGTTGAGCTATAGATAGTTCACCCTTCAGATAGCTATAATGTATTGCCCTACAAATGAAATCACCCAGTTTATGCCAAAACATTTTATAAAATTCGCATGCAAATCCGCTTGTACCTGGGCTACGGTTGTTCGTCATGTTTTTTAGTGCAAAGGCTAGTTCAATTTTTGTGATTAATCCCTCTAGTTTTTCTGATTCTGTTTCATTTAATTTTTGTACATACATTTTCCAAAAAAATATCCAAATCTAAATCTTTATAATCTTTATTGCTGTACAGTTTGGTGTAAAATATTTCTGTTTCTTTCAATATCTCTGACTGATTTGTAATTATTTTGACATTTTCTGTTTCAAATTTTGGTATTGTTTTCTTATAAAGTTATGAGATTCGAGTGCACAGAAATACTTTGTTGGTTTTTCTCCTTCATTTATATTTAGAGCCCTTGATCGAATAACTGAACCATTTACTTTAATTTTACGAATTTCCTGGAGTTCTAATATTCCAATTGTATTCATGTCTTCTTTCTTTAATTGTTTTTCCATGTCTAACATTTGTTATGTTAATAATTTTTCATTTGGATTGGTTTCTTTTTGTTATAAAGGAAGAATAAGAAGTAGATTTTCCACGTAGTTCCATCATAAGTGTTTCTAGAAAAAGTTGATCGTTAATTGTGAATTGCAATTGGTTGTTTGGTATTTCATGTAAGTTTTCTCGGTTATATATTGGAATAGCATATTGATTTTTTATTTCTTATATTTTTTCATTAATCATGTTTATGTAATGTATGTCTTTCAGCATTGAATTGTTATGTTTCCATAGTGGTTTTCCCTTTATAAAATTGTTGAAACATAAACTTAACAATACAGATGAATGATCAGATCTGTAGCTATTTTCAATATGCAGTTTTTCATTGAATGTAAAGTATTTTCAGAGATGAGGAAGAAATCTAGTCTTGCTTGCTGAAAAGGCTGTCGTTGTCTCCATGTGAACCTTCTCATTAGGGGGTGATTTTCTCTAAAGGGTCGATTAAATATTTTTCTTGAATAATTTCTAATAATTTTTCTCTAGATTTTTTATTATTAATATTTTTATAGTTATGATAGTCTAAATCTGGGTCCAAAACAAGGTCAATATCTCCGCATAAAATATATTTATCGTATTCATTTCATCAATTTCTTTTGATATGTTCTGAAAAAAAAGGGGATCATCTGAGTTTGGTCCATACAGGCATACAAGTGTAAATTTATTATTTTCAATAGTGATGTCTAGTAGAATGTAGTTACCATTGGCATCGCATTTTGACTGGTGTACTTTATAGTCTAAATTACCATTTGATAATATTGCTACTCCCCTTGCATTAGATCGAAATGAACTGAAATAACAATCATTACCCCACCTAGTCCGTACAAATTTTTCCCCTGGAGTGAAATGGGTAACTTGCAAACAGTATATGTGATATTTTTTATCTTTTAGGTATTGAAAAAGATCAGTGCGTTTGGGAAGTTGGCCTATTCCTTGACAATTTAATGACAATATTTTTATTTCACTCATTGCCTATTTAGGGTGGGGTTTTTCTTACCAAATTTAACTCCAACAGAGTCTGCGGGTGCGTAAACCTAATGGGGGGAATGCAAAAAGGTGTGAACAAAAAAATCTGTGCTTGACATTAGCATTAATGTAAAGTACAATCCTGCCTTCATATGTAAAACAATCTATTTTAAAACAAATCTTCCAGGGTAAGAATGTTGTTACCATAAATCAAATGACATGGGCCTGTCCTGCGACTGGTATGAACTTTATCTGTTCTAGTATTATTTGTTAGCTATATATAATAGATCTATCTGAAATTTAACTGTTGCTAATATTGTTTGCTAGCTGAATATACATGGGTTTGACTGCCAAAGGTGGCGCTATGATAACTGGTACCAATGTGGCTCCAGATCAGCCTGCATATCTGATCTAGGTCCACATTGCTCACTATCCAGTCAATGGTTATCATCATATTCAAATCCCAAACTGGGTAAGTCTTACATGATATTTACAAATTACAATGGCGGCTCTTCATCAATATCAATAGTCAGCTAATATCTTCATATTGCACACATGCATTACTTAGTAACGTTACATCCTTCCACATTAATACAATTACGCCCGCTACTGTAGCCGATTTCATCAAACATGCAAAGTATACTTATCTAGCAAAGTATACTTTGAGGGAGTAATCATTTATTTTTCCCGAAATGCATTATTTCATATAGAACTAACCACTGCATATATTTGATGATTAAAAGTATGCAGAATTATTACACTGAATTTATTACATTATCACAGCCAAAATGGCTGTGATAATGTAATAAATTCAGTATAATAAAAATTAATAAATTTATCCTAAAATTGAAAATTTCTCCCTCAAAGTGGGGGTCCCTGTATCCCAAGGTCAAGGTCAAATGACTTTGAAATTTGTGTTAAAGTTTTTACATACCTTATATATCCACAACACTTACTCAGATTTGCTTCAAACTGCATTATCATCCATAATTTCATTCTATAGCCCACCCATGCGACCCACATGGCCAAGATCAAGGTCAAATGACTTTCAAATTTGCGTTAAAGCTTTTACATACATTATATCAGGAGCTACTCTGTCACAAATCCCATAAGACCAATGTATCCAGTTATCACAGTGCGTATGTGCCGTGAAACATTTTTGATAGCCTGGCAATACGACCTCATCACTGCGTATGAATATGTGCGTTGTCATACTAGTCGATTCTCCGATTTTGAATCTTATTTGTGGGTGTTGACGGGATAAATAGAATATTAGGTTAGTGGCAGAGCCTCGCTCATCCCGTTTCCTAAGCCTTGCCAGATATTTGTTCCCATTCACGACACTATTAACCTACAAATAAGATTCAGTGAGATCATTTATGTTGTCGTGGATCACAACTCACGAGGACTGTAAAACCAGAGTACATTAACAAGCAGCCATCACGTGCCTGATTTATCTTTGTTTATACGGTTATACACGGTTGGTGCCTTTATGTTTCCTGTTTATGTTTATCATATGTACATATTTACAATGGTATTTTTTATGTGAAATAAACATATATTTTTGCAGAGGAATTGAGTTGGTATGTAATTTCCAATGACTAATTGGTGTCTGATTGACAGAAGGCCACATATGCTGTATGTAACCAGCCGAGGCTCGGACCAGCCTACAATTCAACCCTCCTAGCTCTATGAGAATCCCAATATTGTTATCCCCTCTACGATAGGCAATATAGTGTTAGTCCATGTGCGTGTGTATTTCCCGCGAATACAATTTTCATCGTTGTATCTAAATTGTTTTTGAGAAATGCATCTTCGGAGGTATCATCTAAGACTTTAACCCTTTCAACACTACCTGCCTATATAGTGGTGTTTGCAAACATTCCAAATAATTTTCGTATTAAATATTAAAAGTATATGTAGTGGCCATCATGTAAACAGTCTCGCCTTCAAATGGGTGACCACAACATTTCCTTTTGTTCAGAAATAGGAAAACTACAAGAAAATATTTCAAAATTTTCCTATGCCAAACGTGTATTGCGATGATGGACGAACAGGCAACATAGACTGGTTTGCATATTCATACAGTCTGATCAGCATCTACTGTGTGAGGACATAGCCAGTATGTATTGATAGACAGAGTCATCAGTACATGCTTGCTTCTTATATCAACTTGTGTTTCTTAGCCGGTGGACCCAACTGTATTGCTAAATGATGTAATGTCATTTCCTCATTAAATGTCATATGGTATATTTATTTTGACACAGTAAGTACAGTGTACAATTGTCAGCACACTGGCAGTAGCATTTAGCAACACCACAATTTGCACAAGTTGGTGTCCCTCAGTACACTCACAGCTTCTGGTGTAACAAGCCGATCGAGATTTTCCATCACGTCTACTCCAGTCCAGCTTATAGATACTACCACGTATGTAGCCTATTTCACCAACATTGTAAAGTATACTTATCTAGCCAAGTATACTTTGAGGGAGTACTCATTTATTGTTCACGAAATGCATTATGTCATATAGAACTAACGACTGCATATATTTGATGATTAAAAGTATGCATAATTATTATACTGAATTTATTACATTATCAGTGATCATGTAATAAATTCAGTATAATAACAATTTATAAATTTATCTTTAAGTTGAAAACGTCTCCCTCTTTTGCGAGGAAAGTATACTTTGCAATGTTGGTAAAATCGGCTCCTGTCATCAGGGTCGCCACTGTTGAATCCAATTGGAGATTACAGGCCCTGATCAGAAGGGGACAAATATGGTATTCTGTCTCGGTAACCGACACAACGGACGAACTCTTCAAACGATGTTACACGAGAAAACAGCTGATGGTGTATTATGTGACACGAATTTTCCTATCTGATCAATTTGCCTGAACCCTTTCAACACGACACTACATGGATACAAAAGGTCACATGCATACATTAGCATGGAGAAGCATTGCAATTCAGTACTGTATGAAGTTAACCCTTACTTTCCTTGAAATACATTAACTTGTACGAGGTGTGTCCGTAAAGTTCGTGAAAACCCTGCATATTAAGAAAAGTAACGCAATTTTGATATATTCAACATGACTACTATAAAATGTTATATTTTATAAACTATATCTGTACATATATATCACTTAATATGTTAACAAAATATCTGTATAATTACATACTAATATAGCAATGGGTGGAGCACGTCGTAAGATGTCGGGTAGACAGACAGCACAAACCTTCTTTTTTTTCTCGAAAATTGGTCAAAATGCCATTTATTTTTCTAATTTGACAAGTTCTTTATGATTCATCAGCCTAAATCATGTTTCAAGAAGAAATACTGGTGCAAACCTCGTAGTTCAGCTTCTAGAGCATTTTTAAAAAAACATCCGTCAAAATGCGAAAAAAAATGTATTTGTCCTAATTTGACAAGTTCTTTCGGATTCATCAGCCTAGATCATGTTTCAAGAAGAAATAGTGGTGCAGATTTCTTAGTTCCACTTCTAGAGCATTTTTAAAACATAGCCTTTCTTGGCGAAAATCTAAAAAATCTGTCAAAATGCGAACACAAAATTATTTGTCCTAATTTGACAAGTTCTTTCGGATTCATCATCCTAGATCATGTTTCAAGAAGCAATAGTGGTGCAAACCTCTTAGTTTAGCTTCTAGAGCATATTTAAAAAGATGATTTTTTCGAAAATCTCAAAAAATCAGTCAAAATGCGAAAAAAAATTATCTGTCCTAATTTGACACGTTCTTTCGGATTCATCAGCCTAGATCGTGTTTCAAGAAGAAATAGTGGTGTAAACTAGTAGTATAGAGGGAATGAGTTCAATACCGCGACTAATGGGAGCCGAATTTGGGGGTGTTTAAGTAACCACCAATATCAAAAATTGGTTATGGTTTATATGACGAAAAATATGAAAATGTATCTCCACCCGGCGCACAATTTAAAATTCGAATTTAATAAGAGAAATTATGAGAAATTATGAGAAATAATTTGAGAGCGTTTGTACGAATACACCATATTGAAGAAGAAACACAATCTCTTTATAATTATTAATTAATTCCCAGGATTGGGAAAATATATACTAGTATATAGAAAGAGATTATGCCGACTGTCATAAAACATATGAGACGGATGACGAGGAAATCTAATTTATCTCACAAACTGGTCAGTGAGTTAGTAGATGAAAAATCCCCTAAAGAGCAAATCTCCAATTCCCCCCAAAGCGAAAAAAAAGTGGTGACACACACCCGTAAAAATATATTAAAAAACCCGCAAGGTATTCTCCAAAAGTTCACGAATTACAACCGGAGGCCCCACAACGGCGGGTACCGAAAACTTCCCTCCTAAGAAAAATAATAGAAGAGTGAGACGACATTCTGGAATACTACGCACAGACGGAGAGAAAAATTGAGGAAGGCCGTCGCGTGGTGTCGATAACTCTAAAACGAGGCGTTCAGGGGAACATATCGAAACGAATAATGGATGAGATTGCGCCAATATTAACGGGAAGTTTCTATTTGAGATATTCCTTTTCATATAAATTAGCGCACATCGAAGAGAATAACGAGCGAGGGAGACCAAAAATAATAATATTTCATAAACAACTGCACGGAAGTCCCTGGCTTAGAGAGTATGAGGAAGTTGGTAAGTGGGTTAACGAGCAGGTGGAAACCCGTCTGAACATCGACAAAATCGAACGCCCGAACACAAAATGGACGTTTGTTAGGTGGGTGGGTGTTACGGTTAAAATAATTCTGACCTCCAAGGCGGGGGTTATGGGGATGAAGTCCTCAGAAATAGCTGAGGGGGGGGGGGGGGGGGGGGGGGCTGCTCCCAGAATGGTTGCGACATCGTAAGGGTATGAAACCATTGGACACATTCAACGACGACCATTGCCTATTCAGGTGCATAGTTCTCCACACAACTAAACTCCGGGCGGACCGATGCTTAACAGCGACGCAAGTTTTAGCGCAAGAATATTTTGATTTCTGTAAAAATAAAGGGTGGAAGCGGCCGTCCGGACCTATGCCATTCGATGACCTAAAAAAAGTGGAGGAGTGGTGTAAGACCGGAATCGAGGTGTATGAGCTAGTTGAGGATGGTACATGGTATTTAAGGAAAGTGGCGGCGCACTATGCCGAACTCGGGACGAAGAAAATGAAAATAGGAATTTACAACAATCACGCGTTCTTGATTACCGACATGGACAAGGTCACCAATACATAGTGTTGTGGCGCCTGCGATCAGAGATTCACGTAATCTAATAATTTAAAAAGACACGCGAGCACATGTATGCGAGGGGAGACGAAGCTCACGTGCAAAGGCGCTCAGATCGACAGACCAGCATCTGCGTTCGAAAAGGCCTTTTACCCCAGATCTCACGCGAGTAAGAAGGCGATAAGTTGGCTCAATTCTTTCGACGGTCCCCATATTCACACTGCACAATGCGGGCACGGAGGAGAGAGACTTGTGGCAGGAGCACCAGTCGACGGGTTTTGTGGGGAAACCAACACGGCTTACCAATTTCACGGGTGCTATTGGCACGGGTGTCCTAAACATTTTCAGTGGAGGGATCAAGAACGCTGTAAAACTCGCGCGAGAGACGCTGCAATCGCGAAGGAGTGTAAATTAGTTAAGATTTGGGAGTGCGATTATACAGGCGACGTTGACTCCAATATTGGGGCCCACCCAACGGTAATTTATCCGCACCAGATTGTATACGATATTGAAGCGTATTTATCGAAAACTAGTGAAGGCGATAGTCGATGCAGGAGTAAGAAAGGTAATCTCGAGATTGTAAGCGAGCACGTTCCCATAAGCGTGAGTATCGGCGATACGTTATGTACCGAAACAACTCACATATGTGAAACAGATCCCGTCAATTTGGTGGCGCTCTTTATGGAGGACATACAGAAACGGGGTAAGATATACGAGAAGTTTTTGGGAAAGAATATATGCCCACCCATGTAGACAAATTCCCGTTACTCAGCAACGCGAGATCAATAGGTGGATCGATCAAGTTCCCGTAAATGGGTTTAATTGTAGCCGATACGATATCAATCTCATAAAAAAACATTTCGTCGGAGTATTGACCGACACCACACCAAAGGTTCTAGTGGGCAAAAAGACAAACACGACGATATTCCTATTTACACCCGAGTTCAGATTTCTAGACGTAAAATTATACCTCAGTCCAGAAACCTCATACGACAAGTGGATAAAGGCATACGATTGTGAAGGGGAAAAGTCCCACTTTCCATACGGATGGTTCGATTCCCCAGATAAATTAGATTATCCGGGGCTACCAGATATTGATCACTGGGGCAACCAACTTAATCCCAAAGAAAAAATAAATGAAGCGCAGCTGGAAGAGTGTAATAGGATTTATACCGATAGAAATATGAAGACATTCCGGGATTGGTTGAGATATTATAATGATTTGGACGTATCCCCATTTGTAGAGGCGATAGGTAAGATGTCCAATTTTTACAAGGATAGAGGTATTGACATGTTTAAAGACGCGGTTAACCTGCCCGGAGTCGCGCTGCAGTACCTTCTTAGGGAACAATAAAAGAACACGTAAAATCCTATAGAACTAAGGAAAGTGCGGAAACCGCCGCAGAATGTGAACCGCTGTATGCACCCTCGGCTGAGGCGTACGGAATGTTGAAAGGAGCGCTGGTCGGGGGACCGTCAATCGCATTTCCCGATACGCGGAAGCCGGGGTCACAGATTAGATCAACACCAGAAGGTGAGGGGGAAAGTTGTGCCGCGGTATTGGGGTTGGACGCTAACGCTCTGTATTTATTTACGCTATCTATGGAGATGCCCTGCGGTAAGGAAGTAATTGGCCCAACCCCAAAAAATCCGCACGATGCTGAAAACATAAATAAAGTTACCAAGGCAATATTAAACGATAAATTCTTCGGATTTTTTGAGGTGGACATAGAGGTTCCTAGAAGGTTGAAATATAGATTTCTCGAGATGTCCCCATTATTTATTAACCGAGTAGTTGAGGACGAGGAAGTGTAAACGAGGAACAGGCAAACAATTAGTTGGGGCCATGCAAACTAAGAAGATGCTGATATACACCCCCCTACTGAAGTGGTATTTACAGCGCGGACTTGTCCTTACCGGAATATATAGGTGTATAAAGTACCAAAAAGGCCGCCCATTTCTCCCTACTACTCTAAACGCCATACACAGCAGTCCTGCCCCAGCGGCTACCCCACTCAAACCCCCTGCAATGGGAATTGCTACGACTGTAGACTGTAGACAATAATGCGGCTGTTCCGGCCCCACCCATTATAGAAATTGCTGCCAGCACGGCGCTCGCCCCCTCCACTATATTTGCAGCTCGTCAATACGTTTTAGCATTCATTTTCCTCGTTTCCCCCTCTCGTTTTAGAATATCCTGCATCTCTACGATATTTTCCAACCTAAAATCTGAACTTCTTTCGCCAAAACCAATATCATCCAATTTCTCCAATCACCATTGATGTGTTGATGGATTGGGGTTGAACATTGGAAGCGTGATCGGAAGCGGTGATTCGTTCATATTTAAATTTTACAAATTTAGTTCAATCAACAATGTCACAACAGTGGAATAACTCGCTGGGTCAGCGATTTTCGTAACAAAGTTAATAACACTACCTTCGGAAAGTCTAATTGGATTATCACCGGCGAATAAAACCATCCCTGACCTCTGTCCAGCGAGTTTAGTGACTCAAATCGCCCGTTCTTCCCCATCCAGTATGAGATGCACGGCGACCGCGCCCACAGAATTACCCTTAGCATTAACCACGCAGACCGCCAATCGCGATTGGAATTGGAAGAACTATCTGGCCCGTATACATTGTATACTCATAATGTTGGTTGTTATAAATTTGGGTAGCTTGTGTCTAATTCTTCGAAATTTCGAGAACGACCGATATCGGATAATAGTTTTTCAACTCTCTTGCTTGGTCGTCGAGGATAGAGACCTTAAATTCGTGGATGTGTCCAGATTCCAAAACTTTCATCTCGGGGGATGGGAAATCTAAGGTCACGGTCTCCCCAAAATAACAATCGCTGGCGTGCACTGTTTTAAGTAGTGTGCTGGGGGCTCCATCCAACAAGTTGTACGGCGTGCTCAACTGGTTCAAATGTATTTTGAGGGTTTTGGTAAAGGCTAGATCCACAGGCACCTCTCCAACAAATGTTTGGCCCCGAAGGGAAACAATCTTGTTAAGTGGGCTGCTGAAACCGAGGCGAATGCATACATAAACCATATGGAGCATAATGAGAGCGCTTTCTGCGAAAGTGTTTATACTTTTCACGTCTACTACACGATCCGGAGAATCATACAAGAGATGAGCGTGAAACCACCCCAAGAGGATAAATGGGACCCTCTATGCAGCCTGTACGACCACAAAGCCTACGAAAGACTGTGTAACGAATTTCAGATTTCTAAAAATACCGACTGGAAACAGAAAACAGTTACTAAAAATGGTGGGTTAGGTCATATATTTGTAAATGGTAACATCGTAACGGACACAAGTCTTGGGGTTGTTAATCCTACCAACATGACATATACACTAAATAAGCCACCCCTTCACTGTAATTTTGTCGGGTGTAAATACGACGTGGCTACTAGAATCGACTACATAGAACAAAGCGAACACGTCGAGATCGGCTGGGGGACTTTCATTTTGGATAGGGGGAAGGGGTTCACCAGGGTTGGAGTTAAACGCCTCAACGACTCCATTCGCACATACGTCTGGGCCATCGTCGGCGCACAGGCACAAGCGCGCAGTTCTATAATAGGAGACGGGACGGCGTTTGACGCGCAAAAACAGTTCTTGGCAAATGTCGAGGACGCCATCTCATCTCCGGTGGACCTCCCGGCAGCGATCAAGCAATATCAAAATGTTTTGCAGAATGCCAGCACCCCAGTAGTACGGGGCACCATGCAGGACAGGTTAATTATGTGTACAAAATTGAGTTTTGTAACACTAAAAATCACAAAATTCAATTCTGTCAATTCTGTGTCACGAAATTCAATTCTGTGTCACAAAATTCAATTCTGCATACGTTTCGTATACAAAATTCATTTTTGTTATAAAGGATTCAATTTTGTAAGACAGAATTGAGTTTTGTGAAGAAAATTCAGTTTTGTAGGACAGAATTCATTTTTGTCCACAATAATTAGTTTGCGTAAGATAGTCTATGTCATCTCTACGTTGATTGGTTGAGATCGGTCTTAGTCCATTTTACTAGATGGTGGAGTACACTTGCAGGTTTAAATATTTCAATGCGAAAATATAACCCAATATATCAATATTATACTTCTTTATGGACAGTTATTTTGGTTATATTATGATTACAAATGAGTGGTCACACCATATAAGCATATATACTTTGAAGGAAAAATAAGAAAAATATTCAGAATTTTCCCTCAATTATGTAAACAGGGTCAAACATAAAGTAGCCGGGACATAGCTAGACTTCAGAGCATGCCCATATATAGAGAATACCAGGCTAGTGTATTTTGATATCAAGTTTATCAGGCAAGGCTAGGAAACGCGTAGGAATTCCGAGGCTTGCCGAGGAATTCCTACCGTTTCCGAGCCGAGCCTGATAAACTTGATATTAAAATACACTAGCCTGGTATTCTATTTATCATGTAACGTTTTATGCTCGAAAATGACATTATATGACGTCGTATTCTAACAGTAGATATAACCTTGTGAAACAAATGGTATTGGATCTGTGTCTACTAGTTGCGAAGTTACGTGTTCGCAACTATGTGTCTACATGCATTATTTACAGTATACACCATCTTAGTATCCATGGTATCTACGCAAATACTACAAATGGTTTCCTCAAATGGCCCAATACACACATTCTGTTTATAAACACAGACAGCAGTCAGAACACAGGCCACAGCGCGTGTATTATTGATTTAACTGGGGCAGATGTACCTTTATACACAATAAATGACGTCAGTACTCGCGGGAGATATACATGTAAATGAATTATGTGTACAATTATAACGCAAATGAGTTTAAATACGAATGGGTTCGTCAACGTTTGACTGCTTGGAGATAGTTGAAGCAAAATGGCAGAATGAGAAATGAATCATGGACATTGAATGTGTAGATCGGCGACCGTGACCCATTTCTCCAGTGCAGTTTCTGACCAATGGTAGTCCTTCTTACATGCGTGTGCAGAATTGACAGAATTGAATTTTGTGACACAGAATTGAATTTTGTGACACAGAATTGAATTTTGTTAACACAGAATTGAATTTTGTGACACAGAATTCAATTCTGTGGCACAAAATAGAATTTTGTGACACGGAATTGAATTTTGTGACACAGAATTGAATTTTGTGGCACAAAAATGAATTTTGTTGACAAAATTGAGCCATGTCCCACTTGGCGCCCCGTAATTAGACTATGTATTTGGAATAGGTCTTTATATGGCGCCGAGCAATATGATACACGAAACGACCCAGTTGACGGTTACAATAATCAGATCGTAATCGCCACCGTCAATCAAACAATCGACCCCAACGGAAAAGTGAACACGGGTATCATCAAGTTCACCCCCCCCCCCCCACCCACCCCCAAGATGATCGGGAGCGGAGTTGTAAGTGGAACCGATTTCATAAAACTGCAAGCAATCACCCCACCACAAAGCACACCATCAAGTTCCACCAGTTCCCCCAATTCACGAATTGGAACAGGAGCGGGAACTATTGTATCATCAAGTTCCACCTCCGCACCCCCAATTCACGAATTGGAACAGGAGCGGCATGGTCCCCCAATTCACCAATTGGAACAGGAGCGGGGACTTGATGCACCAGGAAGTTCCCACAATTCACGAATTGGAACAGGAGCGGAATCTAGTGCCACAACCCACGAGGAGGAGAAATTAGCGCTCGTCGTCGCCCTCGTGGCGATCGGACTATTCGCGCATTGGTTTTAGGAACTCTCGGGCGGAGAACAGTAGGAGACCGGCGATCACCACGATTAAAGCCCAAGCATTCTCGGCGAGCCATCCGGCCGATTTTGATAATATAGACAACAAGTAGGAGACGACACTCCCGATCAGCCCAGGCAGCGCGGCAGCCTCCTTTCCGGCATATTTAGCCAGGAGACTGGCGAGGGCTTTTAGATGTTTTTCTGCCCACTCCTTAGCTCCGCCGGATGGCGCGGGTGCTGGCGCGGATGCTGGCGCAGATGCTGGCGCGGGTGCAGCCGCCGTACCACCACCACCAGTGATAGCTAGAACTATGGTCGATATAGTCATGCCGAGAGCTGCGATGATGCTTACTATTGTGACGAGCTGCGATGATGCTTACTATTGTGACGCCCTGAACATAGTGCGAAGTCGCTCACCGAGTGTCGTCTCCTCGTGAAGAACCCTCGAGATTGTTTCGCGGATCCGACTTATTTGGGTGCGGAGCGTCTCACGGCAAGCCGATGCAGCCTCCAAGCGAGCTGCTCTTTCATCCCGCAACGATTTCAGGCGTTCGGTGATCCGCTCGATAGATTCTCTATCGTCACGGGTTTCCCCAAGTTTTATTTCTTCTAGCGCGATATGTTCATCCAGCGCCGTGAGTTTGGAGAGGTTAATGACCAGTTCGCCTCGGACCGTTTATAGAGCCTTATCGAGTCCCCAGAGTTCGCGAAGAGGTAACGGTGTGGCATCCATCGTGCTGAGTATTCCATCTATCTCGCTTTCGCTGAGCTCCATTGTGCGAATAGTGTCGGTTGCTACTCGAGGGACCTCGCTGAGCTCGACAGTTTCTATCGCGGCGGCCGTGTAATTGAGGGACTGGGCCAAGGGGAAGTGGAAAGTTGTGCGACACGTCCGCATCACGTGTACAGATAGCAACAACAGAGCATGCTCACAATGCAATCAGCAATCAAATGTTGCTGTCGGTGGGTTTAGTCAATAATGATGTAATACCACTTATCTTTAGCGACACACCGAGTACATGTGAGACAAACCATGTGATGTTGTACCTACAAAGATGTATGACTTTTTGATGAAAAGTATTTACAGAAACTGATATGTTCGGTACAAATTATGTCGTCGGAAGTTGACGAAATTGTCATAGCAAATTTGCTATGACAATTTCGTCAATTTTCGACATTATTTACGGAAATATCATAAATATATTTCGCGAGATACCACACATCTTAGGTATAAAATAACATGGCTTGTCTCATATCTTGTTGTTATACAGTAGAACCGCTCAGCTGAGAACGCGAAACCTGACTTTCATGAGTTTCACTGTTATCTATGATAATACTGTCCCGGCATTATTGCAATACATATACACATTTACATTGCAGTGGAACGTCTCTAAGCCGGACACCATGCCGTGACTTCCCATGTGTCTCCACTATATACAGAGTCCACTGTAATACACATATAGGAGCAACCCCACGACGTGTGTGAATCTGTTGCAATAAAAAGACTGCATTGCCATTTGAGACAGTGAACCCTAGGAAAATTAAACATCCTGATGTCCCCAGGTTTCCCAGTGTAGCGGTTCCACTGTACATGTTTTGGAGCGCCAATATACCTGAATAACAGTGAAACGTCACCAACCCGGACACCATGGAGACAGGAGACCTCCCAGGACGTGACGTTCCACTGTAATATTCTGTGTGTTTCATCACTATACCGACTTAGCGACGACGGCCCATCGGGGGAATACTCGGACCTACGACCCAGTAAATGACACATTCGATAAACATTACCACGCCCACTCATTTCTGTTAGTCTACACAGTTTTATCCACGCTGTTGACTACCTTGATAGAACTGTATAGTGTAACAGAAATTGGTAGGTAGGGTAATGTTCGAACTGGCCATTTACTGGGTCCCTGGGGGCCGTTTCACTAAACTTCGTACGACTTAAATGTTCGTAAGTGCAAAATTATGATAGTCTGTAAATTTCACAATAACAATGTATTCTTATAAACAAGCATTGGATTTACATTTATTGAGCATAGGCTGCATATGCAGCCTATGCTCAATAAATGTAAATCCATCAATTGAAATTTACAGACTATTCTACATCTGGACTTACGAACATTTTAGTCTTAAGAAGCTTAGTGAAACGGCCCCCAGTTCTGATTAGCTTAAACATAGTTTATTGCATATAAGTACAATGGGCTTGGACTACAAGTTCTCACAACATTAATTACAGCCCTTACCCAAGTATTTCAACAATACATCAATTTAACAGCAATGGCGATAAGTATACAGGTATATGTACATGGGTACATACCAATAATCATGCGGTATAAGTATATATATTTGCACAATGTACGAAAAGAAAAATCAGATAAAAAGAGAGAGCAAAGAAAGTGAGAGGGGAGATTGGGAGAATGAATGAAAGAGTTATGTGTCACAATGTACATATAATATATAACCTAATGCATATAGAGAGATGTGCACTGCAGTTGATTTCAGTGTTCGTTGTTATCAGGTGGTACTGGATGATGTTGGCAAATGGAAAGCATCCGATAGAGCTTGCGTCTCAGGCATCCACCAAGTGTGTTACTCAAATATTTTCGTAGTTTTAATACAATCTTGTACAGCTTTAAAAATAACAGTATTGCACTCATTACTTTCTTCAGGTATGCCATGCAAAAGTATACGTGCGTTTAGGGTATAAAACTGTCGCAGTGACTGGCATAAAATTAGACGTTGCGCATGATATTTAATACATTCAAAGAAGTAATGTTCAGCATCCTCTACAACTTCACTACATTCGCAGTAGGGAGTTTCTCTGATATGGTTATTGCAAAGATCACAATTAAGACTGCTACATTTATTTCGAATTCTTGCATGCATAACTGAAAACAATCGATCTCCCTCTAAATAGTATGGTTGTATATTATATTGAGTATATAGTTGTTGGGCGCATGATGTTTTGAAGTGTCTAAGACTATCTACATTTCTCAGCAACGGGTCAGTTTCATTCCAGAGTTGTACCGAAGATGGTATAAACGATTGTTTGTATACTTCCAGTCGTGTAGTGGGGACATTTAAATCAAATTGATTTCTAAGATTGTAACGAGATATATTATTAACAGTGGGTGGAATCAGGTTAGAAATATAACTAGGTATTTGATTATTGTTGGCTGTGTACATGATCGAAAGCTTTTGAATACTACGTCGAACAGATAGAAGTTGCCATTCAACTTCTTGCCTTAATGTGTCAAGTGATACTGACCGTGTTAATCCTGTTACTATTCTCGCGGCTTCATTCTGATTTTTTTCCAACGAATCCTTTTCATATTCTGTACACCCATCCCAGACTGATGAAGCATATTCTAGTATAGGTCTCATATAAGATATATATATTTGGTTTAAAGACTGTCTGCTTATCTTAAATTTTAGGTTACGCATTATTCCCAATACTCTCGTAGTCGAATTAATTATATGTTGTATGTGTGTATGCCATTTTCCGTTATTGCTCAGTGTTAAACCAAGATGCTTATGATCGTCAACAAAGGTTATGGACGTGTTCTGAAGGATTAAGTTTCCGGCCTTCGTCCAGTATTCCCGCGACTTTTCCAAGTTTGTAACCCCGATAAATTTCACAAAAAGGCCATTCATTCCTATAGTAAAAGACGCATTGAATTTGAAATCTGGGGGTATATACTCTTACTATACAAAACATATCTGGAGCTCTGTGTCCATTGATGGAACGGCGATGGTGCAGATCCTGCTGATCTGCTGGATATATAGAGAATAGTAGGTTAGTGCCGTGAATGGGAAAAAATATCTGGCAAGGCTCAGGAAGCGGGATGGGCGAGGCTATGCCGAGCACATCCCGTTCCGGTGCCGCGCCAGATATTTTTTCCCATTCACGGCACTAACCTACTATTCTATTTATCCCGTTAACACCTACAAATGGCTGTAAAATGCAAAAATTGTATTGACTGGATATCAAAAATGTTTCACGGCACCGTGTTTCATGGCACATACGCACTGTGTTGATGGGATAAATACTGGTCACAAAACACATAAGCCCCATTACTCCAGCCCCAGCCACATTTCAGAGACAGGATGGTCTGCAATTTGCTGATTTTCAATTTAACAGTACGGTATTTAGCTCTATTTCATCCATATCTACGGTATGTTGTGGGAGGTGTGTCACTATTGGTAGGAAGTATATATCGGTGCTTGGCTAGCTCAGTCAGTTTGGCTAGCAATGTCAAATTGACATTTAGTTAGAAACTTTTCCAACAATGTGTCTGAGATGGCTATCAGGTTTTCAGGAATAATTTCACATTGCCTGTCTGGCTGGAGTCCAGGGGGAGGGATTTTTATTAACCCTTTGACCCCTAAGTAACTTGATAGGTTATTTTGCAACCATGGCCATTTGAAAGTTGTTTTATATCGGAACTGGCACTAATCCCTATTGAAATTGACATTTTGTTAGAAATTTTTCCAACAATGTGTCATTTGATGGCCATCAATAATTTACAAAAAGCTATCAATAACCTGTCAGATTGGTGTCAGTGCAACGGAATGCTTATCAATACAAAAAAGATCAAAGTAATGTTAATAACTACACATCAGAAAAGAACTGTTCTTCCATCTGATTCTTTAAACCTAGATTTCAAAAATGATGATTTAAACACTTATTTCAAATGACAAAATATTAGGAGTTGTTGTAGACAACAATCTCTCATGGTCAGTCCACATAGACAAAACTTGTAAGAAAATCTCATCCAATTTATGGCTCTTATCACGAATTAAGGAATATTTGTCAATATAATCTAGAATCCAGTTTTATAAAACATATATTCAACCTCATATAGATTACTGTAATATTGTTTGGGAGGTACATCACAGACAAATTTAAATAGAATTTTTAGACTTCAGAAACGTGCATGCAAAATAATTATGGATTACAATGTTGATGATATAGCAAGAACTATGCAACAACTGAAAATTTTGACCGTCTTTGAGAGACTTTATCTTCGTAAAGCAAAGTTCATGTATAAAGTATCTAAATCAGAAACACCACACTATATTTCCGAATTATTTCATATAAAACATCAAGTCAATAATGCGCCAGTACTGAGATCAGCAACATCACATAACTTCATATTACCCAGACCTAATAAAGAGATTTATAAACAAAGCATTGCATATTCAGGTCCAATTATATGGAATAGCTTGCCAAATGACATAAAACAAGGTTAAAACTATTGACTCTTTTCATTGTCATTTCATTAAATGGATGGTAAAATAAAATAATTACATTTGTTTACATGAGATAGATACATGTATATGCATTGTCTTTAATTTTCCATTTGATACATGTCAACTGACCTTGTAAATACTTGTAAAATAGTGTGTGTGCGCGTGTGTGTGTGTGTGTGGTTCATGTGGGTGCAATGTTTAGTGTGTGTTTAAGTGTAATAAAATGTTTGTATCTGTTGGTTAGTCTGCTCCTTAACTAGTAATCAAATGCAAACCACATGGGGTCATGTTGCTAATTCACAATTATCATCATAAGGTGTCAAGTATGATCACATTTGTCATTCTCACTTCTCTTTGGGGCATTATCATAATTTCCCTGATCAACGTAATTAAACATTTGGTGTAGAGATGTCCTCAAATCCATTATAGCATTGCATTCAGAATACATTACTAGGCATAATTATTACAATCAAATTTAAATACAATTTGTTTTTCTTTAATTTTCCAAAATATATTTTGTTACCACTCTTTTAACCGTTTTGTTGAAAATTAAGTTATTTAATATTTTTCATCCAGGTAGTGTATTCCTAGAATGCAATGGGTTAATGATATCCTGTTGTTTCCTTACTCTGTGATTTTTGTACATGTAACATGTTTAAATTCTTGCCTCTGTCATACATGTGTGTATATAATAGAGGGCCACATGGAAGATTAGTGAAAACTAAATGTGTTACCCTCTCAAAATAAAGACTATTATTATTATTATTATTATCAGGTTTTCAGGAATACTTTCACATTGCCTGTCTGTCTGTCTGATGATCCCTACTGGCTGGTGTCCAGGGGGAGGGACTTTCATTAACCCTTTCACCCCTAAGTAACTTGAATTGATTTTGATAGGTTATTTTGCAACCAAATCAACCATCACAAAATGATTTTCATTTATGATAGTCCATTTATGAAAAGGGGATGTTTTTTTTCTTGACAATGTGAAAAGTACTTGCAAAAAGTGCATATCCTGATGAGACGGCTCGTCACGAGCCGGCTCATCTGTATCTGCACTGTTTGCCAATACCACTATACAGGCCTGTGGTGTTGAAAGGGTTAACCCATTGCATTTGGTTTACACTTTCACGCGGTGGACGATCATGTTGTCTGTTGTTTTGGTTTTGCTTAATGGCAGCAAGAAAATTCATGGCTTCCAAATGCAAAATACTTTTATCCTCCCAAATTTCACTGTTAATGGCTGAAACATGGTCATCATTAAAGGTACATACCCACTCAGTAGGCACACACTGTTCTTTATATCAGAGACATCATCTGACAACATTTCCTGGCAAAATAAACATTAATTCATCATTTCCACGTATTGATTGGCATTATTATACATTTTATATCAGATCTAAATTTCCACACTGATATCAGGGGCGATAACCGTGTTTCCTTAAAATGTTAACGGACATTACTATTTATTCTCTGTATTTATTTTTTGATGTGCAATGATCATACTTTATCATGTCGAAAATACATGTACTATTTTTTCAGGTGACACATTTATTTATATCAATAATTAAAATATCTCATGCCTCATTTGCATATGAAAATAGCCCGATACCACCGTGTGTCACTATCAGTAAAATAAATATTACTAAATGATTATATCTGTATAGCGTAATGTTTGTAACTGGTGGAATAGTGACACACTTATACACTTATTTAATTCCTATAATGAACATCTTGTGGCTACTGAGTGGGCATGTACCTTTCACTGTAAGAAACCTTGCAACTCGTGGATGCCACCATTACGCAAAACCAAAACAATAGACCACTTGATCCCAGACCGTGTTTCTGTGGTGTATTGAATTTTGGACTATTTTCTTCTCTTTTCTTCTTGTTTCTTTACAAAAGCTTATGAAAATAGATCAAATGGTGGTCACACCATATACTTGATGAAAAATAAAGAAAATATTGTTTAACACAGTCTATGAGAATATATTATAGGAATGAATGGCCTTTTTGTGGAATTTATCGGGGTATAAACTTGGAAAAGTCGCGGGAATACTGGACGAAGGCCGGAAGGCCTCGTCCAGTATTCCCGCGACTTTTCCAAGTTTATATCCCTGATAAATTCCACAAAAAGGCCATTCATTCCTTATAATTCCAGCATCTGAAATAAATTCATCAAGAAAATGTGTTTATTTTCCGTTTTCTTAAGAATTATTTTAACTGCGCCTGACGGTCACGGAAAGTATTTCGGTGTGGGAGTTTACTGGGATATAAATTTTGGACAGATACTTGCTACGGGCCAATCAAATGTTAGGGAATTGTGTAAATATTTTTGTGCTGGAATTATAGTACAATAAGGCACGGACTCCTTGGAATTTAATCACATAAAATGGAAATGGAAAAAAAAGAGAAACACATATTGAATATCTGAGACTGAGATGTTGGAGGTTTAGTGCCTTTAACTCTTTGCATGATGGGAAATTTGTGGGCTATAAATAGTTCAAAAATAGCAAACGACAGTTCATTGTATTTTCTTTTATTTCTCCCTATATATATCATAAATATGTCTTGGAATTTCATTAGAATTGCGTCCAGAGGACGCCATTCTAATGAAATTCAAAGACATATTTACAGAGAGAAATAAGAAACATACTCATAATTTGTTGTATGTTATTTTCACCGCTAGCATGCAAAGAGTTGAATATTAACTCTTTGCATGCTAGCAGTGAAAATATCCGCCAAACGAATTAGGAGTATATGTTTTATTTCTCTCTGTAAATATGTCTTGAAATTTCATTAGAATTGTGTCCTCCGGACACGATTCTAATGAAATTCCAAGACATACGGTATTCATGACATTTATAAGGAGAAATAAAAGAAAATATAATTAATTGTTATCTGCTATTTTTGAACTATTTATAGCCCACAAATTTCCCAGCATGCAAAGAGTTAAGTTGTTTATGCTAATTAAACATGCCACCTTAGTACACGGCAGGTCAGACGAACCAAAGTGTTTAGTCACACTGTGACAATGTCACTGATTTTACTGTTGATTAGATTAATTAGTTTTTACTGCCAGAGTAAAGTTTTCAGTAACATCTTTGTGTTGTGAATATAACTAGGAAGATATGACTTTATGCCAAAATTGGGGTATAAAAGACATTTCTGCCAGAATATTTCCTGTACTTTTTCACAATGGTGGTTTCAAAAATATTGATTAACCCTTTCAACACCACAGGCCTGTATGGTGGTATTGGCAAACAGTGTAGATCCAGATGAGCCGGCTCGTGACGAGCCGTCTCATCAGGATCTGCACTTTTTGCAAATCATTTTCATATTTTTGAGAACAAAAACACCCCCTTCATAAATGGACTAGTCTGAAAATCCTTTTGTGACAATTGGATTGGCTGCAAAATTAATGTATCAACATCCATTCCAGTTACTTAAGGGTGAAAGGGTTGACATGTTACTTTTGATTGGATTCATAAAACTATATCGATGAGACAGTTCAAATGAGTGGAAACAATTAAAATATAGTAATTTCCAATAACCTCCGAAGGAAGCACATTAATTAAATTAATTAAAATATACTTTCGAGAATAAATTAAGAAAATGGGGATTTTTTCCTACTTAACAAGAATTGTATCCACCTGTAATGGAACAGAACAGTGATGTTTTAATAATTTAGATCTGCACAAACAGTTCAGATCCAGACAAGACGGCTCGTAGCGAGCCGTCTAATCTGGAACTACACTGTTTGCAAACATTAGCATTGAGGTCTTCTGTAGTGTTGAATAAGTTAATATCCTTTACAGTATGTTGAACAGTTTAATCTGTTCAGATGACCCTTGAAATCTGGGTGTAACGTAATAGTGATTGATCATAGGTGGTCAAATTCCAGACCGCTAATCTGGATTGCTAATCCTTTGTCCTCAACTTTGTCGGCGTTTTCAGATCATTTTGTTTTTTGCCATTCCTTGGCTTAGCATGAATGTAATAGACACGTGTAGTGTGGTGTAGACTTTTAATCACAGGATTTATGATAACGCTCGTGATTATAATATAAAAAAATGTCTGCACATGTGGTCAAAACTTGCAATGAGCGAGACATAGTGATCACAATGACATCCGGGCGGGTGTCCGTCCGTCCGTCCGTCTGAAATATACATTAAAGTTTTTAAATACCTTTAAATATCTCTGCAGTCCTTAGTCACATTGACTTGAAACTTCATATACTTATTAGTCATCATCCATATATTCATTATACATCCCACTCATGCGGCCCCTTACCAAAGGACAAGGTCAAATGACTTAGAAGTTTGCGTTAAATTTGTTTGTGTCCCACTCATGCGGCCCCTGTGCCCGTAGGTCAAGGTTAAATGTTAGTTAGTTTCTGTCAAAATTTGCGTTAAAGTTTTCACATACTATCTCTGTAACCATTTGCTTGAAGCTTCGTATGCTTATTGGGCATCATCCATATATTCATTCACTCATGCGGCCCCTGTGCCCCAAGGTCAAGGCTAAATGACTTAGAAGTTTGGGTTATTATACAAGTTTTTACATACCTTATATCTCCACAATTGTGACTCCAATTTACTTTCAACTTCCAATACTTCGGAAGTTCCTTTTCATCATCCATATGTTCATTCCATAGCCTGCGCATGTGGTCCACATGCCCAAGGTCAAGGTCAAATGACTTTGAAATTTGTGTTAAAAGTTTTTACATACCTTATATCTCCACAACACTTACTCCGATTTACTTCCAACATCCAATACTTCTTATTCATCATCCATATTTTCATTCTATTGCTTGCCCATGTGGTTCACATGGTCAAGGTCAAATGAATTTGAAATGTGTGTTAAGGTTTTTACATACCTTATATCTCCACAACACTTACTCCGATTTACTTCAAACTTCAAATAATTCTTTATTAGTATCATCCATATTTTCATGCGGCCCACGTGCCCAAGATCAAGGTCATTTGATGTTGGTTAAGCCGTAGCTCGGCTCATTCTTGGCTTATCGAACTACAGTCAAGCACCAGTATCTCGAAGTCGAAGGGAGATCGTCCATATAGTCGAGATAGGACTAGGTTCGAGATAGCGATGAAGTGACATGGTCGGATATTTTGGCGAAAAATATCAAATCATGTTACACATTACATCACAAGTAAACAATAAAATAATAATAAATAAAACACATACCGTAAAGATTCTAATAGACGCCCATGCTCTAATAGATGCCCACGTCCCACTTTTTACGTTGAAAATGACCTATTTGTTGGCCGATTTTCACGAAATTTGTCCCTCTAGCCCAGTACTAACTTGAAACAAAATCGGAGCCAATTGTCCAACTAGATTTCATTTCTTTCCAGTAATTCCTTGAAGATCGGGGGAAAAAACATAATTGCTACTTTCACTTTCAAAAGCGGAAGCGAAATTCAACTTTTTCTGGTGTCACAGTAAATTCCTCATCGGCAGTAGCTATTTGCACGGACACGGGGCAATCAGAATTTACACGGTTACGGAGACGCCATTTTCAAAGCATCTCAAACCCATCTCGCATAATATGGGTGAAATTGACATCATGTTGGATTGTCGGCCGATATTTCCTAGGAAATGAGCAAAAATATATATTTCTTGTTCTGGACGTGGCCGTGGGCCGAAATTAATTGCACTGATACAGGCCGAAACGGCAATAATGATTGATGCTGTATTGATATATACATTACCAGTATTTAAAAAAAATTACCAAGTGTACCATAATGACCAAAGTGGGCCGAAACGTCTTGGTCCAAAATGTCCATAAACTGACAGACACTACAATCAAGTGGGTCAGACATTTGAGAGTAACGTCCCTTCGTTAAGTTTTTGTTCAGATAGTAGAAAATCGTATATTTTTTATCATTTTCCCTTTGCTGAATAACACTTGCTTCTATTAAGCGCCCACCCAGGACTTAAATTCGGAGCCAGTGGTGATTCTAATAGACACCCGGGGCGTCTATTAGAATCTTTACGATATTTATTTTATAACTATTATTTTAGTTACCGGTACTCACTAAACAAGGAAGTAAAATTGTGTTTACATAATGAGTAACATATCATACAAGCGACAGAATTGTACACGTTTTAAACAAAACAAAATTTACACCGTCACTCACAGTCGGGTTGTAATCACCAATTAACTAATGACCACAGGTAGTAAGCTACCGGTAATCAACATTACAAGGGAGTGTCACTACTCTCAGTGAATTGCTTAAATGACCAGCATGATGTCAAACACTCAAATCCAGGTGAATTAACCAATTAAGCAAACATTGTTACCTGAGGTCGGTGTGAATTTATCAACCAAATCGATATGGCAGCCAGTTACTTAGGCGATTTATTCAAGCGTTTATGTCATCGAGATAGCAAAGTGATTTTTAACCTATTCATACGAATGGGACAGAATGAACAGTCGAGATAGACAACATATACGAGATAGGGCATGGTCGAGATAGCCGAATAAATTTATATTAAACAAATAAGGATATATAATTCGGGACTTTAGTGAATCATCGAGATAGGGGATATCATCGAGATACTGATATCGAGATACTGGTGCTCGACTGTACTCAATTTTCCAGTACATAATATAGAAACCTATATTGCCAGATATCATCATTATTGATACATCTTATAAATGTTTTGAGTACAAGTTGTGCTTTGAATCATCCCATATATGACATGGTGACAATATATAACTTTTTGGTGAAATATATTTGCTGAATTTTAAGGGATAATTGACAAAATATTGGTATGTACCGGTACTTGTAAATAGCATAATATGAAATGGTTTGTGAAAATGAACATGTGGATGGATATCGACCCAGTAGTGTGTCAGATGTAAGAATGGCATTTTTCAGACTTGGTGTCGGGAGAATATCTTGAATACCCTATAGAATAGTATGTTTCTTGAATCATACAAAAGACCGTGTGTGATTATTCATGAAAATTGTATGATTTTAAACGATGTTTAGTGTAACAATAACAATATAAGTTATTGTGCCCGTCTGAAGGTATGTTCACCCTCGGCTGATAGCCGAGGGTGAACATACCTTCAGACGGGCAATATTACACCATATAGCCTGTGTAGAATCACAATAACATATTAGTCATACCGCAGAGCCTGTATTTGGCCGTATAAACATATCTCTTCTTTTGATCTTTGCGTTATTTCAGGAAGAAAAATAATCCGAGATTAGATTTTCTACCGTCAGTCTTAATATAAAGGCGTAAATGAACATTTTGTTTTTTTATTAAACGAAAACAAACTAAATATCGAGTAAGAAATCCATCGAAAACGACTTTATGACAGTTTTTTTATATTGTGTAATTTAATTTATATTCCACTGATCTATCGATCTGCTCTCCCTTTGGCGCCTCTAGAATAATGCGACTGGTTCCCAAACATTCGCTGTCATTGCTACGCCGCGGTTTCGTGCGTGGAACCCATAGTTTGTGACCTAAATATAGCCGTGTCACGAAGGCAAGTGTGTTGAGATTTGAAAAGCAATTTTCGTTATTTTGGCTAATTTTTCGCTCATATTTTGATCAGCGAAGAATATTTATGGAAAAATAAACAATAAAGACTGGTTTTGAGTGTACAATTTGTTACTTGTATTGAACAATTCGGGGTTTTATTGTGTTTAGTGAGGAATACAATTCGCAATCGGTAGACGCTTGCAAAATGTGTCTTCATTGGACGCGAGGCGCCGGAGGGGAATCGCAATTCCTGTATGTCCGACGGCCTTGGCAGGTCATATAATATATATGACCAGGCAAGCTAGCCAATCAAAAGCCGAGAAACTTATCTGCGGTATGACAATGGTATATCATATTGTAAAGAAAATATGTTGTAACTAGAAATGTGGCTAATCAGCACACAAATGCACCCGCTGGCAGCCAAAGAAAACAAGGGCACATTTTAAAACACAAAATGCCAGAGAAGCGAGACAGCACGATAGAGGACCATCAGAAACAGAGCATTGGACATGTGAAAGATGAAGCAGTTATGAGACAGGAAATAGAAATAATAAGAAATATACCCGCATATTAACCCTGACACTATGCTGGAGACGGAAATTGCCATCTGCTGTTTTTCATTTTTGCCTTAATTCTTAACACACAAAAGGTTTTGACAGCACTTGAGAATCGTCTCCAGTGGAAACGATTCTCATGTGCTGTCAAAACAGGTTTTTGTTGAGAAATATTGAAAATAAAACATTTCTAGCAGACGATGAAAAATAATTCAGCGTAGTAAGGGTTAAGGTTTTAAATGCACCAAGTATTTGACCTTGAACTTGGGTTGAGCAGCTGTCCGAGGATCGTGGATTTGTCACTGCATGATAGAGGACCATCAGAGTAATGCATTCCTCTATCATGCTGTCACAAATCCATGATCTGCGTATCCTGCTAAGCTCAAGGTTAAGGTCACTCACACATTTAGTGTGTTCAAAATTTAACAATCGGGTTAATTTCTTATTATTTCTGTTTCTATTCCTTTCAAATAACTGCTTCTTATTTCACATATCCATTACTCTGATGGTCCTTTATAATTATCCCCTCACCAATAGGCAAGAGGGGATATAGCGTTATTCCATGTACGTATGTTAGTAACACCTTCATTTGTCAATAAATCATGAACCGCTTCACCAATTTTGACAATATTTGACCTAAATGTGTGTCTAGGGATGGTGGTTTGTTTTGCATACGACCCACATCCGACCGCCCAAGGTCACTGAGGGCTTGATTTTGATTTTTTTAAGGCTGCCAGTGAGGCGATTAGCTTCGTTTAACGATGCCAATTCTTGTTGCATCATAGTTCACACATGCATTAGTCTGATGGTCATCTTATCATACCGTGACAAATCCACTATCCTCGGGTCCCGCTAAGCCCAATGTCAAGGTCGCATACTTAGTGCATTCAAAGTCTTAACGCTCGGGTAGTTATTTTATGTTTCCTTTCACATAACTGCTTCACACATGCAATCCTCTGATGGTCCTTTATCATGCTGAGACAAATCCATGATCCTCAGAGCCCCCACGTTAAACCCAAGGTCAAGGTTACTTACTTAATGTGTTAAAAACCTTAACACTCCGTCATATTTCTTATAACTTCTGGGATGGGTGGTTGGTCGGTGAACGTGATGGTGTAAATTAACGGCGGGGTTCCTCCTTACAGGAATCACAATTTTCCTGGTTTGGCCCTCGGGTATGTTTTTATCTTTGGCTCTTTTGTTACCTGGGAGTTGAATTGGGCTATTGCCTATTATAAAAGTAGTAAGATTATTATGGATCCTACTGCTTTTGGGAGGGGGCCAAGTGATCCTGGTGTGGCGAGGACCTAGCATCAGATCAGGATTATTCTGATTTCAGGGCTGAATATGTAGTTTTTTTATTGTAAATATTCAGTTCTGATTTTGGGATTTTCCCCCCATTTGTACATGTACTTGAACATGTACATGTACTTGTACATGTAATATATGGGATTTAGTACTAAACCCATTGACCCGGCCTTAAATGACCTTAGCTGTTGATGGGCCGTTAAACCCCAACAAACAAACAAACAAACAAACAAAACATAACTTCTGTTTTTTTTACGTAGCTGCTTCATATTTCACACATGCATTACCTCTGATGGTAGTTTAGCATGCTGATACAAATCCATGTTGTCACAAGTACGCCATCCTCTGGCCTTCTTGTGTTTTCAAATGTGCCCCCGTTTTCTTTGGCTGCCAGCGGGGGCATTCATGTGCCGATAGGCCACAATTTTAGTTTCTTAAATATTTTAGCAAACTTTCTTACAATTTCAACATCTTTATTCAAATTATAAACATCTTTTGATGGGATGTGTCAAAATTCAAGAAAATTTCATAGTAATTCATGTTATTGTCTTATTAAAGGCACATGCCCACTCAGTAGGCACAAAATGTTCTTTATAGGAATTAAATAAGTGTATATTTGTATCACTATTCCACCAGTTCTAAAAATTACGAGTGCCCGCTATACATATATAATCATTTAGTAATATTTAATTTACTGATATAGTGACGCGCGGTGGTATTTTCATATGCAAATGATGCATGATATTTTTAGCTCACCTGAGCGAAGCTCATGTGAGCTATTGTTACCGCAATGTGTCCGTCGTCCGTCGTCGTCGTCGTCGTCCGTGAACATTTTCAAACGTCTTCTCCTCGGTAACAATTGGGCCTATGGTCACCAAACTTCATGGTCATGGTCCTTAGGTAGGGGGATTACAAAATTGTTAAAATGACGTCATTACGTAATCCAAGATGGCCGTCGTCTAAAAATAGCACAAATTCTTAAAAAATCTTCTTGTCAAGAACAGCCAACCGGATTTCGACAAAACTTGGTAGGAATGATCGATGTACATTGCTCTTTCAAAGTTGTTAAAATGGTGACCCTGGGGTGAAAAATGGGCGTGGCCCATGGGGTCAAATTGGGGTCAAATTTTATTTTTGACTGAATATGGTCATTTCATTTATCAAATTGAAGGTATCAATGAGGCGATCACTCTGGTGCATTTTTTGTCGAAATCGGATTGTTATGTCATCCAAGATGGCCGCCGAAAGGTCAAAAGGTCATTCTTTTATTAGAGATTTCAAAATTCTCCTTCACATGAACCACTTGGCCCATGGTAGCCAAACTTAAAATTAAAAGTTATGGTCCATGGGTGAATGATTTTCAGGTTTGTTAAAATGGAGGTCATCGCTAATCCAAGATGGCCGCCGTCTAAAAATAGCATAAATTCTTAAAAAATCTTCTTCTCATGAACCACTTGCCGGATTTCGACGAAACTTGGTAGGAATGATCGATGTACAATGCTCTTTCAAAGTTGTTAAAATGGTGACTCCGGGGTCAAAAATGGGCGTGGCCCGTGGGGTCAAATTGGGGTCAACTTTTATTTTTTAACGAATATGGTCATGTCATATATCAAATTGAAGGTATCAATGAGGCGATCACTCTGGTGCATTTTCTGTCGAAATCGGATTGTTATGTCATCCAAGATGGCCGCCGAAAGGTCAAAAGGTTGTTCTTTTATTAGAGATTTCAAAATTCTTCTTCACATGAACCCCGCCTTGGCCCATGGTAGCCAAACTTAAAAAGTTATGGTCCATGGGTGAAGCCTTTTCAGATTTGTTAAAATAGAGGTCATCGCTAATCCAAGATGGCCGCCATCTAAAAATAGCATAAATTCTTAAAATATCTTCTTCTCATGAACCGCTTGCCGGATTTCGACGAAACTTGGTAGGAATGATCGATGTACATTGCTCTTTCAAATTTGTTAAAATGGTGACCCCGGGGTCAAAAATGGGCGTGGCCCGTGGGGTCAAATTGGGGTCAAATTTTATTTTTGACCGAATATGGTAATTTCATATATCAAATTGAAGGTATCAATGAGGCGATCACTCTGGTGCATTTTTTGTCGAAATCGGATTGTTATGTCATCCAAGATGGTCGCCGAAAGGTCAAAAGGTCATTCTTTTATTAGAGATTTCAAAATTCTCCTTCACATGAACCGCTTGGCCCATGGTATCCAAACTTAAAAGTTATGGTCCATGGGTGAAGCCTTTTCAGGTTTGTTAAGATGGAGGTCATTGCTAATCCAAGATGGCCGCCGTCTAAAAATAGCGTAAATTCTTAAAAAATCTTCTTCTCATGAACCGCTAGCCGGATTTCGACGAAACATGGTAGGAATGATCGATGTACAATGCTCTTTCAAAGTTGTTAAAATGGTGACCCCGGGATCAAAAATGGGCGTGGCCCGTGGGGTCAAATTTTATTTTTGACCGAATATGGTCATGTTATATATCAAATCGAAGGTATCAATGAGGCGATCACTCTGGTACATTTGTTGTCCAAATCGGATTGTTATTTCATCCATGATGGCCGCAGAAATGTCAAAAGGTCGTTCTTTTATTAGAGATTTCAAAATTCTTCTCACATGAACCGCTTGGCCCATGGTAGCCAAACTTAAAAGTTATGGTCCATGGGTGAAGCCTTTTCAGATTTGTTAAAATGGAGGTCATCGCTAATCCAAGATGGCCGCCGTCTAAAAATAGCATAAATTCTTAAAAAATCTTCTCATGAACCGCTAGCCGGATTTCGACAAAACTTGGTAGGAATGATCGATGTACATTGCTCTTTGAAAGTTGTTAAAATGGTGACCCCGGGGTCAAAAATGGGCATGGCCCGTGGGGTCAAATTTTATTTTTGACTGAATATGGTCATGTGATATATCAAATTGAAGGTATCAATGAGGCGATCACTCTGGTGGAATATTTGTCGGAATCGGATGATTATGTCATCCATGATGGCCACCAAAAGGTCCATTTATTCAAGATTTTTAACGTCTTTTTCTCAGGAACCACATGGCCGATGCTGGGTGAAGCATTTTCAGATTTTGTAAAATGAGAGTCATCGCTTAATCCAAGATGACCGCCATCTAAAAATAGCACAATTTTTTTAAAACACATGAACTCAATGTCACATTCTCCTCTGGTGTTCATGGAGTCAGGTGAGCGAATTTGGGCCATCATGGCCCTCTTGTTTAATTATTTATACAAATTAAATAGTATTTTCGACAGATTATAAAGTATGATCAATGCACATCAAAATATAAATACAGAGAATAAATTGTAATGTCCGTTAACATTTTAAGGAAACACGGTTATCGCCCCTGATATCAGTGTGGATCGAAATTTACGCCTGATATAAAATGTATAATATTGTGTGGGGAAATGGAGAATGAATGTTTATTTTGGCAGGAAATGTGTGTGATGATGTCTCTGATATAAAGAACATTTTGTGCCTAAATAGTGGGCATGTACCTTTAACTAAATAGAAATAAATAAAACACCAGTGGGCCGATTGGACTTCCCTATACTGTTGCGGTATAATAAATGATAATGTGTAATTATATTTCAGTCATGTTTGATGGACAAGACAATGCTATATTGACATTCGCTGTGGTCCGCTGAGCTGGGACAGCTAATTGCCTCGGGCCACAGATATGGTGGTGGACAGAACAAGCAGAGCTCCAGATAAGGTGCGTATTGTACACACATATTTTTAGCTGAATACACATTGTTTATCAACAGTGGGAGTACAAAATACTCAAATTAAGTAGTGGCAGTACTGTAATAAAGTTGAAAATTTACTTAGTTGAGCTGCAAAAAGCAAACACTGTTTGCTTTTTGAAGCACAACTAAGTAAATTTTCAACTGTATTTTCAGTATACATGTATATACATATAAGTAAATGAGTAATAATACACTCAAATAAGTGAATGGTTAAATTTGTTTTATGTTTGATTATTCATTTTGGTTCCCTATTATTAATGAAGAAAATCAAATAATCCAGTTGTAAAAAATAAAATACGCTAAGGGTCGTTCTATCTGCTCACATGTGTAAACTATGAAGCAATCCATAGCAAGGAAACGGAACATATAAGCCATTTACCCGCGTAAAAGGTTTCGCGACGCAACAAGTATGCGACCATGACCCTTGGCGTAGCGGGGATAGAATGGACGTGAATTTGTCACATGGCGATAGAGGACCCTTAGAGCAATGCGTGTGTGAAATATAAAGCAATTCCGAGCAATTAAACATAAAATATAGGCCATTTAGCCGCGGTTAAGGTATTGTGACACACACACCAAGTATATGACCTTGACCCTGGGCTTAGGGAGGGGGGGGGGGGTAGTATGGAGGTGGATTTGTGACATGGCGGTAGAGGACCCTTAGAGCAATGTGTGTGTAAACTATGAAGCAATTCCGAGCAAGGAAACAGAAAATATAGGCCATTTACCGGCGGTTAAGGTTTCGTGACGCACCAAGTACATGTATATGTGACATTGACCCTGGGCTCAGCAGGGGCGGCACGGACGTGGAATTGAGACATGGCGGTGTAGAGGACCTTTAGAGCAATGCGTGTGTGAACTATGAAGCAATTCCGAGCTAGGAAACATAAAATATATGCCTGCGGTTAAGGTTTTGTGGGGAAAAAACAGACAGACGGACGGACGAACAGGGCGAAACGTATAGTGCGTATACATGTATGTAATATGAAGCTGATGCGTGAATGGAAAGACATTATAAGACATTATTTTACCACAGCGTTTTTGTACCACCAAGTATGTGACATTGACCCTGGGCACGGCGGGGTGCAGGACAAACGTGGATTTGGCACATGACGGTAGAGGACCAGTATAGAAATGCGTATATGAAATTGATGCGTGAATGTAAAGAGAAATTATAATACATTTTTACCTGAGCGTTAAAATGTTTGAACCACCAAGTAAGTGAACTTGACCCTGGGCTTCGCGGGGCAGGACAAACGTGGATTAGGACCATTAGAGCAATGCGCATATGAACTAGAGCAAGTGAGCGATGGCTCACGTATACCCCCGGCCACCGTCTGGACACAGCAAGCAAGAAATGCAAAAATATAAGTAAATGGACAAAATTTTAACCTAAATTTCTAAGTGATTTGACATTGACCTTGGGCATAAAGGCCGCATGGGTGTGCTACAGAATGAAATGAAAACAAGTTAAATTGTTGGTGAAATATAAAGAATAAGAGGCATGCATATTAACAATTAATAATACATACTCACAACAGGGAAAACAGAAATGTGAGACTGAACAAGTAGTGACATGCTGAAACACAATGGAGATCAAGTAGAAGGGCAGAGCACATAGGTGCAATAGAAAAAGAAGAAATGAATTTAGGTCAAGAAGTATATGAAGTTTATAGTGAAGCAGAGTTATGGTGATAGATATTTGGTAACAAAAAGGTTGAAAGGAAATAATGAAATGAAAAAAAGAGAAAAAAGGTTTATGGAAAATTTGAGCTTGAGAACAGGCATAAAGGATGGATGTGTGGACTAAATGAAAATATTGATGAAGGTTAAGACGTGTATGAAGTGTTAAGTGAATGTGAATAATGGATGCATAGATATGCATAGACCTTGACATTGGGCATGAAGGGCGCATTACGATGGTATATAATGACAAATAGTTGTCAGAAGACAACGAAGCGCGCCTGGTGGCGGTATAGTTGAAAACAATGTCAAGGAACGAAAGAAAACAGAAAGTTTGTGAACGCACTAAGTATGTGACCTTGACCCAGGGCTTAGTGGGGATGGCACAAGTGTGGATTTGTCGCAGGGCAGTAGAGGACCCTAGGAAGAATGCGTGCATGGAATATGAAGCCCATCCAAGCAAGGAAACAGAAAATATGGGCTATTTACCTGAGCGTTAAGATATTGTGACGCACTAAGTATATGACATTGAGCCTGGGCTTAGTGGGGGTGGCACAAGCGTGGATTTGTCGCAGGGCAGTAGAAGACCATAGGAAGAGCGCGTGCATGAAATGAAGAACATCCGAGCAAGGAAACAGAAAATATAGGCTATTTACCTGAGCGTTAAGGTTTTGTGACGCACTAATTATGTGACCTTGACCCAGGGCTTAGTGGGGGTGGGATGAGCGTGGAATTTTCGTAGGGGAGTAGAGGACCATAGGAAAAACGCATGCATGAAATATGAAGCACATCCGAGCAAGGAAACAGAAAATATGGGCTATTTACCCGAGCGTTAAGGTATTGTGACGTACTAAGTATATGACATTGAGCCTGGGCTTAGTGGGGGTGGGACGAGCGTGGATTTTTCGTAGGGGAGTAGAGGACCCTAGGAAGAACGCGTGCATGAAATATGAAGCACTTCCGAGCAAGGAAACAGAAAATATGGGCTATTTACCCGAGCGTTAAGGTTTTGTGACGCACTAAGTATGTGACCTTCACCCAGGGCTTAGTGGGGGTAGGACGAGCGTGGATTTTTCGTAGGGGAGTAGAGGACCCTATGAAGAACGCGTGCATGAAATATGAAGCAAATCTGAGCAAGGAAACAGAAAATATTGGCTATTTACCAAATGGGACGGACGGACGGACGGAATGCCGAAAACTATATACCCCCCGGGGGTGTAAATATGATGCAGATCTGTCGACGGATGAAGAAATTATGAGACATTTACCCGATAGTTTTGTGACGAATGGACGGACTTTATACATCACAGTATACTTGCCTGTGCACCTATAATAGGTCTGATTGTGCACATAGGTGCAAAAGGAGAATTGATGCGTAAGTATATATTGTACACACAAAGTGATCCACAAGTATACCTGGCTGAACACACATGATACCGTCCGAGTTTGATAGTCGGACACCAAATGCTTGTGCATCAACTATTGGGAAACGATACACATGACCATCGTGAGCCAAAATAAAATGGTATTCTTGATTGATGCACAAGTACATATTGTACACACAAACTGATGCACAAGTATACCTGGTTGATTGATTGATTGATGATTAGGGTTTAACGGCCTATCAACTGCCAGGGTAATTTAACGCCGGGCCAACTTGATGGATTATCCAGTATTCAACCTGTCCACAATATAAAAAGTAGATCAAGAGTACGGGAATTCATCAGGATATATACATACGTTTGGTGTAAAAACAAGAGTTTGAGCACATGTATCAGCTTTCACAATAGATGCGGGATGCGTCAACAGTACTCGAGCGAGATAGAGGAAAGTCGAGAAAGATCAAGAGAAATTGATGTTGAAAGATGGGTCTGTATACCTCATTGATCACCACGGCCAAGAGGATGAAATGGAGACGACCACCCTGGATCAAATTCGGTACAAACCCCTGGCATTAGCGTTGCACACCTGCCGTACCATTGTCAGGGGCAAAGACTTCACCTCCGCAATCATCCTACAAACTGACTCAATATGCCAAGGAGTGTTGGTGTGCCTTTTGCTGGTGGCATGCAAATAGGGCGAGTCAGTCTCGAGGAGGAACTTGGACAGATCCAGAGCAGCCAGAATCGAGGACGCAGTCGGTTCACGCAACACTGTGTTTGTGAATCCAAAATGAACATTTGGAAATGACCCCAACCACCTCCTCAACTCCTCCACCCCACCAACAAAACAGTGGCGATGAATACGTAAATGGCACAGGCCCATCTCCACAATAATCTGTCTCACCTCCTCAGCAGCCGAGCCATCTCCATGATCTCTCGTGTGAAGAACGAGTACCTTGTCATACCGCTCAGCCAAGGGCAACACACGCCGCAGGAATAAGCGCTGAGACTGGAACCTCTCCTCTCGGCACAAACGTCTGTTAGGACAGTTATAATGCCGACAGGAGGAGGTGAAATCCAGACCAACCTCGCACACTGCCACGAAGTCATCCCGGCTCAGCATGTTCTCGATTTGAACAGTGATCGTGCCCCACCCGGGAAGAGCCTACCTGGTGAGGGTGAACTCCAACAGTGCAATGCGCATGTGCGGAACCACGCACCTGGCGAGCCCGCAAGGACCACGAATATGGATATACATAGTTACCAACCAGGTGGGACAAATGGATACCCTGATGGTCAGTACCCGCCTCCAGATCAATGAAGTTGGAAAAACGAGTTTGTTTGAGAAGGGTGTCGAGGTGGAAATGAGTATCGATGTACTCGGGTGTGGTATCTTGGACTGCATGGGGCAATGTAATGAATGGGGACTGGTGGTGTAGAAATTCTATATGTACATTTTCTGGCAGTGTGGAGATCATTTTTACTAGTATCTTCCAGTGCATTAGTGACAGAATGTGATTGGGGGTGCAATTTCAAAGGAGGTTGGAATGGGTCGAGAAGCTGATTCGCAGTAGTGTTGGAATGCGGAGACCTCAATGTCTGAAAAAGAAAAAGTGTGTTGCGTGATGAGTGGATGCAGTGAATGTTTCAGAACGTGTTGGAGCAAAGCGTCATGGGATGTAAGGTTCAAATGTGTCTCAAAAAGAAGAAAAAGGCCATCGTTGTAAGTAGTCCAGAATGGAAAGTGTGATGTAGAAACGTGCAAGTCGGATGTGTCCTTGTTGGAGTGCACAAGTTGGAGATGAGATTTCCACCTGGTTACTGCTTTCATACAGCTCCAGTAAGCAAATGTCGGTGATGATTGTGGAGGAAGGTGACTGGTAATACAGTGTAGACGTAAATGTCGAGTGCTGGTAGGGCATAGTAAGCAGGTTGTATTGTTTCTGTGTTTGACAGGGAGATTGTTGGAATTTATGATATGCAGCTCCTGCAACACTAGCTCCTCGGCCTCAACGTAGCCTACCTCCTCTACCTCCTCTTCCAATGACATTGTAGGTAGTCAGTAGTCAATATTCCACAACTCTGCAGGAGCTCTGCTGTTTTATTGTGATAAATACAGGTTATCATGCAAGGGCAAGAAAATAATAGGTTGATATATACATGTATATAATGTATATAACAATTATGTAACATATTTAATTACTAATGTAGATAGTTTATATAAGTTTATGTTTCGCGGTGGAGTCTGGCGGCTAGGGGAATAGTTTTATTTGAACCTAGTAAATTACTTTTACTTTATAATTCAATGACGATATGCACATGTAACAAAAAATATACAAAATAGCATGAAACAACAATCATGAAAAATATTAGCTATTCCAAGAACCGAGATGGACGCCTTATCTGTCTACCAGATCTGGATTGCTGCTCCCGGACAGGCTGTTGGCCGAGAATCAGGGTATCGGAAACCTCAGGGTCGACACTCGCTTGTGGGGTACCCTGCGAACAGACGGCGCCACTCACAGGAAGATGCCGTCCCTGCTGCTCCCCATCCCCTACCGTATTTGCATTCTGTACAACAGGTACAACACCTCGACGTGGGTACCCTGCGAACAGTCGGCGCGCCCACGATTTGAAGCGAGTCTCGGTACAGGGTCAACAAACCATGTCCAAGCCAACAACACCAGATTCACCATCGACGTATGGTAGCGTGACATCTAAGTCGTCCACCTCGACATTCTCGGTAACTGACTGGTCACCCTGACTTGGTGTAACGGCGGGGATAAGAACATCATGGCGTTTTCGCCGCAACCAGATAGGAATATGGGTGTCGCGGCATAATTTGAGCCTTCATGGTGGAGAACCTTCTCTGCCTTCCTGTCCGCTACAGTATATAGTGGCGGGGGCACTTCTCACCACGATATGCGGTCCTTTCCAAGGTGATCGCAGCTTGGAACTGACGCCTACCTTGGCGGAAGTGTCACTCACAAATACAAGATCTCCAACCTCATAAACATTTTCCAAGATACGTAGGTCATAGTCTCTTTTCTGACGTATTTGGGCAGTGTTTATGTGTTCTCTGGCAATTTTGTGGACCCTAGCAAACTCCTTGTCGAGATGTTGCACCCACTCATAAGGAGTGTACCTTTCAAGTTGGGTTTCAGATGGAGGGAGCAACAAATCGACAGGTTGAATAACTTCACGCCCAAGCATAAGCCGATTGGGTGTGAAGCCAGTTTGACGATGCTGCATTGAACGGACAGCCATGGCTAGTAGGTGGATATCTTTGTCCCACTCTCTGACTTTGCCGTCAATGCAACATCGGATCATTTGGAGAACTAGTCTGTTGTAACTTTCAACCTGACCATTGCCCGAGGTGTGATAGGGAATGGTGCGTTTGCGGGTAATCTCCAGGAGTTCACAGAATGCCTTAAAGAAATTCGAGCCTCGTTCTGAGAAAATCTCTAGAGGACAGCCAAAGTATGAGATAACTTTAGCGAGGAACTCCTGGGCAACCGTCTGTGCAGTCTGATCAGGTAGGGGTATCATGTCAAGCCATTTTGTGAATTGGTCTATGACCATCAAGATATAGACAATCCCATTTGTGCGTTTGTTAAATTGGCCTAATATATCAAGATGGACCCTTTCCATTGGGAAACCAGAGTGAAATTCCCGTAACGGGGCTCGTGGTGTGGAGTGTAATGTCTTATTCTTGTTGCATACATGGCAACAACGAACATACTCCCTGCCGTCCCGGGACATACCATACCTGTGAAATGATTGTTTCAGTCTGGCGGTAGTCTTATCGATGCCCAGATGGCCAGCGTGCTTGGCATCATTGCACAAAAACAGCACTTGGTTCCTTAGGCCCTCAGGGACGACAAGCAGTGAACGAGCGTGGTTATCTTCTTCCCACCGATAATAGAGGACCCCCTGCCAAATGTATAGATGGTCTCTACATATCCAGTAAGACCGGGTGGCGGGACTGGAAAGCCGGAGTTCCTGCTGAGAGGGATCGTACTCCGATTCAAGCCAGCCCAAAATTGGTTCAATATCAATATCTTGAAACTGTATTTGTTCGAGCTCGGCAAATGAAAATGAATCAACCCAATTGGTAATGGGATCAGCCTGGTGTACGTGGGGTATGTCACTATCATCAACAGGGTTGGTCTGTGGTGATGACGTAGTGACTGGATCCGTGAGTACTACAGGTGGAGTGGGCGGATCAAGTGGAGTGGTTGGGTCAAGTGGAGTGGTTGGGGTGGGTGGATCAGAGTTTTGTGACACGCCTATGTGGATAGCTCTTACTGCAAGAGGGATTACGTCATCAACGTCATCTAGAAACCTTGACCATTGAGTATGGGCTCTCTCGCAATAAGCACAGCCTCCACAGGGAAGACATTTAGGATATGTCCCTGCAGAATAACAGTCACATGGGGGTAGGGTGTCTGGAATCCTGGACAGAGCGTCACAATTGATATGATCTTTGCCCGATCTGTGGAGGATCTCCATATCGAATTGTGACAACTCTTCCAGCCAACGTGCTAGTTGACCTTGGATGTTCTTAAACCGTGTCAACCAGATCAAGCTGTTATGGTCTGTTCTCAGGTAGAACTTCCGCCCCAGGAGATAATGGCGGAAATGGCGAAGTATGCAATTACGGCTAAGAGTTCCTTTCTAGTCGTACAGTAGTTTTTTTTGTGTTTTCAATAATGTATGACTTGAAAAACAAATTGGCTTGATTTCCTTGTCTTGAATCTGTGACAATGATGCCCCAAGTTGTTTGTCGGAGGCATCAACGTCAAGAATGAAAGCGCCATCCTCTGTAGGGAAAGACAAGCAGGGTGCGGTAGTAACGGCATGTTTTAATTTCTCAAATGCGATGGTGTGACATGTTGCCCATGGCATCGGACCTTTTACGGTAGTGAGCTCGTACAAACAGGATGCAATATCCGCAAAGTCCTTGATATGGTCACTAAGATAGTTGAGAAAACCCAGGAAAGACTGCAGTTGCTTTTGGTCTGAGGGCAGGGGCCAGTTTATGATTGTTTCCACCTTTGACGGTGATATTTGTATACCTGCCTCAGATACAGTCTTCCCGAAGAATTCAACTTCCTGTTTGAGTAGTTTGCACGTCGCATGCTTCAATTTGAGGTTGTGCTGACGAAACCGTTCAAAGACCCTTTTCAAATTGTTCAACGAGTCTTCGACAGATTTCCCAAGAACGATAATGTCATCAAGATATGCCAGCACTTCCTCCCACAATAGCCCACGGAGAACCAATTGAATAGCCCGCTGAAACGTAGCAGGCGCATTACAAAGTCCGAACGCCATGCATACGTGCTGAAATTCACCAAATTTTGTGACAAATGCAGTTTTTGATTTCGAGTCTGGGTGTAAACGAATTTGGTAATACCCCATGGCCATGTCAAGACAATTGAAAAACATTGTCCCTTGTAATGTATCCAAACAGTCCGATATATTTGGAATTGGAAATCGGTCTTTAACCGTTGATTTGTTCAATAAGCGATAATCTAAACAGTATCGTACAGCGCCATCACGTTTACGGACAAGTACTGGTGCGGACGCCCATTCAGATGTTGAGGGCTCTATAATGCCAGTGTCAAGTAACTGTAAATGCTCTCGCTCCTGATCCTGGAAGCCTAGTGGTGTGCGGCGCATCCTCTCCTTTACAGGAGGGACTCCGCCAGTATCTATATGGTGATACACACCATCTAGACATCCCAGATCCATTTCGTCACGAGCGAAAACATCGCCAAAATCAACCAACAACTGACGGAGTTGATTTTGTACGGATTCATCAAGCCCTGTACATGACTTGACATACAGGTCGTGTAGGTGTGGAGGTAGTACGGGGGATGGTACGGATGGTTTTACAGGTGTTTTTACAGGCGTTATCCTGTATGTTGGTTTTGGTGGGGGACCGGCAGTACCGGTTTCACTGTACTGCTGTTCAGTTAATAATGTACAATGCTCTGCTAGACCAATCAGTCTACCCTTCTTGAAGTACATGTACGCATCCGAGTCGTTAATCATTATGGCAGTAAATGATGGCCCTTTACCATACATGGAGGCAATCATGGCACCATTCTTGCATGGCAACGGCTCGAACACGTACGCTTCATCACCGGGTTCATCCGTAAAACATTGCACAAAACCAACCGTCTGTGGGGGTACTACAACTTTCTTTGTGACATGTACACGGGCAATGTGGATTTGGTCATCAGTGGCAGCATATTTGAGTTTTGCGGGCAGTATTTGCCCATCTATGGCTGCCACATTCCGCCCAAAGTCCACAAGACCAGCATATGATGTTAAGAAGTCAATGCCCAAACTAATATTGTCAGACATGGGGGCCACACAGACGTTCCATTTATAGTTCCGATGTCCCAATCGGATGTTAATATTTGGGACAATCTTGCCATGAACTGGAACCTCTGCGAGGCCCTTCAGTACAACAGTGTCATGTTGTTGTTGTTGTTGTTTTTGTGGAAGTTTGGAAAATAAATTATCACTGACCAGTGTAATCATTGCCGCCGTGTCAACAACTGCTTCTGTCTGAAGCCCATTGACGACAATGTCCACAACCAGTGACATACCTTTAAATTCCCTAACTACTATAGGGGGTTTCGCTAAGCCGTTATCAGGGTGACCATGTTTTGATTGAGTTTGGACTGGAATAGGGCCACCTACTGTCCCAGTGCGGTCTCGTTTAAAGAGACCTGTGGTTTTTTGGTTATTTGGGGACTTCTATTTACATTGGCTGGTGGAGAGCCAGCACGTACCGGAGAACCAGAACTTCCGGACCGCTCGTATGATGGCGATCTGCCATATTGTCCCTGCGGACTATGGTATGACCCTAGCCGTTCATATGGTGGTGTACCGCCATATGACTTTGACCCCGCTTCCCTTTCTGATTTCCTATAACCCTGGGAATGGTTGGGAAGGGGTGACTGTCTGTATTGCTGTGGACGGGGCATAGAATCGTAATTTGTCCTTGACCGATTCTCATGTGTCCTTGACATGTTGTCATACGACGTTGGCCTGTCGTCATATGACCTTGGCCTGTTGTCATAGGTCTTTGACCTAATATCACGTGGTGACCTTGGCCCATAATAGTCTCTGTTTCTATATTGGGGCGACCTTGGATACTGGGACTGGTTGTTAGAATAACCCGGGGACCCCCTTGGATACTGGGACTGGTAGTTATAATAGCCTGGAGACCCTGGTTGAACGTCTGTACGTTTTGGTCTTATTCCAGGCAAGTCTGGTCTGGACTGAAAGTAATTATCTAGCGTTTGCTTAAGTTTCACATCCAGATCAGACTCCCCGGAGAAAGTGACATTTCTCTGCTTGAATGGCTTGCTTGTTTCGCCATATATGGCCTTTTTATTAGCCTGGTATTCTTTAACACCCCTTAAGGCCCCCCCCCCCCCCCCACCCCCCCCCCCCCCCCCCCCCTCCCCCCCCCCCCCCCCCCCCGGACGGTCTGTGGATCCTCACCCAGTACAAAGATGACAGCCGATTTGTCGATTAGACCCCTCAAGAAACTCTCTACTGAGACCTGATTCGAATCACTTTGAGTCATGTCGCAGTAGGCATCTTGCGCCAAGTTGGTGAGTCGATGAGCGTAGTCATCCAACGACTCGTCCTCCAACTGACGCGCTAATGTCAATTCCTTACGAGCTGTTTTTGGGGTTTAGTTTGGTTGAAAACCGCTCGGTCAAGCTCCGCTTCAATCCAGCATAGCTGTTGAGGACGGTCTCATCTTGCCGTTTGGCAAAATCAAGCGCATCCCCCACCAGCAAATCGACCAAATTGTTAGCCTTTTTCGGTGATCGCCATCCCCCTTCTCTTGGCGACACGCGAGAATTGAAACAGAAAAGTCTCAATTTTCATTGCTTTATTGTCCCCCCCCCCCCCACCCCCCCCCCAAAGTAGGTAGCCTCCGTTTCGGTGGACTACGGCTACCATTGGATTCATCATCACTATCATTTCTTTTGCAGTTGGAGTTTATCTTGCATGGAGACATGCCGGACAATGTGGATTTGCCATCATCCGGTCTGCCAGGGGGAATGCCCAACTGCTTTTGGGTTGATTGTTCCGATTTCGAATAAATAAACTAATCCCCAGGAATGACACTGGTAATTTTATCGATCGTAGATTTTTTATTTTTGTGTTTTTGCCAAAGAATTTATCATTTCGTTTTGTGACTGTTGTCGCTTTTAAAGAATTAATGTTATTGTGCACAATTTGTAGTTCTGATGCAGTGCGTTTTTCTTGTTTCTGGACCGCGTCGTTTACATAATCAAAATTATCATACACAATTGTTTATGCGAGTTTAAAATCGTTCAAGCTTCGCAAACTTTCTCAATTTTCATGTCCGCGGTGTCCCTTACATTATCAATTTTGTCATGCAAAAGACTAATCTCTGCTTTAGTAGCCATGGTCCCTTTAATATGGTGAATGTCTATTTTGAGCGACTCCACCATACCGGTCATTTGTTGTTGTTGTTGAATTTGCTTGAACATCGATTCCACCGATGAACTTGGTGGATTGTGTTCCAAGAACTCTGATTCGTCTGAGAAGGGCGAAACTGAGTTCGCGGACTCATCATCTGAGACACTAGGAGATTTGGGGCCGCCAGACCCACTCACAACAGGAAAGGACACCTTCCCTGTCTCAATTAATTTTTTCCAGAAAGACTGGTCTTTCCTGGGAAGGCCTTTTGACGCCAGATATTCTGGTGTCAAACTTCGTCGTTTACGCAGCCTTACAATTTTCTGTGCTCTCGTTATGCCAATGTGGGGCAATGATTGCAACTGCTCCACAGTGGCTGTTTGAATGTTTACACATTCCATTGTCAGAAGACTGTTTGCTTCCGTAGCTATTTCTGACATGTTTGTGCGTCTGGTTCCTACACAATTTATGGGAATATCAACAAATATTGTTGCAACAGTTGTCACCAATAGAAGTCAGTTGTGACTGTCTGAAAATGTCTGACAGCACAATTGTCGTGTGAAATAATTCACACGTGTCTCTAAGAAGTGATTAATTGCAAAATAATGCAATTTATTGACAATAATAAACCGTCAATTTCATGAATTTGTGAACAATTCACAGGTTCGTTTCCGACGACGCCAATATTAGAATAGATATAATGGTATAAACCTGTTAACTCACCGGGTTTGTGTGGCCACGTGGTGGAAACACTCAGCTGTGTTGAACAGGTCTGCTTCGGTCAGTAGTCAAGTGCATAAGAGGCCGCTTCAAGGCTTGAATCTACAACGGGGAGTACTCGGCGAGAAAATCATGCTCACAGAAATCCACAACCGACGCCTGTGTGTAACTAAGGGGTTCATTGGCTCAGCTAAAATATGGGAACCAATCAGAGGCCATGTTATATAAATGGAGTCAGCTGATAGACCAAGGCTGTCATAAATACCGTAAAGGGTGTATCTGATCGTAAAGGAGCGTAATAGGATTACAACATCTGTAAGTTAGATCACAGTCACTTTTAGCAAGTGTACATGTATGTGTCCCTATGCACGCTGCATTTAGCGTCTAGAAAGAACGTCATGATTTGATACAGAAATAAGTTGTGACGTAAAGCTAGTAGACTACAACCTGTTGTGGTGGAATGGGACCATACAATAGTTCGGCACTCAAATATAACACATTTAATACACGATCTAAAAGTATAACTAAATATTTCTGTAAAAAGGATATGATCCTGGTATGTAAGGTCTTCGATGTAACATATTGTATTTGCTTAGACATGTAGCCATTCTATACCATGTAATCTATCCTGTATGTAGTATAGCTCTCACAGCGGCTGAAGCCACATACCATATTAAATAGTATTAGAGAGAGAACATCTTGCTCATTCTTGAGACATCCACGACTTGATTGTCAAGGACACAATACTACAACACAATATAACATGGTGTCAGAAAAAGGGATTTTAAGGACTTTAGTCACAGTTTAACTCAAAAAGGATTCATACACGTCACAAAGTGATTACCAAACATGGAGTTAGCTGGAATTCCACCGGTTGTGATGCGCTGGGACGATACAAACCTACCGGATGCATGGGACAAATTTGAGCAGCACGTCAAACTGGTGTTTACGGGACCACTCAAATCGAAATCCGAAGAAGAATAGGTGGCATATCTCCTGCTTTGGGTTGGCGACCAAGGTAGAGAAATCCATAGCACATGGACTGGCATATCAGATGCTGACAACAAACTGCTGAAGACCTACTACGATCGCTACAGAGCGCACGTGCAGCCAAAGCTCAATCCAATATTTGCGCGTTACAAGTTTTACAACATCACACAAGACGACGCGAACATTGAGACTTTTCTCACAAAATTGCGCATAGCTGCAAGGGACTGCAATTTTGCGAATGCAGATGAAATGATCAGGGACAGGATCGTATTCGGCACCAGCTCGAAGCGAGTGCGAGAAAAATTAGTTAACGTGGGTGCGGATCTAACCCTTGAAAACACGATACAAATCGCACAGAGTCACGAATACGCCGTGACGCAACTACAGACGATGTCTCCAAGAGACCCACCAGACGTCAGTTATATAAAAGGTGGAAGGCCGACGAACGCACGTCACAACAAAATGACGTACACTGCGCATAATAACCAGCCGTCGGGATACGCACAAACCCGGGGTGCCACAGGAAAAAACAGCGCACAATATCAGGGGGCCACAGGAAGACGCATGACGCCACGGATGCCGTCACAGAAGAAAAAGACCAACCCGCGAGGACGAAACCAGTGTAAGAACTGTGGTAGTGATAAACATTCACGCGAATAGTGCCCTGCAAGAGGAAAAACATGTTACAAATGTGGCAAACTTAATCACTTTAAAGACATGTGCAGATCGGGACAAAACGTATACGAAGTTAATGTTGACCAAGACGATTCATGTTCATCTGGCGAAGAAGGCTCAAACTTCTATGTTGACACGGTAACAACTTCTTTTGTTTCTACCTCTAAGCCTGAGCAAGCGTTTGCACATGTTACCCTTGGTCCATCCAATAAACAAATGAAATTTAAGATCGACACTGGGTCACAAGTCAACATCATACCAAAACAAATGTTCTATGATTTGAATATCAAACACCCATTAGCAGCCCCTCGTAAACAGTTATCATCATATACGGGTAATCAACTGCATGTCATTGGCAGTATTACACTACATTGCTCACACAATGCAAAGTCAGCCAAGCCCGTGTTCTACGTGGTAGACACAAACGCACCACCACTCCTCAGTCTTAACACGTCCATAGAGCTAGGTCTCATCAAGCTGGTATATATCACTTGACACAGCCGACAATGCCGGACTGACACACAGACTGATGACGGACCGTACAGCGGACGTCATTACAGAGTTTAAGGACGTTTTCCAGGGAGTTGACTTATTTCCCGGTACATGTAAACTACACTTGAAGCCGGACGCTGTATCTGTTATCAATCCGCCGCGGCGCGTGCCACTTGCAATGAAATCTCGTTTGAAATCTGAGCTCCAGAACATGGAGAAACAGGCAATTATCTCCAAGGTCACACGACCTACAGAGTGGGTTAATTCGCTCGTTGTGATCGAGAAACCGAGATCTGGCCACTTGAGAATATGTCTAGACCCGAAAATGATAAACGAGGCACTGTTACGTCCACATTATCGGACTCGAACATTGGATGACGTCGTTTCTCAACTTTCGGGTGCGTCAATTTTCAGTGTCCTTGACGCAAAATCAGGATATTAGAGTATTCGCCTTGACGACGAGTCGTCATATTACACGGTGTTCAACTCACCATTCGGTCGCTACCATTTTTTACGCATGCCATTTTGCATCAAAGTGGCACAAGACGAGTTTCAAATGAAAATGGACGAAACATTTGAGGGTCTTAATGGAGTTCTCGTGATAGTGGACGACATTCTTGTATTTGGTAAGGATAAAGCAGAACATGACAGAAACTTACGCAATGTTCTGACCCGAGCACGGTCAAGTGACATTAAAATGAACGCAGAGAAATGTAAGTTCGGACTGACTGAAGTACCGTATTTCGGTCATGTCATAAGCGTCGAGGGTTTGAAACCTGACACAGGCAAGGTCGAGGCCATCGAAATGATGCCAGCACCACGTAACCGCAAAGAACTAGAGACCATTCTTGGTATGGTGAACTACCTTACCAAGTTTGCGCCGAATCTGTCGGAAATCACAGCTCCATTACGAGACTTGCTGAAACATGATGTAGAGTTCTCATGGGACAGACCTCAGAACGAAGCACTGTACAAGGTAAAATCGGTCATTACGCGTAGTCCCGTATTAGCCTTCTTTGATCCAAAGAAACCGCTGACACTTCAAACTGACGCTTCAAAGCAAGGTATTGGTTGTACATTGCTACAGGATGGCAGGCCAATAGCGTACGCATCAAAATCGTTAACGCAAACACAGATGGCATATGCACAGATCGAGAAAGAATTGCTGAGCATTGTGGTAGGGTTCAAACATTTTCACCACTACGTGTATGGCAGCCATGTGCACGTACAGAATGACCATAAACCGCTTGCCGCAATCATGAAGAAACCACTGATTGCGTCGCCAGCTAGGCTGCAGCGCATGCGACTGACGTTACAACAGTATGACATGGACGTGCAGCACGTGCCTGGCAAGGACGTGCCTGTGGCAGACGCACCTTTCGCGACAGTGCTTGAGGCGACACACAGTCCGACATAGATGCTGGCTTGGACTTGCATGTTCACACAGTCAGATCAAGTCTGGTGGTTTTGGGAGACAATAAATTAGGGGAACGAAATCCGGCAAGCTACAAGTCGTGATGCGCAATTCCAGACACTATCAGGGTGATATTAGACGGTTGGCCTGATAAACGCAATGATTGCCCGCAGGCGATCATTGACTATTGGAACCACAGAGACGAGCTATGCGTGTATGACGGTATCATATATCGCGGACAGAACCTCCTGATCCCGAAATCTATGCGAGAAGACATGATAAGTTCCGTCCATATCGGTCACATGGGCGTGGGAAAATGCACAAGCCGCGCTCGTGATATTATGTTCTGGCCGAAAATGATAAACGAAATAACACAGTATGTTCTGCGCTGTAAAATATGTCAAAAGTTTAGCAGATCAAACACGAAATAGCCCATGTTTTCCCATGACGTCCCCCGGCGACCGTGGGAAGTAATTGGAAAAGATTTGTTTACGTGGGACAACCAAACATATCTCGTGTGCGTTGATTACTATTCGAAATTCTTTGAGGTATACTTGCTAAGAGTATAGACGTCATACGGAAAATGAAAACGCACCTTGCACGACACGGTCAAGCTCGAGTTGTCAAGAGTGACAACGGCCCGCAGTATGTATCAGAGCAATTTGCCGAGTTTGCGCGTGAGTGGAACTTTAAGCACGAAACGAGCTCACCACTATATAGCCAATCGAATGGACTAGCCGAAAAGACTGTTCAAACTGTAAAGCGCATTTTCGAGAAATGCAAAGCCGACAATCGTGATCCGTATTTGGCGATTTTGGAATACAGAAATACGCCTTTGCAAAGTTGTGGTTATTCGCCCAGTCAGCTTCTATTGTCAAGACGATTACGATCAGTATTGCCAACAACAAATGAGCAATTACAGCCAAAGCCGGTCAGCCACAAGGTTGCGCGTGAGAAAATGCATAAAGCTCATGTAAAACAGAAACAGTATTACGATAAAACGTCGAAACCACTTGACCCATTAGACGTACGAGACCGCGTTTATGTACAAATGGGGAAAGTTTGGCAACCAGCCGTTATTACACGTAAACACAACAATCGTTCGTATTTCCTAGAAACGTCCGACGGTGGCACATACCGACGAAACCGGCGTTTCATAAACAAGACGGCCGACAAACAAATGAACAGACATATTGACAGTGAGGATATATCAGCAAATATTTATTTTTGCACCACACACAACCACCGTGTGCACAAGACAGACAACCAATTGCACATACCGCCCCGCAAGTTCACAATTCTCGTGAACAAGGCCCGGCCATAACTCGCTCAAGTCCGGCAACACCCACTTGGAGATATGTAACAAGATCAGGCAGAGAGGTGAAGCAAAATAAATTGTTTGCTGGTGATTTAATTGGTGGAAATAGTTGTGGCATGTTCTTGAAACAAAAACATGAACACATGACAAAATGACAGATTAAAAGATACGTCATTCTCGCTAGTTCATTACAGCGTTGAAATGCAAACTGTTTAACATGGTTAAAGGGACTGTCCTGGTGAATGAAATAATAATTTCTTTTAAGCCACTACCACACTAGTTGTGTTCAAAATGACTTAATGATATTTCGTTATTGTCAAAACGAGGGAGATGTAACATATTGTATTTGCTTAGACATGAAGCCATTCTATACCATGTAATCTATCCTGTATGTATATATAGCTCTCACAGCGGCTGAAGCCACATACCATATTAAATAGTATTAGAGAGAGAACATCTTGCTCTTACTTGAGACATCCACGACTTGAGTGTCAAGGACACAATACTACAACACAATATAACATTCGAGTCAATTCCAACCCTTACCAAATGAAAAACAAGAATATGACATTATTTAGTGTCATATGCCTATTTAACATGTGCAAACACTTTATGCAGTCACAAACAAGTAAAGGTTTCTGTTGTGGCGTCATTTTCGTGTACTTCTTATGGTATTTCGTATATTACTTATTTTAAGCTTAATTTTTTAGTCTATACATGGCATAAATGAAACATTACATGCACCATGTTCACCATCGCATTGGCATGTTTCATGTTTAAAACCCTGATAAAATTGGACACATCAGGCCTGAAAGTGGAGTAGGGGGAGGGGTAGGGGCAAGCCACCCCCGCTGCCCCCACCCCCCCTGAACCGCCACTGACTTAAAATATATGTGATGTTGTGACCGGAGAAATGGGCTTACAACTGTATGGGTTTTGCAATCAGTTTGGATTCAGATCATATTGTGCATCCGCACAGTCTGATCAGGATCTACACTGTTCGTATTTCCATCAAGAGACACCCACCATGCTTCTATCAAGCAATATCGATCTTTATCAGGCTACACCAGTGCACTGGTCACGAAGCCCACAAGCCCCATTTCTCCAGTCACAGCAACTTGGGCCTGTATCGGATGGGCACACCGTCTCGGGCTGTGAAAACAGAACGGGACAACGATACGTCCGTGCACCCTGGACAGTTATCGCTCTTTATTGACTCTCCTGGAGGAACATAAAACTAACTTCCGGTACCTTATTTGTTGCTAAAACAGAATTCTTTTTTTTCCTACAAAGAAAATATACTAAATCTTTACAGTAGAGCGCTTCAGCAATGTCCAATGAAGTGAACACTTTGATGGAAATGGGGTTTCCACAGAATAGGGCGTAAGTATTTGTATATAATTGGAGCAACGATGAACTGTTGGCGTCTAACCTATTTTCGTGTGGTTTTCAAGTTCGTGCAGTGCTTACTTGTGTATCAACAGAGCAAATTGTAGCCCGATCGTGGTCAAAATCGGTACCTGCCCATCACTACCTGCCCATCACTACCTGCCCATCACGACCACAGCCATTTGGTGTGTTTCGGCTTTTGCTGGTAATGCTATAGCCTATACAATGGTGTCCGCTAATTCTGCGCACCTAAGGCTTTCCAAACAAATTTATATGGCATTACCATCTCCATATTCAGTAAAGCTTTCCTGAATATTCAATACAGTTCAAAGACGTTTGTCAGGCGCGGATACAGGGGGTGGGGGGGGGGGGGGGGGGTCCGGACCCCCCCCACCCCACCCCTCCTGCTCCTGGCCTAGGTGTCAGGAAATCGCATCTACAGCGATCTGGCATTTAAAAATTGCATAGGGGAGGACCCCCAGAGCCCCGACTTTACGATGCGCATTGTGCTCGTGGAGGTCGACTACGCCGATTTGGAACTTCAGACCCCCCCTTGCAATTATTTCTGTATCCGTGCCTGTTTGTGCAGATAAAATGTCATAACGTTCTGATGTCAGTAAGTGAGGTAAATTGTGTGAGGTATGACATCACATGCATGTTTGCAATGTCACATTTGTTTCGGCTAATGCTGCGCATCTGGTAGTGTAAACAAAATGGCGAGCAGCATGCTGGATCAGCATAGCAAAATTGGTATTAAACTTGAAGCAGAACTATCCAGTGACATGGCAGGTTAGTTTCTTCGTTTAACAGTTAATTTAGTAGATACGACAGCTATTCCATCAGGCCATCCATAATTATATCTCCGTTTCCTGTAACCCGACCGACCCACTAAAAACGGTGTGATTTCGTTTACAATTTTTTTTTATTTTATTTTTTGTCCTGGAATTTTATCCGTGCTCGGTATGTAGCCGCCGCGGAAATTTGATCCAAATCAGGCAAGCGCTTATTTATAAATGTACTGAAAGATCAAGCATCCTAGCAATGATGACTTTATGATTTACGACGGACAACATGGAGATGGAAGCTTCTTCGCAGTTGTCGGCGGGTATTTCTGCGTGTTCCAACGCGAAGAACGCAAATGAAGTTGTTCAGGCGCAGATACAGGGGGGGGGGTCCGACCCCCCGACTGTACGATTTCGCGCTCGTCGGCTATGCCGACTTGTAATTACAGACCCCCGCCTGCAATTATTTCTGTATCCGCGCCTGTTGTGTTGTGTTGTAGGGGTTATTACCTTTAAGCTAGTGTACACACTCATGTAGTCTGATCTAAGTGGGTCAACATTGTCTTTCCGACAAAGTAAGAATATTACAGAGAGAGAGATGGGAAGCTCATTGTATAATGTAGTAATCAATTATGTTTACGTTTTTATATTCACACGAGACACTGGGACAATTGTTCACCAGTCAATCACAGCAAAACTTGCACCAGAGACTGGCAGAGTTCTCACCTGCTAGTTTTTATTTCTTGATATATTTGGATAACTAGATTAACCATTTCTTGATAGGATAGGCTACTTTTAAGCAAGAAATATTTCATTTTCTGTTTCATATCCTTAAAGCGGGGTATGACATTTTCTGGAAAAACATAAATAATAAATAAATAAACATTCATTCACCATTTCCTGCTAGGTGGGTCCGGGGGAAACATAAATAATAAATAAATGCGCGAGTCTCGCACTAAATGCGTGAGTGTTGACAGGTTTGTATCAGGGGCGATAATCATGTTTTCTTAAAATCTTAACGTACATTACTATTTATTCGCTGTATTTATTGTCGAAAATATTATTTTTTCAGGTGACACGTTTAATTAGTATAAATAATTAAAAAATATCATGCCTCATTTGCATATGAAAATAGCCTGATACCACCGTGAATCACTATCAGTAAAATAAATATTACTAAATTATTATATCTGTATAGCGGGCACTCGTAATTTTTAGAAATGGTGGAATAGTGACACCAGAGCTCCAGATAAGGTGCATATTTGCAATTGCAAAAACCCAATTAAAATCAGAGCCAATGCATACCAAAAAGCAAAATGCAATATATTTTTGTTCTTTAACATATTGCTCAAAGTATCTTCAGTCTGTAGCGTACTGCCAGGTTTGTTCGAGTACAAAGCTACCGAATATCTGTTGATAGGCCATTGACTGTTGTTTACACATTCTGGTCCCGGCTCTAGTTGCGGACAATGTCTTGATCGCTGTATTTCGCCGATTCGGCTGAGTAGTATATAGGGTATCAGTACGTTACCGTTTTTATATAACAAGATAACAGAGTGAAACAAACACTCCACACCTACAATATAGTATAAAATCCCTATAAACAAATTAATGTAATAAGCATTAATTACAGTGTTTTATATCCATAGAGCATAAAAGGTGAATGAAGTAGAAAGTTTATAGATAGTTGTGTTATAGTTAATAAACTACTAAAAACAAAAATTGAAAAACCTATAATTTTTATGCAGATTAATTTACAAATTTTAAAATTTAAACATTAATTATTTTATATATATAAACAACAATATTATCAAATCATATTACAAAATATGAACTTGAGTAATATGAGCCGACAAAGTCCTGCAGTATATCAACAACTTGTTGAACGGTATAGAAGGGACTCCCCAACATTGATAACTTTGAGGAGCGATCTAACCAAAATGGGTATACCTTTTTTTACCCATGAGGATGAAAGAGAAAAGACTTCAAAGTTGATAACGAGGGAAAGAATGATATAATATGGTGTAGAATGCGAGATCCGCAGCTAAACAGGGGTTTTTTTAAAATATTGAGAAGAAGATATAAATAAAAATATCAGATACAATAAACTCAGAAGCGCAAGCTGTACTGTTATCTAAAGGTGTTGGACTTATTAAAAAAAACCGAAGCGTAAGATTAACACTCACTAGTAAGTAAGATAGTGAAAGAAGGGCCAGAATACTTGAAGATATAGAGGGATTTGGGGTTAATATAGTGAGAGGACGACGTGTTGTAACAATCACAATAAAGAGAAATCTTGATCGTAATTCCTCAAGAAGACTCATGAAACAGCTCGATAATAAGATGACAGGTAGTTTTTATTTAAGATATTCATAACGCGTATAAGTTGCAACACATGAGGAGGTTTGATGATGGGGGGAAACCTAACATAATAACATTTGGTAGAAACATTTCAGGAAGGTCCCACATTTGAAGGGTTGTTGGGGGTACGCCAAATGGGTTAAAATGCAGGAAGAAAATAGATTGAACGTTGATAAAAATAGATAGACCAAAATACCGAAATGGTTGTTCGTTAAGATGGTTAAGCACAACAATTTAAATTATTTACACCAGTCAGGTTTCACCACGAGATACACAAGTAACTGCACTAGGTGGTGGAAAACTCCCGAACTGGTTGAGAAATAAGAAAGGATAAAACCCACTCGACACTTTCAACGATTAGTTTATGTCTGTTCAGTTTTTAGCTTTATATAAAGACACATCATTGAGAGCTGATAGATCAATAAAAGATATAAAATCTTTTAAACAAAAAATATCAGATTCCTTGTGGGAAAGCGGCGAAAAAACGGTCCTATAGGTTTTGAGGATCTTAATACTGTTGAGAATGTTCAAAAATTGGGATTGAAAGCGTACGAGCCTGAAGAAACTGGCACTTGGTATATCAGACACGTAGCTGCCCACTATGAAGAAGTTGGTGTTATGAAAATGAAGATAGGTATTTACAACAATCACGCAGTTTCTTATAACAGACATGAAAAAGGCCACGCAAAAAACTATGCCTGCCCTAATTGTCAACAACGATTTACTCAATCCCACTGTATCGCGAGACACGCGCAAACTTGCAATCGCGGTCAAACTAAAGTATCTTGTAAAGGCCTGGAAATAGACAGACCACAATCTGCATTCGAGAAAGCATTTTACCCTAAAACCTCATATTGTAGTAAGAAAAATCTATAGAGTGGATGAATAAGCTTTTCCAAAAATCATCATATTCATACGGCCGTTTGTGTCTCGGTGGAGAAAGAGTAAATAATGAAAGCAACCGGTTGATGGATATTGTTCCGAAACCAACACAGTTTATCAATTTCACGGATGTTACTGGCACGGTTGTCCACGCATAGTAAGAATAGACAAGATAGTATGCAAACACAATTACGCGAGATTTAATAATTAGAGATTTCATATAATTTAGTTACAATTTGGGAATGTGAGTACGATAAGCAGAGAAAGAAAGCCATAACACCACCTATTTCAACACCCCCAACAGTAATTTATCCATATAAAATAGTGTATGATTTTGAGTCTTTACTGGGTTAAGAGTTCTCCAGACAGACTCATAAAAGATCTAGATGTGATTGATACCCATATCCAATAAGTGTAAGTGTTGGTGATAAGTTAACTAGAAAGTTGTGCACATTTGTGATACAAACCCAGAGAACCTAGTTAAACGATTTATGAAGAAGTATCTAAACGCGGAGATAAGATAAGAGAAGAATTGTTGGGTAAAAATCCAGTATACGGTTTTCCCAACCGATTTCGATTACCTTCCAAACCGTCCAGCAGAAAGAAATAACAAAAGATGGATTTCACAGGTTCCTACATTAGGATTTAAATGTGGATCATACGATTTGAATGTTATTAAGAAATATTTAGTAGGGATTATATCAGTTACTACAGATAAAGTAATGGTTGGTAAAAAAGCAAATACGACCGTTTATTTGATGACTCCAGAATTAAAATTTCTAGAGTGAGAATGTATCTATCTCCAGGTGTGAGTTATGATAAATGGGTACGCGCATACGGTTGCGAATGTAATAAATCATTCTTTACATACGAGTGGGTTTGATAATTATTGATAAGTTAACTACCAAGGGTTACCACCTATCGAATTGTTGGACTAAACAGCTTAAGCACCTAGTAATACAATTAAACCTGAGGAGTTAGCCGTGTGTGTTGAAAAAAATTTATAAAGCAAGAGGTATGGAAAGTTTTCAAAGATTGGTTAGAATATTACACGATCTAGATGTTTCTCCGTTTTTAGAAGCTCTTAGAGAAGATCTAACTTTTATTCACTCAAAGGATAGATATGTTTAAGGACGCAGTTACTCTTCCAGGAGACGCATTGCAAATATATTTTGAGAGGAACATTAAAGAATATGTTAAACTTATAAGACTAAAGAAAGCGCAGAAGTTCGCAAGAAATGTCCACCATATTTGCGCTGAAGAGGAAGAGTATGAAATGTTGAAAGGTGCACTAGTTGGAGGACCTTCTATAGTATTTACAAAGACATGCAGAGGTTGGTGTTACAAGATTAAGATCCACCCAGATGGTAATGGAAAAAAAATTGTAAGTCCCTGTATAGGATTGGACGCTAACGCTTCTTTATCTCTCAACGCTCGCCAGGGGGACATGCCTTGTGGCAAGGGTGTTTTAACAAAAAAACTTCAAACCCCATTTAATAAGACTAAGGATAGATAACCTCACCCAACGGAGTTTAAGAGTGGTACTTGGTTTGGGGTTTGCGGAGGTCGACATCCATGTTCCTGACAGTTTTATACGCAACCTTTTCAGAAATGTCACCTATCTTTATAAATCGTGTAGTGGGAGGAAGATGAAGTTTCCAGACCAATATGTTGAAATATCTTCATGATAAACAAACCCCCGTAATCGAGGAGATGGTAGAAATTGGTTGGAGCTATGAGTGCAGCAGAAAGTTTTACTATTTACACCACTATTGAAAATGGTATCTAAAAAACATGTTTAATCATCACAGGAGTGCATAGGATTATAAAATATAAACCCCCGGGAAACCGTTTGAATGGTTTGTGAAAGAAGTTACTGCAGCGCGTAGGGAAGGTGATGTAAATGTTGAAGCCGCCCGATTGCAGATATTATGAAATTATTAGGAAATTCGTGTTGTGGAAAAATGAGGAATCTTCCCGAAAAAAACACCTATGTACCACTTATACTAAAGATGAGAGTGTGTTGATAGATCATTAAGATCTGCGTATTTTGAGGATATTGAAGAGATAGGTGATGCGTACGAAATATCCAGTAGAAAGTCTTCAGCTAAAATGACAAGACCATTTCATTGTGGTATAGCTGTATATCAATACGCCAAGTTGAGAATGTTAGAGTTTTATTATGACTTTCTCGATAAATATGTTGATAGAGCTGGACTTTGAGTTAGTACAGATGGATACAGATAGTATGTATATGGTATCAGCGGAATGAATCGTTGGAAGATGTGATAAAAACCACACCGTTTTAGAGAGTTTTAAGAATTGTAAAAATAAAAACGAATGCTCGCTTGGGATAAATGGAGTAACAGAGAGCCAGGACTTTTCAAAACCGAATTCGTAGGGATCGTGCAATCGCATTAAGCAGCAAGTGTTACGTAGTAGAGAAAAATAGATAGAGATATCAAAAGCATTCTGCAAAAAAGGACTTAACGCCCCCAGCAGAACACCCTCAACTGGATAGATATAAGGCAGCACTAGATCTCACTAATAAAGATGTAGGTATGAATAGAGGTTTCCGCATTGCTAAGTGGTTCTATGAGAACTTACACGCAAAAAAAATTAGGACTATCCGCTTACTATGATAAGAGAAGATTGAATGTAGATGGAATTTACACACACTCCTTTATAAGTTAAGTATAATAGGGTTAGGAGGGGGGCGTCACCGCGTTTCCTTATTAATTTCTATTGGAATAGAATCCCAATCAATAGTTTTAAACATTTCAACTAATCTCCATATTGAGTTAACCCGGGTTTGACCCAACTCCATTATTTTTTCCATAATTTTGTTAGCAGAGATTTACAACCCTTAGCTTTTCATTATTTCTATAAGTTCAACATTCATTTATAAACAAGTCTTCACCATGGGGGGGGTTATAATGTATAATGGATTATAATTATGTTCAATATTAAAACTAATTATAATAACGGTGTTTTTTAATTTTTAAAAAAAGAGTGTTAAAAAAAGAAAAAAACCAATTTAATAATTAATTTATTTAAATTATTAACAAGTTGTAGTATTAATACCTTCTTTTCTAGGTCTTCCAACCGGGTTTTTAACCAGGCGTTTTTTAGATTACTCTTTTCAATTTTTTCATCTTTTTCCAAACACCCCAAACTTTCAACTCTATTAATAAAATGTTTCATATTTGTTACCGATCCCATAATTTTTCCCTTTTGTCTTTTTACACAAATGTGATTACTTTTTTTCTAGTTTGTTGTGCAGTAACAACATATCGCGCTAGAATTTAATATTAACCAAATCTTCATCAGAAAGTTTAGTCTTTGTCATAATAAATTCAAATTTATTTTAGAAAAACTAAGTTTTCTTTATAATATATGTACGTGTAGTTTTTGTTTAACAGAAAAAATAAAAATACATTTATTTAAAACATGGTAGTTTGAAAACAGTACGGATTTTTACACCTCCTATAACACCAATATGGAGGAAAAGTGAGCCCAGAACCGCCATGCTACTGTAGGGGTAGTTGAAATCCACCTACAGATTTGCCAAGGTTTTAATCACGGAATTATACTTTTTTTTTTATTAATAAATTATTATATATTTTTTCTTTTTGATTTTTAATTTCTTCTTCCTTCTTTGAAACGTTTTAACCCCCACCGCCTGACAGGTGTTTTGCATTCGTTACCCATGAAACCGTTTCCAACTCACCTGATTCCCACAACTTATTAAGACGTGCGCTACCTATTTTATACTTCTTTTTTAAGATGATCTGCAGTTACCTTTCCACGAGATAAAACGATATCTTCAACATTTTTATTTGATAAGTATGACTTCGGCATTTGTAAAATTAATTTAATACTATAATAAGACATTATATTAAATGCTCAAAATGCTCAAAATGTTTAAAAATCAAAATCAGCCCAACCTAAATCATACGCTCTTGGCGTACGCTTCATCAAACCCCGAATCAATATATTGTTGAACCAATGTTTCATAATTTCCCTGAATTGACCAACCACGTTCTTGTTCTTGTTCTTGTTTTTGTTCTTTAAAGTCTTTTTTGGTTTTATTATATTTTGACCCAATAATGATTTCATCTTTAAATTTACCAACTCGTTGTTGTTGTTCTTGATTTATCTTTTTACCAGTTAAACACAACTTCGACATAGTTTATAATAGACACATAAAACACGTTCAAAACGATAATTATTTGATAAACTAATTTCAAAGAAAATGGAACAAATAATTTTATGGGAAATAGAGTTGTATAAGGGTTTTGCTGGTGAATATTTTCCTTATTATAAAATGAAAGCATTATGTAAAATAGAGTACATGAAATATCAGCGCAACCTATTAAGCACCGATAAAAGAGTTGCATTTTCAATATTATATAGAAAATTATCTAGTTGTTTTAAGAAACAACTTAGAGAAATGAAGGGTTTAATCAAGATTGACAGAATATTAGTTGAAGAGAATGCAGCTAATTTTATAAACATATTTCAAATCAAAGATTCATTTGCGGATATGACTTTCTACGAAGAAACGGAAGAAATGAGTTCTTTGTTTGAACAATTTGAACAAATTGCAACTAAAGGTTACTGGGCAATTGATGACGAATGTCAAGTAATTACTGACTAATTATTGACTAATGCTGAGTAATTATTAACTAATTCTGAGTAATTATTGAAAAATCCTGAGTAATTATTACTTAAGGCTGAGCAAACTACGAGCAAATAATGCCCAAAAGGTCCAAAATGCCCAGAATTAGTTACAAAAATTTAAATGACTTAAAAAATAGTGAAAAAAACGCCTTTTATAGCAGTATATATAGTATGAATAGCTGTACCAATACATTACAATAAGTTGTACTGGCGTTTTTTTTCACTATTTTTTAAGTCATTTAAATTTTTGTAACTAATTCTGGGCATTTTGGACCTTTTGGGCATTATTTGCTCGTAGTTTGCTCAGCCTTAAGTAATAATTACTCAGGATTTTTCAATAATAATTACTCAGAATTAGTTAATAATTACTCAGCATTAGTCAATAATTAGTCAGTAATTACTTGACATTCGTCATCAATTGCCCAGTAACCTTTAGTTGCAATTTGTTCAAACAAAGAACTCATTTCTTCCGTTTCTTCGTAGAAAGTCATATCCGCAAATGAATCTTTGATTTGAAATATGTTTATAAAATTAGCTGCATTCTCTTCAACTAATATTCTGTCAATCTTGATTAAACCCTTCATTTCTCTAAGTTGTTTCTTAAAACAACTAGATAATTTTTCTATATAATATGAAAATGCAACTCTTTTATCGGTGCTTAAATAGGTTGCGCTGATATTTCATGTACTCTATTTTACATAATGCTTTCATTTATAATAAGGAAAATATTCACCAGCAAAACCCTTATACAACTCTATTTCCCATAAAATTATTTGTTCCATTTTCTTTGAAATTAGTTTATCAAATAATTATCGTTTTGAACGTGTTTTATGTGTCTATATAAACTATGTCGAAGTTGTGTTTAACTGGTAAAAAGATAAATCAAGAACAACAACAACGAGTTGGTAAATTTAAAGATGAAATCATTATTGGGTCAAAATATAATCCAAAAAAGACTTTAAAAGAACAAAAACAAGAACAAGAACAAGAACGTGGTTGGTCAATTCAGGGAAATTATGAAACATTGGTTCAACAATATATTGATTCGGGTTTGATGAAGCGTACGCCCAAGAGCGTATAGATTTAGGTTGGGCTGATTTTGATTTTTAAACATTTTGAGCATTTTGAGCATTTAATATAATGTCTTATTATTTATAGTATTAAATTAATTTTACAAATGCCGAAGTCATACTTATCAAATAAAAATGTTGAAGATATCGTTTTATCTCGTGGAAAGGTAACTGCAGATCATCTTAAAAAGAAGTATAAAATAGGTAGCGCACGTCTTAATAAGTTGTGGGAATCAGGTGAGTTGGAAACGGTTTCATGGGTAACGAATGCAAAACACCTGTCAGGCGGTGGGGTTAAAACGTTTCAAAAGAAGAAGAAGAAATTAAAAATCAAAAAGAAAAAAATATATAATAATTTAAAAGAATTAAAATAAAAAGTATAATTCCGTGATTAAAACCCGTGGCAAATCTGTACTGGTTTCAACTACCCTACCAGTAGCATGGCGGTTCTGGCTCACTTTCTCATATTGGTGTTATAGGAGTGTAAAATCCGTACTGTTTTCAACTACCATGTTTTAAATAAATGTATTTTTATTTTTTCTGTTAAACAAAAACTACACGTACATATATTATAAGAAAACTTAGTTTTCTAATAAATTTGAATTTATTATGACAAAGACTAAACTTTCTGATGAAGATTTGGTTAATATTATTCTAGCGCGATATGTTGTTACTGCACAACAAACTAGAAAAAAGTATCACATTTGTGTAAAAAGACAAAAGGAAATATGGGATTCGGTAACAAATATGAAACATTTTTATTAATAGAGTTGAAAGTTTGGGGTGTTTGGAAAAAGATGAAAAATTGAAAAAGAGTAATCTAAAAAGCCTGGTTAAAAACCCGGTTGGAAGACCTAGAAAGAAGGTATTAATACCTACAACTTGTTAATAATTTAAATAAATTAATTATTAAATTGGTTTTTCTTTTTTTAACACTCTTTTTTAAAAAACTCACCGTTATTATAATTAGTTTTAATATTGAACATAATTATAATCCATTATATACATTATAACCATGGTGAAGACGTTTATAAATGATGTTGAACTTATAGAAAATAATGAAAGCTAAGGGTGTAATCTCTGCTAACAAAATTATGGAAAAATATGGAGTTGGGTCAAACCGGGTTAACTCAATATGGAGATTAGTTGAAATGTTTAAAACTATTGATTGGGATTCTATTCCAATAGAAATTAATAAGGAAACGCGTGGACGCCCTCCTAACCCTATTATACTTAACTTATAAAGGATGGTGTGTATTCCATCTACATTCAATCTTCTCTTATCATAGTAGGCGGATAGTCCTAATTTTTTTTTGCGTGTAAGTTCTCATAGAACCACTTAGCATGCGGAAACCTCTATTCATACCTACATCTTTATTAGTGAGATCTAGTGCTGCCTTATATCTATCCCAGTTGAGGGTGTTCTGCCGGGCGTTAAGTCCTTTTGCAGAATGCTTGATATCTATCTATTTTCTCAACTACGTAACACTTTGCTGCTTAATGCGATTGCACGATCCCCTACGAATTTGGTTTTGAAAAGTCCTGGCTCTCTGTTACTCCATTTATCCCAAGCGAGCCATTCGTTTTTACAATTCTTAAAACTCTCTAAACGGTGTGGTTTTATCACATCTTCCAACGAATTCATTCCGCTGATACCCATATACATACTATCTGTATCCATCTGTACTAACTCAAAGTCAGCTCTATCAACATATTTATCGAGAAAGTCATAATAAAACTCTAACATTCTCAACTTGGCGTATTGATATACAGCTATACCACAATGAAATGGTCTTGTCATTTTACTGAAGACTTTCTACTGGATATTTCGTACGCATCACCTATCTCTTCAATATCCTCAAAATACGCAGATCTTAATGATCTATCAACACACGTCTCATCTTTAGTATAAGTGGTACATAGGTGTTTTTCGGGAGATTCTATCATTTTTCCACAACACGAATTTCCTAATAATTTCTAATATCTGCAATCGGGCGGCTTCAACATTTACATCACCTTCCCTACGCGCTGCAGTAACTTCTTTCACAAACCATTCAAACGGTTTCCCGGGTTTATATTTTATAATCCTATGCACTCCTGTGATGATTAAACCATGTTTTAGATACCATTTTCAATAGTGGTGTAAATAGTAAAACTTTCTCTGCACTCATAGCTCCAACCAATTTCTTACCATCTCCTCGATTTACGGTTTGTATCATGAAGATATTTCAACATATGGTCTGGAACTTCATCTTCCTCCACTACACGATTTATAAAGATAGGTGACATTTCTGAAAAGGTTGCGTATAAACTGTCAGGAACATGGATGTCGACCTCCGCAAACCCAAACCAAGTACCACTCTTAACTCCGTTGGTGAGGTTATCTATCCTAGTCTTATTAAATGGGGTTGAAGTTTTGTTAAAACACCCTTGCCACAAGGCATGTCCCTGGCGAGCGTTGAGAGATAAAGAGCGTTAGCGTCCAATCCTAATACAGACTTACATTTTTTTCCATTATCATCTGGGGTGGATCTTAATCTTGTAACACCAACCTCTGCATGTCTTGTAAATACTATAGAAGGTCCTCCAACTAGTGCACCTTTCAACATTTCATACTCTTCCTCTTCAGGCGCAAATAGTGGTGGACATTTCTTGCGAACTTCTGCGCTTTCTTTAGTCTTATAATGTTTTAACATATTCTTTAATTGTTCCTCTCAAAATATATTGCAATGCGACTCCTGGAAGAGTAACTGCGTCCTTAAACATATCTATTCCTTTGAGTGAATAAAAGTTAGACATCTTCTCTAGAGCTTCTAAAAACGGAGAAACATCTAGATCGTTGTAATATTCTAACCAATCTTTGAAACTTTCCATACCTCTTGCTTTATAAATTTCAACACACACGGCTAACTCCTCAGGTTTAATTGTATTACTAGGTGCTAAGCTGTTAGTCCAACATTCGATAGGTGGTAACCCTTGGTAGTTTAACTTATCATAATTATCAAACCACTCGTATGGAAAGAATGATTTATTACATTCGCAACCGTATGCGCGTACCCATTTATCATAACTCACACCTGGAGATAGATACATTCTCACATCTAGAAATTTTAATTCTGGAGTCATCAAATAAACGGTCGTATTTGCTTTTTTACCAACCATTACTTTATCTGTAGTATCTGATATAATCCCTACTAAATATTCTTAATAACATTCAAATCGTATGATCCACAGTTAAATCCTAATGTAGGAACCTGTGAAATCCATCTTGTGATTTCTTTCTGCTGGACGGTTGGAAGTAGATCGAAATCGGTTGAAAACCGTATACTGGATTTTTACCAACTTCTTCTCTTATCTTATCTCCGCGTTTAGATACTTCTTTCATAAATCGTTTAACTAGGTTCTCTGGGTTTGTATCACAAATGTGCACAACTTTTCTAGTTAGCGTATCACCAACACTTACACTTATTGGAATATGGGTATCAATCACATCTAGATCTTTTATGAGTCTGTCTGGAGAACTCTTAACCAGTAAAGACTCAAAATCATACACTATTTTATATGGATATTACTGTTGGGGGTGTTGAAATAGGTGGTGTTATGGCTTTCTTTCTCTGCTTATCGTACTCACATTCCCAAATTGTAACTAAATTATATGAATCTCTAATTATTAAATCTCGCGTAATTGTGTTTGCATACTTATCTTGTCTATTCTTACTATGGCGTGGACAACCGTGCCAGTAACATCCGTGAAATTGATAAACTGTGTTGGTTTCGGAACAATATCCATCAACCGTGCTTTCATTATTACTCTTTCTCCACCGTGACCACAAACGGCCGTATGAATATGATGATTTTTGGAAAGCTTATTCATCCACTCTATAGATTTCTTACTACAATGATAGGTTTAGGGTAAAATGCTTTCTCGAATGCAGATTGTGGTCTGTCTATTTCCAGGCCTTTACAAGATACTTTAGTTTGACCGCGATTGCAAGTTTGCGCGTGTCTCGCGATACAGTGGATTGAGTAAATCGTTGTTGACAATTAGGGCAGGCATAGTTTTGCGTGGCCTTTTTCATGTCTGTTATAAGAAACGCGTGATTGTTGTAAATACCTATCTTCATTTTCATAACACCAACTTCTTCATAGTGGGCAGCTACGTGTCTGATATACCAAGTGCCAGTTTCTTCAGGCTCGTACGCTTCAATCCCAATTTTGAAACATTCTTCAACAGTATTAAGATCCTCAAAACCTATAGGACCGTTTTTTCGCCGCTTTCCCACAAGGAAATCTTGATATTTTTTGTTTAAAGATTTTATATCTTTTATTGATCTATCAGCTCTCAATGATGTGTCTTTATATAAAGCTAAACATCTGAACAGACATAAACTATCGTTGAAAGTGTCGAGTGGTTTTATCCCTTTCTTATTTCTCAACCAGTTCGGGAGTTTTCCACCACCTAGTGCAGTTACTTGTGTATCTCGTGGTGAAACCTGACTGGTGTAAATAATTTAATTGTTGTGCTTAACCATCTTACGAACACCATTCGTATTTGGTCTATCTATTTTATCAACGTTCAATCTATTTTCTTCCTGCATTTTAACCCATTGGCGTACCCAACAGACCTTCAAATGTGGGACTTCCTGAAATGTTTCTACCAAATGTTATTATGTTAGGTTTCCCCCCATCATCAACCTCCTCAATGTGTTGCAACTTATACGCGTATGAATATCTTAAATAAAAACTACCTGTCATCTTATTATCGAGCTGTTTTCATGAGTCTTCTTGAGGAATTACGATCAAGATTTCTCTTTATTGTGATTGTTACAACACGTCGTCCTCTCACTATATTAACCCCAAATCCCTCTATATCTTCAAGTATTTCTGGCCCTTCTTTCACTATCTTACTTACTAGTGAGGTGTTAATCTTACGCTTCGGTTTTTTAATAAGTCCAACACCTTTAGATAACAGTACAGCTTGCGCTTCTGAGTTTATTGTATCTGATATTTTATATCTTTCTTCTCAATATTTTTAAAAACCCCTTTAGCTGCGGATCTCGCATTCTACTCCATATTATATCATTCTTTCCCTCGGTTATCAACTTTTGAAGTCTTTTCTCTTTCATCCTCATGGTAAAAGGTATACCCATTTTGGTTAGATCGCTCCTCAATGTATCAATGTTGGGGAGTCCTTCTATACCATCAACAAGTTGTTGATATACTGCAGGACTTTGTCGGCTCATATTACTCAAGTTCTATTTGTATATATTTGATAATATGTTGTTTATATATATAAATAATTAATGTTTAATTGTAAATTATCTGCATAAAAATTATAGGGTTTTTCATTTTTGTTTTTAGTAGTTTATTAACTATAACACAACTATCTATAAACTTTCTACTTCATTCACCTTTTATGCTCTATGGATATAAAACACTGTAATTAATGCTTATTACATTAATTTGTTTATAGGGATTTTATACTATATTGTAGGTGTGGAGTGTTTGTTTCACTCTGTTATCTTGTTATATAAAAACGGTAACGTACTGATACCCTATATACTACTGGCTGGAAACCAGTCTTTGGTATATTCGGTTGAAGCTCCAGGATTTAACGCGAAACGATCTCGGCTATCACTCAGTGGAACGAGGATAGTTCGGATCCAACTTGATATGAAACTCTAGTAACCCACCACACAGCAGTGGTTTTGAGTACCATTCAAGTTTATGAGCCAAGACAGGGTTCAATCTAGCCTTTCAAAATAGGGAGAAGTTTTCACTAAAAAATTGAGAAAATAGACCATTTTTTTCTCTCAAAATTTATGTTTTATATAGTGAAAAACTTCTCCCTCAACTCAAAATAGGGAGAAGTTAGACAATTTCGGGAGAGAATTTCACCCACTTCACCCTGTAAACTGATCCTTGCAAGATCTGGAATTACCACCCTTATCACATCGCCGTTTTTTCACTACGGTAATAATGATTTTGAAAATATTTTCCATACATGATGATGTAAAAAAATAAATCCTGCTTTAGTTCTGAATGTGTTGTTATATTCGACGTAATTTACAGCAAATACTGCTGATTTTCGAAATCAATATCTGCAAAAACACTGCGATGCGATTAGGGTGGGAACTCGAGTTCCAGGCTCGTTATTAATATCTTAAATTTGAATCGATGTGAAACTCTGCTTTTTTTCGGTGACACCTGAGTTAACTGAAGGAGTTGCAATGAAAAACGTATGTTTAAAATCGTAAAGGACTATCCGCACGGAGAGAGAAAAATGGTACGGTGGACTTGGTCCAGTCGGGCGAAAAACGCAGCAGACACACATTATTTTGAATGTGTCGGAGAAACATTTTACGTATGGCACTGTAATCAATGAAAAGACAGTAGCATTATTACCATTTCGACTAACGCACATGTTGAATAAAGTGGTGGTCGAATTATCTAAAATAGGATGAATTGGTCACTTAACCCTTTCCCTGATAGAGACGACTTTTCACACCTCTGCAGAAGATGTCTTTTGAAAACAGTGTGGGAAAAGGAGACATTGCTTGTAACAAGCAATTTCTCCTTTTCCCACAATGTTTTCTACTCTATCAGATAATTTAACCATCATTTGACCCAGCATTTGATTCTTTTATTCAGATGTTTTGCATTTGGATGAGTCGAAATATCGCAAAACAGGGAAAGGGTTAATATAATTTCAAATTCCTTATCTGGAGCCCTGTGACACAATTATGCACTTATTTAAGTCCTATAAAAAACATTTTGTCCTGCTGGGTGGGCATGTACCTTTAATATTATAACACCATTAATATTTTATTTTAGCTGTTTTCGCAAGACAAATAGACAGTCATTGTCAACTTTCGCCAGAGTTCTCACACTTGTACATTTATCTTTTTATTTCTTGCTACATTTAGGTAATTTCCTTTGTAATAACCAGATTAACCATTTCATGATAGGATAGGCTACCGTACTTTTAACTTGTTTTAAGCCAGAAAAATATGTACATTTTTTGTTTCATATCCTCAATAAATAATACATCACTAATATTGCACATACCAGTATATGATATAAATAGTAATATTTATGCACTGCAATACAATCCACATAATCAAGGACTGAACTGTCTTGTTTGCTCATTACCAATGATTGACTCCAAAATTGTCATATTGTCATGAGCTGTCGGTGCCATTTGTTGAGTGAGATTGCATTTTCAGGGAGAAAGCTCTGGCCAAGACCCAACATCGAGGTGTGCAGGAGGCGATGGATTGGTGAGTTATGGCACTTGCTTACATTGGACCAATCATCTCACAAAACCGTTCCACACACGAGTACCGTAACTGGAATGGACTAATCTATGGTTTTTTTTGTCGAGCCCGCTTGCGGAAAGAGAGACATACTAATCACAATGACGTCCGTGTGTCCGTGTATCCGTCCGAAATCTGTGTTAAAGTTTTTAAATACCTAATATCAGCAGTCCCATCACATTGACTTGAAACTTCATATGCTTATTAGTCATCATCTATATATTCATGCTGTATCCCACTCATGTGGCCCCTGTGCCCAAGGTCAAGATCAAATAACTTCAGATTTGCTTGAATCTTTGTATGCTTATTGGTCATCATCCATATATTCATTCTTTGTCCCAGTCATGCAGCCCCTGTGCCCCAAGGTCCGACCACCCAAGGTCCGACCGCCCAAGGTCACTGACGACTTATGTGCACCTTGTTTGTAAGGCAAAATTTTTTTTTTTTCTTTATGTCGAGCCCGCTTGTGGAAAGTTAGACATAGTGATCACAATGACGTCCGGGTGTCCGTCCGTCCGTCCGAAATCTGCGTTAAAGTTTTTAAATGAATGTACCTTATATCTCTGCAGTCCTAAGTCACATTGACTTGAAACTTCGTATGCTTATTAGTCGTGATCCATATATTCATGCTGTATCCCACTCATGTGGCCCCTGTACCCAAGGCAAGGTCAAATGACTTAGAAGTTTGCGTTCCGAAATCTGCGTTAAAGTTTTTAAATACCTTATATCTCTGCAGTCCTAAGTCACATTGACTTGAAACATTCATATACACTGTACTTATTAGTCATCATCCATATATTCATGCTGTATCCCACTCATGCGGCGCCTGTGCCCAAAGTCAAGGTCAAATGACTTAGAAGTTTGCGTTCCGAAATCTGCGTTAAAGTTTTAAATACCTTATATCTCTGCAGTCCTAAGTCACATTGACTTGAAACTTCATATGCTTATTAGTCATCATCCATATATTCATTCTGTGTCCTACTCATGCGGCCCCTGTGCCACTATGTCAAGGTCAAATGACTTAGAAGTTTGCGTTAAAGTTTCTGTCAAAATTTGCGTTAAAGTTTTCACATACCTACTATCTCTGTAACCGTAAGTCAGATTTGCTTGAAACTTTGTATGCTTATTGGGCATCAAACTTCAAATAAATACACTCTGAGACCATCAAATGCCTCGACGGGCTCGACATGCGGGCCGCGGCCATCTGGTTTTTATACGCCCGTTTGAAAAAACGGGACATATTATGTATTCATCTTGGGTGCGGGCGGGCGGGCACAGCTTGTCCACGCAATAACTAGAGTTCTACCGGACAGATTGTAACCCAATTTGGTATACATGTTTGTTTATCACGTCAAGCCGAAGAAGCCTATTGATTTTCAAAAAATTCTGATGACTTACCTCCCCTTGGCGGCCATTTTTATTTTTCGCACTCTGTATCCTTGTCCACGCAATAACTCAAGTTCTACTTCACCGCTCGTAACCAAATTCGGTATACATGTTTATCACGGCAAGACGAAGAAGGCTATTGATTTTGAAAAATCTCCGATGACTTATCTCCTCTTGGCGGCCATTTTTAATTTTAGCACTCTGTATCCTTGTCCACGCAATAACTGAAGTTCTACTACACCGATCGAAACCAAATTCAGTATACATGTTTATCATGGCAATACGAAGAAGCCTATTGATTTTTAATTTTCGGACTCCGTATCCTTGTCCATGCAATAAGTCGAGTTCTACTTCACCGCTCGTAACCAAATTCGGTATACATGTTTATCACGGCAAGACGAAGAAGCCTATTGATTTTGAATTGTTTTCGATACTTATCTCCCCTTGGCAGCCATTTTTAATTTTCGCACTCTGTATCCTTGTCCACGCAATAACTCAAATTCTACTTGACCGATCATAACCAAATTCGGTATACATGTTTATCACGGCAATACGAAGAAGCCTATTGATTTTTAATTTTCGGACTCCGTATCCTTGTCCATGCAATAAGTCGAGTTCTACTTGACGGGCGTACATTGTGACCTTCGGCACTCTTGTTATTATTATCAAGGCTCCCAGCGAGGGGATTAGCTTCATTTATCGATGCCAGTTCTTGTTTTTTTTTTCAATTTAGCTGTTGCTACATTATATATATATCTTACCCTGAGATCACCAGATGCCTCAGCGGGCTCGCCATGCAGGCTGCGGCCATCTGGTTAGCCTATTACATTACCTAAAAGAGCTGATAACTCACAAAATGGAGTCAATTACTCAGATTTTTGTCTCACCCGTGATAGTGGAAAGTGAGACTAAGAGTATCCATCATATGCACTGATGTTGGACAAGGATATTCCACCCGCGTGTCTGAATATGTTGTCAGAAATGAGGCTTTGCGGATATCCTTGTCTCAGTCAGGGCACCTGGTGGGCGAGAAATAGCGCTCACAATTCGGGCCGTCTCCGTGTCGTCAACATTTGGGACGTAAATTTTGAAAATAGCCAAATTTCCCATATCTCTTGAACCGTTTGTCGGATCATTACCAAACTGCATATATAACTTCCTCACATTGATGGCTATCCACCCCACTGTCATTCAGGTCAACAATTTTGGACAAACGTCCAAATGTTGAACATCTTCTGATATCATTACCAAATTCATAAATAGCTTTGTCACATTGATAGCTATCCATCCAGTGTCATTCCGGTGACCTTGACTTTTGTGTCAATAATTTTTATGTATGTGCAAATGTTGAATATCTCTTGATTTGTTAGTCAGATCATTACCAAACTTCATCAATAGCTTCCTCACTTTGATGGCTATCCACTCAGTGCCATTTGTGTGACTTTGACCTTTGTGACCATGACCATGTCGTATCAATAATTTTGGACTTCCTCATATTGTGACCTTGACATTTGTGGTGATCGCCTCGTGTAATGGGTGAGACACTCCCCGGCGATCGATTTGTTGTGTTTCTAACTTATGAAGTTCACATGTTCTCACATGTAATGTTTTGCCTGGGTTTTTTTTGTACCATACAGAAGTCTTATACATAAATTTGGCAAAATTGTATTTGAAGGAAACATGGTAACTGTTACATATATTGACATGCAATCAAATGTAGTTTTTCAATCAAGAATTGCCAGTTATTATCATCAACCCAGGATGCAGTCTATGGTGTCTGATTGTGTGTTGTAGGTTGTTTTCACACTCAGATGACCCTGACATTGATGAACCATTTGAGGCACCAAAAGGTCACACCTTAGGAAATACAGCCTCAGGTAAGCCAAGACTTATACATGTATACACATACTCATACAAGCTGGATATTTACAACACCTACATAGCATATACATGTATCATGACAGAACAAAAATAAGAAGAAAAGTAAATCAGATCAACCAGGGCTCTAGATAAGCTGCGTATTTGCGTAAATACCCAATTAAAATTGCCAAAAAACCCAATTGAAATCAGAAGTAGTGAGTATCAAAAAGCAATGAGAACAATTGTGGTACCTTTATCATGCTGCAGAAAACAATAAACAGACCACAAATATAGCATATTTTTCTTATTTTTCCATGAAAACACATCTTGGTATTTCATTAGAATTGTCTCCTTGGAGAAATGCCAAGATATGTTTTCATTTCGAAACAAACTATTCAATAATTGCTGTCTGTTGATGTGTAAACAGTAGTGTGATTTAATTTTACCCAATTAAAATTTTGAAATACCCAATTGCTTCAGAAATTATGGAGTGACAATACATGTACTCAATTACTAATTCCTTATTCCCTGACGCATGTACCAACATTCAGAAATACATTCAGACCGTGTTCATGTGATGCTTCATGCTGATAGAAATCTATCAGTTTTGTGTTAACCATTATAGCTGCCAGTTGGATACTACACTTCTACAGCATACATGTACACTTACATGTTTTGTTCAATCATCAATCTGCATTTCTGGTGCTAGTTCAAGACTAAAACTTGTATTTGTACACCATCTATAACAGTTCAATGATACATGTCCTCTTGTACTTCATGATTTGTATTATTGCCCATGTACATATAAATCACAAGGCCACAAGGGAGATTACTAGCAGCATTACTGATTGCCGTGTGCTTCCCTTGTTAAATAAAGACTATTATTAGTACTATTAACTCTGCATTCTGGGAAATATGTGGGCTGTAAATAGTTCAAAATAGCGGACGATAATTCTTTTATTTCTCCCTGTAAACATAATGAATATGTCTTGTGATTTCATTATAATTCAGACTCAATTCTAATGAAATTCCAAGACTTATTTACAGAGAGAAATAAGAAAAATACCCCAAATATTTGGGCTGTTATTTTCACTGCTAGCATGTAAAGTGTTAATAATAACAATTTCTTAGAATAGTTAGAAAATAGCAGATGACAAATCTATTTTTTCTCCCTACATGTATAAATATCATGAATATGTGTGAAGGACTCGGTTCTAATGAAATTCCAAGACATATTTACACAAAGAGAAATAAGAAAAATACTCACAATTTATTGGCTGTTAGCATGTAAACAGTTACTAACAAGAACTTACCATATAATCAGAGACCGCAGAGTAGCCAGCAGACGACAATTCATTACATTTTCTTTTATATTTCCATGTAAATATCACAGATTCTTTTCTTTCTCCCTGTAAATATCACGAATATGTCTTGGAATTTCATTAGAATCGAGTCCTCTGGAGGACTCAATTCTAATGAAATTCCAAGACATATTTACAGAGTGAAATATGAAGAAAAAAAAATCATGCAAAGAGTTATTTAATAACAACAACATACCATATAGCAGAGACGCCGGAGCAGCCAGCAGCAGACGACACTGAGCAGACACCCGCGGGACAGGAGAACACGGCAGGGGGAGACAACCAGGAGCAGGCCCAGCAGGCGAAGTCACTCAAGTGTGACGAGTAAGTAGGCTTCTCATGTATGGATCAACTGCACTGGATCAACATTACCCCACCCACTATCTCTATAAGAGAGATAGTGGATGCTGTAAATGTAATGTAGATCCACTCATTTGCCTGTGCCATGGATGTAGTCTTGTAGTGTCTTACATGTACAGCTGATTCTCTTTTATCTCGATATCGCTTACCTCGATATACCTGCTTATCTTGATATAGTTACAGCCAAATTCCCTATATAGATCATGTAATTTACTCCTGATAAATTGATATCGGAAAACGTTGAGTTATCTGTTTAGTCAAAGTGGAAATCGAGTCCCGATAGCATGTTTCCTTCATATTTGTATTCTGATATAAAGTCAATGTGAAACATAAGCGAGATTATCTCGGGTAAAAACGCCACCTCTAAAATATATTAAACATTGCACACACATGTTAAAGGAATTCACTTTATAATATTTTGCTCAGTCCGGTCAACTTCGAGATAACGAGAATTACCTGTACATTGTATATCCAATTCATTCTAAATATCTGATATTGAATCATCAATTCTGATGCCTGTATTTAGTCTGGTTTTTTTGTTGTCTGCTGTTTATTTTCTATTTTCCAATTTTATCATCAAAAACATGCTTTAGCAGCACTTTAGAATAATCTACAACATGCTTTGGCAGCACTTCAGAATCATTTCCATTGGAAATGATTCTGAAGTGCTGTCAAACCATGTTTTTATTGAGAAATAAGGCAAGATATAAAAGCAACAGCAGACGACAATTGTTGTGCGTAGTGGTCTAAGGGTTAATAAACAAGGCAGGTGAAGCCTCAGAATTCCTGCTTTTGGTTTAAACATATTTAATAGATTCACTTGCAAACACGTATGTACACAATAGTAATTTGGATTCGATTGAAAGCAAAAAGTTATTGAAATACTCTCCAGAATTACTACAGTTTCTGTCAGAGCTGAATCTGATAAACTGATACAGAGCACCAGATAAGGTGCGTATTTGCATAAATACCCAATTAAAATTGCCAAAAACCCAATTTAAATCAGTAGTGAGTATCAAAAAGCAATGAAAAATTTGTGGTATCCTTATCATGCTACAGAAAACAATAAACAGACCACAAATATAGCATATTTTCTTATTTTTCCATGAAAACACATCTTGGTATTTCATTAGAATTGTCTCCAAGGAGACAATTCTAATGAAATGCCAAGACATGTTTCATTTAGAAGAAAACGGTTCAATAATTGCTGTCTGTTGATGTGTAAACAGTAGTGTGACTTTATTTTACCCAATTAAAACTTTGAAATACCCAATTGCTCAGAAATGATGGAGTGAAAATACTCAATTACTAATTCCTTATCAGTAGCCTATTTCATCAACATTGCAAAGTATACTTTACTAGCAAAGTATACTTTGAGGGAGTAATCATTTATTTTTCCTGAAATGCATTATTTCATATAGAACTAACAACTGCATATATTTCATGAATAAAAGTATGCAGAATTATTATACTGAATTTATTACATTATCACAGCCATTAAATGGCTGTGATAATGTAATAAATTCAGTATAATAAAAATTAATAAATGTTTCAAAAAATTGAAAATTTCTCCCTCAAAGTATACTTTGCTACTAAAGTATACTTTGCAATGTTGATGAAATCGGCTACTGGAAGTTGTGGATATGAAAAAACAATAACCTGAGTGTCTATTCATCAGGTAATGTTTTATACTATGAAGTTTGTAAGTGTAATGATATTTTTGTTACAATGAATGCATCATAATTTATGTTGCGTCATAACACTGCACCATTGTGTATATCACGTGTCATTTTGCCAATGAAACGTATAAAGGTAGTTTTCAAATGCTAATTTGTGAGTATTATGATTATTTGTAATCCTATTTTAGGGGAAGAGGTCAAGTGGCTTTGGTGTGGTATGAACCTGGCACCAGGTCGGGTTACGGTATTCTAATTTCAGGGCTGAATATATTTTTTTTTGTCGATGTAAATATGCTGTTCTGGTTTTGGGATTTCCCCCCCAATGCAGCAGGTTAAAACGGGATCGACCCCATTTGCCCGGCCTTACATGACCTTAGCTGTTGATAGGCCGTTAAACAGCAATAAACAAACAAAAACTGATACATCAAAACCTGATTCATCATTTTGTTATCAGTCAGTGTGTATAGACTAAGACTTATAAATAGGTTACTGAACTTGGAAAATCATGAGTAACCTCCCTTAGAACAACTTCAGGAGCATCGGTGATGTTAGAATTACAACTCAGAAACTCCACCAAATCTAATATCGATGATGCCCCAAAACTAGTTCCACAGGAAGTTGCTGGTGATTTTCCAATTATGTCACCTATTTATAAGACTGGTGTATTCAGTCATCGCGCAGCTAGCTACGTATTATGTCGTTGTGACTGGAGAAATGTGGCTTATGAGTTTTGCGACCATTGTAGATCCAGATCAGCCTGTGCATCCGCACAGTCTGATCAGGATCTGCAATGTTCGTCGTTCCATCAACAAAACACCGGTCATGCTTGTAACAAGCAATATAGATCATGATCAGTCTACAGACTGTGCTATTTGATCAGGAGCTACACTACACACACAAATCCCATAAGCCCCATTTCACCAGTCATAACCATATATGTGTATATACAGGTGTGGGAAACTGCTGCGCAATGAGGACGAAGTACAGTTCCACGCAGCTAAGACTCAACACTCCAGTTTCTCAGAGAGCATAGATGAAGTGAAGCCACTCTCCGCCGAGGATAAGAAGACGCAGCTCGCAAAGTAAGACTATAGTTATTACAATGTCGGGTGACAATTTAGACATGTGTAGATCTTAAACAGTGCTTTCACACTGTTTCGTCATCATTCACCATTAGTATAGAATTATGTCCGAATTGGCTGATATCTACCCTTTGCTGGGTCACACATTTTGCCAGATGATACAGTACGCATTTTAGAATATTGGAATTGTTACTCCATCTTTCTGGGAGTCACACCTTGTGCCAAGTGAACCTCTGTTGTTAAGGACACGTAGCACCAGATCAGGGGGCCGTTTCACTAAACTTTGTACGACTAAAATGTTCGTAAGTGCAAAATTATGATAGTCTGTAAATTTCACATTAACAATGTTTTCTTGTAAACAATTATTGGATTTACATTTATTAAGCATAGGCTGCATGTGCAGCCTATGCTCAATAAATGTAAATCCATCAATTGAAATTTCCAGACGATCATAAATTTGTACTTACGAACATTTTAGTCATACAAAGTTTAGTGAAACGGGCCTCAGGATATTACAATTTCAGTGCAATAATGACCTTGTAATGTCGGTACTGAATTTGCAATCTTTCTAGATGGGTGTAGATTCCCAACTGTATATGACTTTGCTTTACATAAAGCTCCATTTAATCAATATAACCTGCTCCTTGATTGTATTGAAATATTTGGGTACAGAAAGACCTCCACTATGGTATATGAGAAATGAAAAAAAAATCATATTATAAAGCGCAATATAAAACAGAAAAAGTCATTCAACTATTTGATGATGAAATTTAACCTATAAGTGTCTCACAAATCGAGATATGTGCAACCCCCGCCCCCACCACCCCCTAACGACGCCCTTGATTTATTTAACTAGCTTGGGCCCATTTCACTAAACTTTGTGCGACTAAAATGTGCGTAAGTGCAAATTTAGGATCGTGTGGAATTTTCAATTGATGGATTTACATTTATTGAGCATAAGCTCCAATTATTAAATCCAATAATTGTTTACAAGAAATTTTGCACTTACAAACATTTTAGTTGTACAAAGTTTAGTGAAACGGCCCCCTGGCCATATCAGCTTGAGCGGAGGCTCGGACCTTGGACATCCTAATTGTGAAGCACATGCTATATTTCAGAGTACAGGAGATATTGAAACAGAAGCGACTGGCAAAGGAAGAACAGGAGAAGAAAGACCAGATTATGCGGGAAAAACAGAGACGGACACACGGCAAGGAAATGATCAGCGCCAAACAACAGTATGTCTGCGCAAACTAGCTGTAACAAACGGGGGTTTATTCAGATTCAACCAGTTTGACCGCTGATCATCCGGCGCATTCGCGCAGTCTGATCAATGTCTGCACTGTTTGCCTGCTATTCAGGCAGTGGAATGTGCGGAATTATGGTGACAAAAAGTGTAGCTTTTTATCAGGCTGAAAGACTGCTATAGCAGATCAGGCGCTAGACTGGCCACAAATGTTATAAGCCCCATCTATCTACACAGCCATAATCATCAGGGGCACTAGCTCGTGATTATGTATTAATTGTATCCCCCAGACTCCGTCGGGGGATACTATGGATTTGACAGCGCGCCGCGTCCGCGTCCGCCGCAGACACTTCTTGTCCGGAGCATAACTCGAACACCCTTTGTAATATTTTCATGAAACTTCACACATGCATAGACCACGTCCCGAAGGTGTGTCGCGCACAAGAATGACAACTCTTGCATAGCTCATTTTTGAGTTATCTCCCTTTTTTGTTTCTCGCACTGATTTCGTGTCTGGAGCATAACTCCACCACCCTTTGGAATATTTTCATGAAACTTCACACATGCATAGACCACGACCCGAAGGTGTGTCGCACACAATAATGACAACTCTTGCATAGCTAATTTTTGAGTTATCTCCCTTTTTTGTTTCGCGCACTGATTGACCATAACTCGACCACCCTTTGGAATATTTTTATGAAACTTAACACATTCAATAAGACCACGAACCGAAGGTGTGTCGTGCACAAGAATGACAACTCTTGCATAGCTAATTTTTTAGTTATCTCCCTTTTTTGTTTTCGCCCACTGATTTCCTGTCCGGAGCATAACTCGACCACCCTTTGGAATATTTTCATGAAACTTCACACATGCATAGACCACGACCCGGAGGTGTGTCGCGCACAAGAATGACAACTCTTGCGTGGCTAATTTTTTAGTTATCTCCCTGCGCACTCTACAAACTGGACAATAATGCATGAAGACCCGTTTTCTCGTCTGCTCTGTACACCTTTCTTTTCTGGTGTGCTCTGTACACCTTACCTGTAGAGAGAACAATAGAGACTGGGAGAACCATGTGCTAGCATGGGCTTGCATGTGCAAATGTCCAGTGCTTGACCACTGCTGACCAACAGGTAATTTATACAGGTAAATTACTACATTGGGTACTGTGTTGAAAATATTGTGGCATTATGTGGACCTGTGCAGATATATGTAGATAAATATAGGACTATTAAACAAAAATCTGGGCTCCAGTAGCAAGCATTATTATTTTTAAACTTTTTTTCATTTTTTTTTTTCATTCATTTTTCATTTTTGCCAATTTTTTTTTTTTTTTCATTTTTCCTTTCTTTTTCTTTTTTCATTTTTTGTTTTTTTCGTTTTTTTTTTTTAAATTATCAAGTCAAGTAGCATAACGTCGTAAGTGCTATATACAGACTATTCACCTGTGCATGTGCTAGCATGTGCAACTGACCACTGACCACTTACAGGTAATTTATACAGGTAAATGATTATATTACATTTCCGTAAACTGTGTTGAAAATATTGTGGCAATATGTGGACCTGTATATATATGATATGTAGATAAATATAGGACTATTAAAAAACATTCTGGGCTCCAGTAGGAGCATTATTCTTTTATTTTTTTTAAATTTAATTTTTTTTTTCCATTTTTTTATTTTTTTTTTTACATTCTTTTTCAATTTTTTAACTGACCACTAACTTATTACAGGTAATTTATACAGGTACATTATTACATTTCCGTAACTATTAACAAAAATTGACTGGGCTCCAGTAGCGAGCATTATTATTATTATTTTTTTTTGTATATTACATTTCCGTAAACTGTGTTGAAAATATTGTGGCATTATGTGGACCTATGCAGATATATGTAGATAAATATAGGACTATTAAAAAAAATTCTGGGCTCCAGTAGCAAGCATTATTTTTTTTTTTTTATAAAGCATATTTTTATTTATCTTTTTACAATTTTTGTCTGTAGCATAGGTCGTAAGTGCTATATACAGACTATTATCATAATAAAACAATTATTGACTAGAGAGCCATAGAATATAATCTGATATTCTATGGCTCACTAGTCAATAATTGTATAATATGTTCGGGCCAGTGAAAATTGCTTTCGGGCCCAGGCTCGAGGTCAAGGCGGAGACAAGGCGAGGCATCTGATTCCGCGGAATTCTTGTTTACTTATCTCCCTTTGTTGTTTCGTGCTCTGATTTTGTATCCAGAGCATAACTCGAACACCGTTTGGAATATTTTTATGCCCCACCACGATAGTGGAGGGGGCATTTAGTGTTACCCTCGTCCGTCCGTCCGTCCGTCCGTCCGTCCGTCCGTCCGTCCGTCCGTCCGTCCGTCCGTCCGTACACACGAATGGGTACTTGTTGTAAGCGTACGGGGATCTTATTGGGTAGGGTTAGGATAGTGTTGGGTACTCTTGTTGGGTATTTTTATACAGTAAAAACCCAACAAGTATTCATTCGTAGGAACGTGCGTCCCGTCCTCCCGTCCGTCCGTCACAAAACTTTAACACTCGGGTAAATGTCTCATAATTTCTTCATCCTTCGACCGATCTGCTTCATATTTCATATACACATTGCTCTGATGGTTCACTACCGCCCTGCCCCCGGCAAGCCCAGGGTCAAGGTCACATACTTGGTGCTTCAAAAACTTTAACGCTCGGGTTAATATCTTATAATTTCTGTTTTCTTTAACGGATCAGCTTCATATTTCATATCACATGCTCTAATGGTCCTCTTACCGCCCTGTGCCAAATCCACATTCGTCCTGCCCCCGCCAAGCCCAGGGTCAAGGTTACATACGTGGTGCTTCAAAAACTTTAACGCTCAGGTAAATATCTTATAATTTCTGTTTTCTTTCACGGATCAGCTTCATATTTCATATACGCATTGCTCTAATGGTCCTCTACCGCCCTGTGCCAAATCCACGTTCGTTCTGCCCCCGCCAAGCCCAGGGTCAAGGTCACATACTTAGTGCTTCAAAAACTTTAACGCTCGGGTAAATATCTTATACTTTCTGTTTTCTTTCATGGATCATCTTCATATTTCATATACGCATTGCTCTAATGGTCCTCTACCGCCCTGTGCCAAATCCACGTTCGTCCTGCCCCGCCAATCCCAGGGTCAAGGTCACATACTTGGTGCTTCAAAATCTTTAACGCTTAGGTAAATATCTTATAATTTTTCTTTCCATTCACGGATCAACTTCATATTTCATATATGCGTTGCTCTAATGGTCCTCTGCCGCCCTGTGCCAAATCCACGTTCGTCCCGCCCCCCCGCCAATGCCCAGGGTTAATCATCACTACTTAGTGCTTCAAAAACTTTAACGCTCAATGTAAATATCTTATAAGTTTCTGTTTTCATTTTCTTTACGGATCAGCTTCATATTTCATATATGCATTGCTCTAATGGTCCTCTACCGCCCTGTGCCAAATCCACGTTTGTCCTGCCCCTGCCAAGCCCAGGGTCAAGGTCACATACTTGGTGCTTCAAAAACTTTAACTCTCAGGTAAAAGAAAATTTTGACTTGGAATTTGGCTCATTTATTATCAAAGCGATATGTGGGGACATCCGTGTTCTATGAACACATTTTCTAGTTTATTAAACTTCACACATGCATAGAAGACGACCGGCCCAAAGGTGTGTCGCACGTAAGAATTGACAACTCTTGCATCGTTAATTTCTTAGTTATCTCCCTTTGTTGTTTCATGCACTGATTTCGTGTCTGGAGCATAACTCGAACACCCTTTGGAATATTTTCATGAAACTTCACACATGCATAGACCACAACCCTAAAGGTGTGTCACGCAAGAATGACAACTCTTGCATCACTATTTTTTTAGTTATCTCCCTTTGTTTTTTCCGTCACTGATTTTGTCTCCGGAGCATAACTCGAACACCCTTTTTTCAAACTACTTGTGTAACTGGGGAGGGGGATACACATGCGCTTGTCGACAAGCGTCCATTTCTAGTTCTAGTGGCCTGAAGCAACACAATGTATGTGGAGGAATGGGGCTTATGGGCTTATCCGCACAGTCTGATCAGGATCTGCACTGTTTGTTTCAATTCTATCAATAAAATATTTGTCATGCTTCCAACAAGCAATACAGCTCCTTATCAAGCTACATGAGTGTGCTATTTGATCAGGAACTACATTGGTCATATATCCAATAAGCCCCATTTTTCCAGTCACAGCCACATGTTGGCTCTTACTGAAGTAATGTGGGTTATGAGTACAGGAGATATTGAAACAGAAGCGACTGGCAAATTGTAATTTTTTATCGCCAGTTGTTTATTTTTATCGCCAATTGCGAAAGTGGCGATCGCCAGTGGAATCCCTGATTATGGTGTGTCTCGATCCTGATTTTGCTATCGCCATCCCATGGTCGATATCACTTGTTAGAAGCATGGCAGACATTTCAATGCCCGATTGGTTAACAGTGCATACTATTACATGTATCGAGTGTGAAATTTGAGCAGATGCTCAGAAACATTTAACGATATATAGCCAGGACTTTTGATGTTCTGACTTTCAGAATGGCTGACACTGAAATGAGGAAGATAGCAGATTTTAGAAAACGAGAAAAGATGGATGAAAAGCTGGCCAGGTAAATACTCAATGGCTGACACTGTCTGAGGCCTTTAACTCTTAAAATAAATCTTACTCATTTATTGGTTTTATCCTTTTATGTCTTGTTTACGTGTTAACTGTTTCAACAGCATATATATGTATGGTCATACAATCTGTGCCAAGTAGCCTATTTCACCAACATTGCAAAGTATAATTTTCTAGCAAAGTATACTTTGAGGGAGAAATTTTCAATTTTAGGATAAATTTATTAATTTTTATTATACTGAATTGATTACATTATCACAGCCACTTTGGCTGTGATAATGTAATAAATTCAGTATAATAATTCTGCATACGTTTAATCATCAAATATATGCAGTTGTTAGTTCTATATGAAATAATGCATTTCAGGAAAAATAAATTACTCCCTCAAAGTATACTTTGCTAGAAAAGTATACTTTGCAATGTTGGTGAAATCGGCTACAGAAAAATTATGTAAAATACAAGTGGACGTAATTCTTGCATTGTCTGATCACATTGGTCATTTAGCAATTTTCAACTCTAGTTTCTCATGGGCAATCTAGACCTGTGACTTCAGGTTACAATCCAGCATTGTTTGTCACAATATAATTTAATAGAAACCTGAGTCACCTGGATTTATTTAAACTACATATAGAATGGACTACTTTCTGCCAGACCAGCATTTTCATCATGAATTACCTTGCGGACAGTTAAATATAAGGAGAAAATAAGGTATTGACTATCGTGTAAGCAATTCCCAGGAGTCTGAATGCATACTCTAAAAAATGGATCAACAAATGACAGGATCATGTGACATATGAATATGTGACGGGCAGTAAAATGACAATTTGTTCAATGTTTTTGTTGCAGGAGTGCATGTATATGTACTTCTAGTGCTCCAGATAAGTTTTGTATCTAAAGAGTATTATGCCCCCAGATTTCAAATTCAATGCGTATTTTACTTTTACAAATGTATTGTTGATTGTATTCTTTATTATTAAATAAGGAACACGTGATAAAAAAATAAAACAAATTGAAAAATTTACTTATTTGAGCTGCAAAAAGCAAACACTGTTTGCTTTTTGCAGCTTAACTAAGTAAATGTTCAACTTTATTACAATATTTCTACTACTCAATTTGAAAATCAATGCGTATTTTCACGTTGCTGTGTGTATTTTGTACTCCCACATTTGATAATCAATGCGTATTCTGCTACGATAAGTGCGTAAATATGCCAATACGTACCTTATCTGTACTTCTAATAATTCCAATCCGAAATTCACCGGTAACCACAAAAGGTTAGCACTATTTCTTATGTACTACTTTCGACTGGAACTCGATTTACTGGAATGTAACTTTTATTACTCTTTTTATGTACCCGATGAAGAATTGAACGTATAGTCAAGGTCAAATAACTTAGAAATTTGCATTAACCCATAGTCCGCTACACACAACAATTGTCGTCTGCTGTTGCTTTTATATCTTGCCTTATTTCTCAATAAAAACATGGTTTGACATCACTTCAGAATCATTTCCATCTAAAGTGCTGTCAAAGCATGCTTTTGATGGTAAAAATGGAAAATAGAAAATAAACAGCAGACGACAAAAAATTAAGATAGCGGTGTGAGGATTAAGAATTTAGAGGCGTACATCCTCTATCAGAGATCATGATTTCTTGTTTCTTTCTATTCAACTGTTTAAGGTTGCCTAAGGATAGCATTTCCTGACTCAATATTATATTTTTAGACAAAGAGTGAAAGAAGAGATAGAGAAAGACAAACAGGAACGAGCCGCTAAGGTAAACATGTGTCTCCGTTTGACCATTACTCCACTACAACCACAAGTACCAATGTTTGCAAACAGTGTAGATCCATATCCCCATCAAGACCTGCGCTGTTTGTTGATATGTTCTGGTGTTTTGCAAAATTACCCTTTTCTGATATAAGAAATAGTCTGAAAATGACATGGATGTGATACATTTATGAATTATCAACACATTACAAAAATGCTTTAATGAAGCAGTATTTTCACTACATTGAGTCGGTGGTGGCATAATACTAGTAAAGTGTCCAATACCCTCTTGACGCTCATTACACGCCATTTAATTTATATAAAAATACATTCAAAGCCGCGACTTGTTTTAGCCTAGTCTGGTGTTGCATTATTTTCAGATCTCCTGATGTTTGTCAGATCTTTACGAAACTTCATCAGTAGTTTCCTTACATTGGTGGCTAATCACCATTTGCTTTTTATATGTCCATTTAAAAAAAGGAACATATTATGTACTTATGCCGTTTGAAAGACGAGCAGCCACAGCTTGTCCATGAAATAACTAAAGCTTGTCCTCGTGCCAACTCCATTTCTAGCTAACGGAATTTAATATAATTATACCCCCAGCATATGAAGTATGTCGAGGGGTATATAGTTTTCGTAATTCCGTCTGACTTCTGTCCGTCCGTCCATTTTTTTGTCCGTTTTTGGGTACCCTTTATCTCTGTAACGGTAAGTCAGATTGACCTCAAACTTCATATACTTCCTTATCATCATCCATATTTTCATTCCATACCACAACCATGCGGCCTTCATGTTCAAGGTCAATGTCAAATTACTTAGAAGTTTGCATCGGTGAGATTTGCGTTAAAGTTTTCGGCTACCCATTATCTCTGCAACGGGAAGTCGAATTGACTTCATACCTCATACACTTCATTATCATCATCCATATTTTCATTCCATACCACACTCGTGTGGCCTTCAAGTCCAAGTTCAACGTCAAATTACTTAGAAATTTGCATTAAACTTTTTTTAATATTTGCGTTAAAACATTTTTTATTTCTCGGTCCATGCAGCAGCTGGGGGTACACGTGAGCCCCTGCTCACTTTCTCTAGTTTAATATGCATGTATGACGGCAAGTGGAAGAATCATATTAATAAAATAAATCTGATTAATTAACTCCCTGTGGCGGCCATATTTAATTTTCACATTCTGTGCAATAACTCTAGTTCTACTTGACAAATCTTAACCAGATTACTACACATGTTTATCATTGCAACCGGATATGTTTCTGACTTTTCGTTGAATGGACATAAAACACCATTCAACCAAATAATTTATTTCTAGTTTGCCAAATCAACCCCTGAGAGCCAGCCGGGAGCACCATCTACCTCCGCCCAATCTCCCACCGCCCAACCAGCCGTGCCGGTAGAGAAGAAGGATTACACCGAAACTAGATTACAGGTTATACGGCCTTCACACCCACTCACCACATGAAAGAGTAAAGGGACCTTCGATATTTGCAACAATTGTAAATTCTGTAGCCTATTTCACCAACATTACAAAGTATACTGATCTAGCAAAGTATACTTTGAGGGAGAAATTTTCAATTTAAGGATAAATTTATTAATTTTTGTTCTACTGAATTTATTACATTATCACAGCCATTTTGGCTGTGATAATGTAATAAATTCAGTATAATAATTCTGCATACTTTTAATCATCAAATATAATTAATATGCAGTCGGTAGTTCTGTATGAAATAATACATTTCGGAAAAAATAAATTATTACTCCCTCAAAGTATACTTTGCTAGATAAGTATGCTTTACAATTTTGATGAAATTGGCTACTGGTCTCTGTGCACATTCAAGAATTTAAGTAATTACATTATACAGGCAAAAATATGCCAAATTATCTCCCTTGCTTATCACAGTTTCTAATAGCATATCTTCGATATAAGCAAACTGTTTGGAATTAGGTCAAATGAAATGGTGTGAATGGTTGATACAGGTCATTTGTAGTGCTAACAGCTGCATATTGAATAATATCTTCTGGCATCATCTTAAACGCAATGCCTTTACTATATACATCATAATAATTCCAGCACAAAAATATTTACACAATTCCCTAACATTTGATTGGCGCGTAGCAAGTCTCTGTCCGAAATTTATATCCCAGTAAACTCCCACGCCGAACTACTTTCCGTAACCGTGAGGCGCAGTTAAAATAATTCTTAAGAAAACGGAAAATAAACACATTTTCTTGATGAATTTATTTCAAATGCTGGAATTATAAGGAATGAATAGCCTTTTTGTGGAATTTATCAGGGATATAAACTTGGAAACAAAAGTCGCGGGAATACTGGACGAGGCCTTAAAAATTACAATTTTTCGAAAAAAACAAACAATCTTCTTTTTTTTTTTATTTCTTTTCGATTGTCGAAAATTTTGTAATTTTTTTATCGCTTCGTCCAGTATTGCCGCGACTTTTCCAAGTTTATACCCCGATAAATTCCACAAAAAGGCCATTCATTCCTATATTAAATCATCACAATTGCATATATTGAAGCTGCACTATGTGTTCTCTGTAGTTGATCTCCTTTACATATTTATTACACTAGTGTATTATCATTTTAATGCACAGTATTATTACGCCACACAAAAGCTATTTTTATGCCCCAATCACTGAATGGTGATAGTGGCATATAGCGTTACCGGCGTTTGTACGTCCCGTCCGTACGTCCCGCTCATGTAACTGCTTCATATTTTACACATGCATTCCTGTAATGGTTCTCTATCATGCTGTGACAAATTCACGATCCTCGTGCTCCCGTTAAACCCAAGGTCAAGTTTACTTACTTACTGCTTTCAAAACTTCAACGCTCGGGTAAAATTTCTTCTAATTTATGTTTCTTTTCTCTTAACTGTTTCATATTTCATACATGCATTCCTCTAACGGTCCTCTGTCATGTTGTGACAAATCCACCATCCTCTGGCCTTTTGTGTTTTCAAATGTACCCTCGTTTTCTTTGGTTGCCTGCGGGGGCATTTGTGTGCCGACAGGCCACATTTCTAGTAGATTTGTAATAAATTGTATACTCATTTTTTCCCCCACAGATACGGTTACCAAATGGCCAGGCACTGACACATGCCTTCTCAATAAAGGAACCTTTAGCCGCCGTCCGACTGTATATAGAAATGAATCGAACAGACCCACCGGGCAACTTCTCCTTAATGACGTCATTCCCTCGCAAAGTGTTCACGCCTGACGATTATGAGAAACCCCTGACAGAATTAGGTGAGTTCTGTTGTCTGCTTTTCTAAACATTTTTAAAATTATCCCTTTCACCTTTGTTCCATGTTAATTTTTAGCCAGGTTTTTTTTGGGAAAAAATCCAGGCTATTGGATTGGCAAAAGCCACAATCAATGTTAAGTTTTCGTGTTTGAGTCCATTTCTTTGTTACTGTACCACATAGGACCAACAAACTTTCACAGCTTCATAACCAAGGGGTGCCCACCACATATCACTATCCAACATGTTACCTTTTTTTTTAACTTGACCCATTTTTTCCGCGCAGTCGACTTAGCCATTTTCAATGTTAACTTTTTGCGTTTACAATGTTAAGTTTTCGTGTTTAAGTCCATTTCTTTGGTACTGTACCACCTAGGACCACCAAAACTTTCACAGCTTCATAACCAAGGGGTGCCCACCACATACAACTATCGAACATGTGACCATTTTTTTTACCATGACCTATACAATTAGCCACCTAAAAAATCTTTTTATGTGGCTAAAAATCGTTTTATGTGGCTAATATTTAACATGTGATAAGCCACATAAGTATAGTACTGGAAGAACGTCTGGAAGAACGTCCGTCCGTCCGTCCGTCCGTCCGTCCGTCCGTCCGTCCGTCCGCGCTGACGGTACTATACTTATGTGGCTAGCCCCACAGGGTTATGGACTTAGTAAAGGATAGGGTTGGTTACAATTAGCCACCTAAAAATCCTTTTATGTGGCTAAAAATCCTTTTATGTGGCTAATATTTAACATGTGATAAGCCACATAAGTATAGTACCGTAAGTAAGAACGTCCGTCCGTCCGTCCGTGCCGTACTCGGAGTCCGTCCGTTCGTGTTGTCTTTCCCGGGCACTTTCAGGTAAGTGTTTTTCAAATTATGTGGCTAGCCCACAGGGTTATGGACCTTGGTAAATGGATAGGGTTGGTTACAATTACCACCTAAGGTCCTTTTATGTGGCTAAAAATGGTTTTATGTGGCTATATTTAAACATGTTGATAACCTCCACAGGGTAAGTCGATAAGAGTACCGTAAGAACGTCTGTCCGTCCGTCCGTCCCGCCGTCCGTACTTACGAGAGCTACATTGTGAGGTTGCTGTGTTGTGCTGAAACCACCCACCGCCCTATTTAAGACACTTGGATAAGTGTTTTTTTCAAATATAATTAACTAATGGCTAGCTCATTTGCATATTATGCGATTTATTCCGTAAGAGAATCGTTAAGGAAGAAAATAACGGAATAAGTTGCTACATTGTGAGGTTAACCCCACAGTGTAAACATCAAAGGAAATAACCTCACAATGTAGCTCTCGTAAGAACGTCCGTCCGTCCGTCCGTCCGTCCGTCTTTCCGGGCACACATTAGGGTACTTATGTGGCTAGCCCCACAGGGTTATGGACTTGGTAAAGGATAGGGTTGGTTACAATTAGCCACCTAAAAAATCCTTTTATGTGGCTAAAAATGGTTTTATGTGGCTAATATTTAACATGTGATAAGCCACATAAGTATAGTACTGTAAGAACGTCCGTCTTTCCGTCCGTCACAAAACTTAACAATTGTAAATTTCCTTTTAACTTCTCTTTCCCTTTGCGGAAATCTTTCATATTTTACCCGCCCCTTCCCCTCTGACACTCATACATCATTCTGCAACAAACCTATGACCCCCAGCATTTATGCCAGGGGTCAAGGTCACGGACTTAGAAAACTTAGAAAAAAACGAAAACTTAACAATTGTAAATTTCCTTTTTAACTCTCTTTCCCTTTGCGGAAATCTTTCATATTTTACCCGCCCTTGCCCCCTCTGACACTCATACATCATTCTGCAACAACCTACGACCCCCATTTATGCCAGGGGTCAAGGTCACGGACTTAGAAACTTAGAAAAAAACGAAAACTTAACAATTGTAAATTTCTTTTTAACTTCTCTTTCCCTTAGCGGAAATTTTTCATATTTTACCCACCCCTTCTCTGACACTCATACATCATTCTGCAACAAACCTACGACCCCCATTTATGCCAGGGCTCAAGGTCACGGACTTATAAACTTAGAAAAAAACTAAAACTTAACAAATGTAAATTTCCTTTTAACTTTCTTTCCTTTCTTTCCCTTTGCGGAATGCAGTGATATTTTACCGGGCCCTTCTCTGACACTCATACATCATTCTGCAACAAACCTACGACCCCCATTTATGCCAGGGGTCAAGGTCACGGACTTAGAATGTCTAGTTTGCTCTTTTCAACTGGAACCACCATCGCACTCTCCATATGTGCTGCATAGTCTTTTATCTGAAAATGATAGTATGCGAGCTGGAATTCATTCTAGGTCAGGGCGCGGGGGGGGCGGGGGTATTCCGTAAGCCCCTGCTTACTGACAAATCTAGTTGACTTAGCCATTTTCAACGCTAACTTTTTAACGTACATCTGGTTGAAGTTTTTTGGTTAAAGTTTTTCGTTATACTATATCTCTGCAACTGCTTCGCTCATTACCTTGAAACTTTACATGGGTGTTTATCATCATCCATATGTTCATTCTACCCCCCAACCGTGCGGCCCCTGTGCCCAATGTCAAGGTCAAATTACTTGATTAGCAAATTGTTTCTTATGATATTTTCCATGCATCTTAACAACTTCTTACTACCCGGTGTAAATTAAAATTCCTCCATATCTCATTGGAAACCAATGCCAATACTTGTACAGTAATTTCTTGATGTGGATTCAATTCCCGCATCTGCCATAGTTTTATTTTCAGTTTTTCACTCTGATCAAAATCTTGTCCGTGTTTTCTTCCAGGTTTGGTGCCATCGGCTGTTCTAATGGTGACAAAGATACAATGATGACGGCTACTTCTAGACTATTTATCTACTTACTTTGCGTTCGGTCTATCAAATAAATGTGTCCGACAAGACTGGGCATATTTAATTTTTGGCCAGTTTCGACCCAGACTTGCCTGTGCATTCTGATTGGGATCTACACTGTTTGCCATTATGCTAATAAATGATTTATTATACATCCAGCCAACAGTATGGATTACAATCAGACTACATAGGTTTATCAGGATCTATGGATGGGTTGTGGTCTAGTGGTTAGACCACTAGACTTGAATACCTTAGGTTGTTTGTTCAATCCCCGCCCTAGGCATAAAAAAGATACTTTTATTGTTATTCCATCCCACAGTACTTCGGATGAAACTCGAAACCTAAATCCCGTCTCGACGTGATCATGTCCGTTGCTGAGACGGTAACCCTTTCAACACCACATGCCTGTATAGTGGTATTGGCAAATAGTGTAGATCCAGATGAGCCGGCTCGTGACGAGCCGTCTCATCAGGATCTGCACTTTTTGCAAGTAATTTTCCTATTTTTGAGAACAAAAACACCCCCTTTTCATAAATGGACTTGCCTGAAAATAATTTTGTGACGATTGGATTGGTTGCAAAATTAATGTATCAAAATCCATTCCAGTTACTTTAGGGGTGAAAGGGTGAAACCCTTTTACTTACACTTTCATCAGACCTAGGTCAGACCACAGGTTGAAGTAACGGACCGAGGTCTATAAATACATTAAATATGCCTAAAAGCATCAATAAATGAAAATAAAATAGGTAAAAACTATTTTTTTTACTCCCTCTATATACACATATATGTGTACATGTATATAGAGGAAGTAAAAACAATTTATTTACCTTATTTTTTTTTCATTTATTGATGCTTTTAGGCATATTTAATGTATTTATAGACCTCGGTCCGTTACTTCAACCTGTGAGTCAGACAGTAAATATGGACTGGTTCATCAAATATGGATTATGATCCAAATACAAGCTCTTCCTAATGTTGAGTATTTTATTATAACTACCAGTTTATGTAACTTGCCATGGAAAAAAGGCTCGTTACTGACATTTAGATAGGGATAACTCCTGTCAGATCAGCTAGAATATTATTATTCTAAGCTATCTGTTATCAGCATTGGAAATGATTAACCCTTACACCGCTATCTACACCCTTACACCGCTTGCTCATATGGGACTACATGGGTCACACTGTCGATAAGCTTTTTGCCATGGCAAATCATTCTCATGCGAGACGTATATTCACAGAATTCGCCTAAAGTAATTTCTTTCCAGATCCCTTCATGCTTCTTGGTGTTCACAAAATTTGCTATATCTGAAATATTCACCTGCCAGCTTTCTCATTGCTCATGAAATGTACATGTTGTGGTCACTCATTTGAATAGTGATCACAACATTTATGTTGTGGAATTAATAAAACAAATATTATAATATTCAGTAAAACGTTAATCAATCAATTAATCCAGGCATCTCGGGCTATTTCAGTAGCCTATTTCACCAACATTGCAAAGTATACTTTTCTAGCAAAGTATACTTTGAGAGAGAAATTTTAAATTTTAGGATAAATTTATTATTTTTTATTATACATGTACTGAATTTATTACATTATCACAGCCATTTTGGCTGTGATAATGTAATAAATTCAGTATAATAAGTCTGCATACTTTAAATCATCAAATATATGCAGTCGTAGTTCTATATGAAATAATGCATTTCCGGAAAAATAAATGATTACTCCCTCAAAGTACACTTTGTAATGTTGGTGAAATGGGCTACTGATGTTGTTGCACATTTCACTTATTTTAAATTGTCGCCTACATGTACATTTGAAATGTTAAGAATTATTTATGGAAAACAAATATAACATGATTTAGTTGTTACTGCTTTCGAGTTGTGCTTGTTTCAACCGCACCTCCTGTCTGTTCCACGTTGTGCTGACGACAAACTTTTGGGTATTAACTCTTTGCATGCTAGCGGTGAAAATAACATCCAACAAATTATGAGTATGTTTCTTATTTCTCTCTGTAAATATGTCTTAGAATTTCATTAGAATTGCGTCCTCTGGACGCAATTCTAATGAAATTCCAAGACATATTCATGATATTTATAGGGAGAAATACAAGAAAATTTAATGAATTGTCGTCTGCTATTTTTATGCCACCGGGTTTCGAAGAAATGGGTGGCATATAGTGTTTGGACCATCCGTCCGTCTGTCCGTCACACTTTTCGGTTAACCATCCGCGTTCGACAGACGCATTTCTTGTTTAACTATTTATAGCCCACACATTTCCCAGCATGCAAAGAGTTAAACATATTAAATGTGAAAAATATTTAAATGTACTTTTTAATAACAGCATAAATATTTGACGGAATTTCATCAAATAAAAATAATTGGGTAGTGTGACTTTTTTGTTATTGATGAAAAAGTACTTGCATTTATGATATTCCTTCAAATATTTAAATTCATGTATTGATTTTATCGCGAATGGGAATTAAACAAGGAAGAGAATGGCTACTATGCATGATAAATGATAACATGTGGAAACTGATTCTTGGATATGATCACAGAACATACAACTTAAATTTTGAAATTTTGGATTTTCGCCTCAATGCAGCAGGTTAAATATGGGATCAGACCTGTTGATAGGCCGTTAAAAACCAATAAATCAAAATAAATCTGTTTTTAGCCCACATGTAAATTATAATAGACCAAATTTGTTCACATAAAAAGTGAGGATACCATTTATTTGTATTTTAAATAGAAAAAATGTGTTTAGGTATTGATAAAAACACCCCCTTTTCATAAATGTACTAGTCTGAAAATCATTTTCTGATGGTTGGATTGGTTTGCAAAATTAACATATCAAATTGCATTCCAGTTACTTAGGGGTGAAAAGGTTAATTGCCCAACACCGATTGGTGGATTATATGTGGAACAGAGAGTAGACATTTCGTCTCTGTGGGCCAATCACATCCCAGCTTACTAGCTATGGGCGAGGACTTCATAGTTCTGTGTTTCAAGGCTTATTAAAGTTTCTAACCTTCCTAGTTCTCATGCTAAACAAATGTAATGCAAGTTTGTTCAGTTGAGGCTGAGGTGTGCTCAGTCTCGGCCAATCCACTACCTGATTACAAGAATGTATTCATTCAATGCATACATTTAATGCATTACACACTCAAGACTTCTTACAATATGTTTCACACATATTTATGGAAGCAGATACATGTCACCTAGAATTGTTTTATATGTCAAAATAACAACATACAAGTAGCTTGAAATAACGACATAGCTATGTTGTTATTTTGACATCTAACACAATTTTAGGTGACGGGTATCCACTTCTGTACATACTTAAACAACATGTGTTCATTTTTTTTGCGCGCCTGCTTTTGCAGAAGGCACGACTATAGTCGCCGCTTTTTCCATCCGCGTCGTCCGAAATGTCAAAAAGTTTTGTCATCATTGTATAACTTTAATATTACTTGACGGATTGCTTCAATATGTGTACACTTGATACACGTGAGCATCTTGGAACACACTCGTGCTGCCATTAACATGACCTTTGCCTTATTTAGCTTCACATTTTTGCGGAAACACTTTTTTCGCGTCAAAACAGTTTGTACAAGTTTCTTCATCATGATAGAACTTTAATATTACTTTACAAGTTTCTTCATTATCGTATAACATTAATGTTACATGATGGATTGCTTCAATGTTTGGACACTTGATACATGTAAGCATTTGAAACACACTTATGCTGCCATTAACCTAACCTTGACCGTTTTTTATGCTCCCTATGCGATAGAACTTGAGGGTTCCGTACGTCCGCCGTGTACATTTACATCAAAAAGTTTGTAAGAGTTTCTCCAGTAGGCCTTACATTTTTGCGGAAACTGCGCCTTTTTTTTTTTCATCACAAAGTTTGTACAAGTTTCTTCATCATGATATAACTTTAATATTACTTGACAAATTGCTTCAATATTTGGACACTTGATACATGTGAGCATTTGGAACACACTCATGCCCCCATTAACGTGACCTTGACCTTTTGTACCTTCACATTTTTGTTGAAACACATAGCTATTTGTTGAGTCAAAAAATTTGTACAAGTTTCTTCATCATTGTATAACATTAATATTACTTGATGGATTGCTTCAATATTTGGACACTTGATACATGTAAGCATTTGGAACACACTCATGCCGACATTAACACGACCTTCACATGGTTGTGGGAAAACAGCCATTTTTTTATGTCAAAAAGTTTCTTCAACCTCGACCTTTTTCGTGTTTTAAGCATGCACTTCTCTTACGGTTTTTGTGATGCTTACTTTAGCACATGCCCATGATCATGTTATGGTCAAATGCCTCGGCAGGCACGACACCGCTTCCGTGGCGGAATTCTTGTTACACATGTTTAAGACAAGTACCACAAGACACGCCTACATGTAGTAGCTAATAAGGGCTGTACTAAGATTGCGACAATTGTAGATCTCGAGCCAGTAATAAATAGTTTTCTGAGCACAGTTTCCAAATTTGCACTCGTACTCAGACAGTTTGATTGGCTGAGACTGAGCACAGCTCAGCTTTGACCAATAAAACTTTCTGAGCCCGGTTGCGCAAAGCTTCTGTTAGCTTAACAGACTGTTAAATCCTTAGCATTGCTAAGGATTTAACAGTCTGTTAAGCTAACAGAGGTTTTGAGCAAACGGGCCCAGATTATGAGCGTGAGAACGGAGTATCATGTAATCAGAACATTTGATAACCACCGACCTTGGTCTTGGTGCACATTCACATGATCATATGTGGCTGTGACTGGATGGAGAAATGGGGCTTATGAGATTTGTGTTCATAATACCTCCTGATCGAAGAACACACTCATGTATCCGGATAACAATTTACATGTATATTGCTTGCTAAAAGCATGATGGGTGTTTTATCGATGGAATGGCAAACAGTGCAGATCCTAATCACACTGTGAGGACTCACAGATTGATCGGGATATACACTGGTTGAAAAACACATAAGCCCCATTATTTTTCTTAATAGAAGCCCCAAGCATCAGGTAATCCATGAATTACAATGGGTTAGAAAAAAGACAAGTACCCAATGTTAAGAATCATATTTATTTCAGGTATGTGTAGAAGCCATCATTTGTAGAGCAGAGCGGACTATATTACTAAAAAAATTACATACAAAAATCTCAGTACATGTGACAGGAAATACATATAGGTACAAATGTGTTCCAAAGACAATATCAGCAAAAAAAGTAAGAAAATAGTTATTACATATACAAATGTACAAGTATGACTTGAGACTTCAAAATACCCATCAGAGTTCTTGACATACAATGTTTCCCAACGGAACCCATCTAAACCAGTAGCTGATTTCATCAACATTGCAAAGTATACTTATCTAGCAAAGTATACTGTGAGGGAGTAATCATTTATTTTTCCCATAATGCATTATTTCATATAGAACTAACCACTGCATATATTTGATGATTAAAAGTATGCAGAATTATTATACTGAATGTATTGCATTATCACAGCCAAAATGGCTGTGATAATGTAATAAATTCAGTATAATAACAATTAATAAATTTATCCTTAAATTGAAAGATTTCTCCCTCAAAGTATACTTTGCTAGATAAGTATACTTTGCTAGATAAGTATACTTTGCAATGTTGGTGAAATAGGCTACCGAGGACTCCTGAGTTTAATTGTTATGGGTGTTACTGTCATTTCTCTCTGATAATACTTTCTGTTCATGATTGCAAAGCACACACAACTTATCAAGAGTGATCATATGGCAACATTACAGTGGAACCTGTCTAAACTAGACAATGTGGGGACTTTCCAGGGAGTCCGGTTGAGAGAGGTTCTACTGTAATGGTTTGGTATTACAGAGCATGTTAACAGGGGGCCGCTTCATTAAACTTTGTACAACTAAAATTTGGTAAAATAAAATCACACTACTGTTTGCACATCAACAGACAGCAATTATTGAATAGTTTGCTTCGAAAAGAAAACATGTCTTGGCATTTCATTCATTAGAATTGTCTCCTTGGAGACAATTCTAATGAAATACCAAGATGTATTTTCATGGAAAATAAGAAAAATAAGCTATATTTGTGGTCTGTTTATTGTTTTCTGCTGCATGATAAAGGTACCACAAATTTTTGTATTTCTTTTTGATACTCGCTACTTCTGATTTCAATTGGGTTTTTGGCAATTTTAATTGGGTATTTAAGCAAATACGCAGCTTATCTGGAGCTCTGTGTGTACATGGTCACAAAATGTTATAATTATCATGAGTATGTTGTTTGGCAGAAATGAGGTATGTACCAGTACATTTGAAGGGGTCAGTGGGACTTAGCCCCTTTCTTCTACTGACTGCTTCATTTATGACTTAACAAGTGCATTGGAATGTGCTTTTTCGAAAAGGCCACTAGCCCATTAAATTGTGGTTTGAAAAGTACAGGTATCAGATCACTGTAGCATGTATATTTATAACAGCGAGGCATCTGATGGCTGACGACTAGCCGATTTCACCAAAGTTGCTAAGTTTACTGATCTACCTTAGTGCACTTCGAGGGATTAATTATTTACTTGCATATGTTTATATGTGCATGTTTACATGCATATGTTTATATTTATACTGACTTTTTTTTGAAAAATAAATCCGAACTGAATATTTACAATAAAAAAAAATCTACATATATTCAGCCCTAAAATCAGAATAATCCTGATCTGATGCCAGGTCCTCGCCACACCAGAATCACTTGGACCCCTCCTAAAAGCAGTAGGATCAGTAATAATCTTACTACTTTTATAATGGGCAACAATCCAATTCAACTTCCAGGTAACAGAAGAGCCAAAGATAAAAATGTACCCTCAGGTACATTTTTATCTTTGGCTCTTTTGTTACCTGGGAGTTGAATTGAGTTATTGCCCATTATAAAAGTGGTAAGATTATTACTGATCCTGTTGCTTTTGGGAGGGGGCCAAGTGATTCTGGTGTGGCGAGGACCTGGCATCAGATCAGGATTATTCTGATTTCAGGGCTGAATATATAGATTTTTATTGTTCTGATTTTGGAATTTCCCCCCTTTTGTACATGTACATGTACTTGAACATGTACTTGTGCAGGTAATATATGGGATTTAGTACTAAACCCATTGACCCGGCCTTAAATGACCTTAGCTGTTGATAGGCTGTTAACCCCAACAAACAAACACATTTCACCATTCAGTTGGAAAGTAATGCGCTACATGTACATGTATATATACTGTCAATTGTCAAGGTATCAGAAAATAGTATGTTGTAGGAAAACTGTCTAGTAAGTATAAGTATGTACATGTATTAAAAATATCATTCAAATTCAATGAAACGTGGGTAATAGCATTTAAGACAGTAGGTTTCCTTGTAATAAGTTGCGCCAAAATGGTGCCTGGTGAAAATAACTTGATTTCATACGGGAACAATTTTCACAATCACTACGGCGACATGTATAGCCAATGCTCACAAGTGGCAACAACGGTGACATTTGTGATTGTGACCTGAGAAATGGGGCCTATGGGTTTTGCTACCAGTGTAGATCCAGATCAGCCTGTGCATCCACACAGTCTGATCAGGATCTGCACTGTTTGACATTCCATCAATGAAACACCAGCCATGTGTTAACACTGGTTACTAATCCTGTAAGCCTCATTTCTCCAGTCACAGCCATATTTATAAAAGAGCTGCTGGCTGAGAATGAGTTCCTTACAACTTTTCAACAATCTTAAATCGTGATCATCTTGCACAATTACTGTACAGTATGGTTATAATGCAATGGTTTTGCGGGCAACAATACAACTACTTCAGTGCAAATAGCATAGGCGCGGTTCAGACTGTGCCCAGATGTGCAGGCTGATTTGGGGCTATGCTAGTGGCATACATTGTAAGATCCATTTTCTCAGCCGACGCCTCAAAAGCAGGAACTTCACACAAACAAAAATGTCCATAGTGTAAGTTATGGTTCATATTTAACCCTTAGCCTGCTGAATGAAATGTTGTCGTCTGCTGTTTGTTTTATTTTTGATTTTTCTCATCAAAAACATGCTTCGACAGCACTTTAGAATCATTTCCATTGGAAATGATTCTAAAGTGCTGTCAAAGCATGTTTTTATTGAGAAACAGGGCAAAAAAGAAAGCAACAGCAGACGACAGTTTTCGCTATCAGCAGGCTAAGGGTTAATTAGCATGATTATCAGCTTCTCAAATCTGAAATACTTCCCATTATATTGTGATGAAGAACATGATTCATTAGAACTGAGTTTGCAATTACTAAACAGGTTATCAGTCAAATTCACGTTCTCTTGATGGCACCAAGTCTGTGTCCATGGGGTGGATAGGTCATAGATTTGTTACAAAAGGAAGAAGAATCAGCCTAGCAATGCATGTGAAATGACAAAAATATGTGAATGGACAACCCGAGTCATGTATCTGAGCAATGAACAGATTATACAATCTTTCAGATGTGAATATGCAAGATGATCAGCAGATACAAATAATATATTAATATATACATTGATACCACATTTCCAAAGGTGCTTTTTGTGATGGTAGTGCATTTTGTGATGATGACAGACTACTGCTTAATAACCCTTCTCTCTTTTATAGCGCATTGTCCATTCAATTCCATCACTGTTTTGTTGGAAGTTGTAAGGCACAAAGATTAGAATCGGAATATTGATAAATCTACCGAACACAGATCTTACATTCTCACCAACTGAACTTCCATGAAATATCAAAACTCGTTTCCATGCTTCGAATGATGTCAATCCTTGACAGATAATCAGTACTTGCCATGCAAAGAAAAATAGTGAGAAAACAAATGCGAACACACAGATGTAGAAATGTAGAACAATAAGCAGTTGTCCGAATGAAATATACCCCATTATCCACTTGTGGATAGTAACGGGTGCAACATATGCAAAAATGTCGGTGGACAGCAGTGACAAGTCTTTGTGGAGGTAGGAGAGTTGAAGAAACATGGCCAGCAGCGTGCTCATGTTCACCCAAAGGCAGAACACAAGGAAGAATTTCTGGTTGTAGAATCCGACACACGATCCTGTGAAGAAGCAGTGATGGTCGCGTTTCAGGATACACTTGCCGCAGTGGTTGCAGTGGTGCGAGCGGGGTGGTGCATCAATCTAAAATTAGTTAGCAAAGAAAGCATGATTTTTTAATAAACCCTGATGTTTAACGCTGCAATCCCAAACCATGTCCTAGCTGGATTCAGGCAGTGATCATGTGTAAGTGCAGTAGACTGAATAATAATTACTTTGCAATATCAATGGTGATGCACTTTGCACCGGCATAAAATGTTGGTATAAGTGCTGGCTTCCTGGTGAATTGCCATTCAGCTACATGCAGAAGATACTGATAAACACACTTTCGTTTATTAATCAACGCAACAAGTTTGCGCCGGGTACTAGAGGAAAAATATATTGATGTGATAGCTCTAAGTAGAGCAGAATGGCATCTCGTTAGGAAACCATTTTTCGACGTGTAGCATGTTACACTGGCGCGGAGTACAGCAACAGCAAATGCGTAGTTTCGTAAAAGGAACAGTTATTGACATTCATTCACTATATATATCAAATGCAAGTGAAGCAACAAAGTATTGAGGTCCGTCAATTTACAATAGTGATACTGAATCTATAAACAACGGATGCTGCTGTAATCGATCAAATGGCATTATTTCACTATATAAATTAACAAGGGCATCATTATCACTAAGCTAATCCCCTCGCTGGCAGTCTTGATACTAAAAAAAACACTAACTTTTTTGCCTTACAAACAAGGTAAACACAAGTCCTCACTGACGTTGACGTTGGGCTGTCGGACATGGGTTGTATGCAAAACAAAGCACCATCTCTAGACACACATTGTGGCTAAATATTATCAAAATAGGTGAAGTATGTTTGTTTGTTTCTTGGTGTTTAATGGCCTATCAACAGCTATGGTCATGTAAGGCCGGGCAAACGTGTTCGATCCCGTTTTAACCTGCTGCATTGGGGGGAAAAATCCAAAATCAGAACAGAATATTTACATCGAGAAAGAATATATTCAGCCCTGAAATTAGAATAACCTGACCTGGTGCCAGGTCCATACCACACCAGTCACTTGGCCCCTTCCCCTAAAACAGGATTACGAATAATCATAATACTCACATAAGGGGTATAACCAGATTCAACTGTCACATACAAAATGCCAAAGACGTATGAGAGGGCCAAACCAGCTGAGGTCTCCAGTTGGAATTCCGTAAGGATGAACCCGAAACGTTAAATTACCCATCGCATGCTCCCACCTGCCACCCACCAAAATAGGTGAAATAGGTTTAGTGGTTCATGAGTTACTGAAAAATGAAAGGTGTTACTAACGTACGTATGCATGTACATGGATTAACGCTATATCCCCTCTTGCCTATTGGCAAGGGGATAATTACATGAGGGACCATTTTCAGGCTTATTTAAGGTCCGTCATTATAAATTATCACCAATAAATGAAAACATGTAAATGCAAGGGTAATATCATCGAGTGTCTTTGCTGGGATTTACCTGTCGGCACCTCGCGGATCGATAGAATCAACCAATTATGGATGTCGGCGTGATATAAATAGGTCATGTGGCACAAATTCGGCCCTCGGAACTTGGGGGGAAACCCTGTAGATTTCACTCTACGATACATCAAACAGAAAATGTTGTTAGAATAATGTAAATACTTACTAAACACAAGAATAATTTTTATTTACTATCCAACATTATAAATTTGCATTTAAAAGTTCTCAAACTGTCCAGAATTAATTGTTATAAGCATTCAAAATAATTAAATTGTATAGAAAACAGGTCAGATTCCCCCTCCACAAGGGAGATAATTATAACACGCAGGTGCGCGAAATGGGCGAAGTCCGACTTCCAAAATAATATTGGTGGATTCCGTCAATGCACGAGGATCGACATAATGTGGGTCCCGTACATGACACTATCACCAATGTAAACTTCAGTTCAGTACCTGACACTTTGGACATGTTCTCCAGTTTGACGGCGTTTCTTGCAGGTTTGGAAAATATTTCTCCTTCGTGCCGGTTTTCACCCAATTAGCGACATCGAAGTAGGATCGGTGCCAGTTTACAACCGTCTCGCAGAACATAATCACCACTACCCCTGTCACAATCCACCTGGTTTCTGGGTACACTCTTGGAATCAGGTAAACTGTGCATTCAATTAGCAGGCTAATTGCCATGCACAAAAAGAAAGTCATTCCAAAATGATCCAATTTCTGTTTCGCTTGTTCTTTTGCTGATTCAAAATCTTTGCTTTGATAAGCAACTTTTAGTTTCTCTTTCAGTGTCTCGGGACGTCTTTCTCTCAGCTCCATCTTCGTGTTTTTGCCGTTTCTAATGTCGATTTACAATAACTTGCAGGCACCTGTCGGTTTACTAAATAAACCGGAAGGAAGCGTGCGTTTCTAAGAGACGGTGTAAATAAACTTGACGGGTTATCTATACGCTAAATACGGTGTCACTAAATGGCGTAATGGTAAAATATTTTGATAATGGGGGATAACGGTGGATAATGGTGGCGTATATTTAGTGGATTATGATACTATATTATGGATAATGGTGATACTTGTATACCATGATTGATGCTGGTGGCGTTGTTGAACTTTATGTTTGCATATTTAATGTTGAATAACGGTATTTATTTTATGTTCTAATGTTATTTTTAATACTGGGATTTTAGTTTAAACATATTTTATTGCTCTAAATTTACAATGTAACTTTACAGTTAATAAATACAGGTTAATTTAGAAGAGCAAACGGGTTGGGCTACAAGTTTTAGCAACATTAGTTACAGCCCGTCCCAATTGCTTATTGCATATATATAAAGTGGTATAATAGTGGTAGGTAAATAATTATGATGTTTTACATATTCTGTAGAGCAAGTATATATACAAACATATATATACACATACATACACACACATATATACACTATATATATACACATATATATACATACACACATATATACATATGTATATATATATATATACACTATATATATATACACATATATATACACATATATCGATGTGCACATGAGCACATCAGTCTAGGTGTTGAAACAATATGTTTTTCATAAACAGTCATATTAATGTGCTCATGATAAATCGAAAATAAACAATAAAACAGGATAAGTGTTCAATGTGCTGCACCAAATGTTCTCACCGCACACACTCCAGAATCTGGGACCACGATTATGAGACCCCCGAATATGCTCTCGTATCCCATACTTGAAATCAAACAGATCTGCCGGCCATTACCGAGCGAATCCCAATCATGACCGATAGAAAGTCCAAATGCGAGCACGGAGCACCTAACACATCGCGGAAGACCCACGAGCACGAGCCCAGGTAACCATTTATAATAATTGTAATTCATGCAGGAATGCAGTATTTATGTAAATAGTTAATTGTTATAGACGTTACTTGTTTAATGTAGTTTTGTAAAAACGCAATACATATACGGATGCAGTTATATGAATCGTCGCGTCAGTTTAATGTAAGTTTGCACTTCTGTAAATATGCGAGTATTGTCTTCCACATTTAGTGACTCGTTTCCGAATAATAGGGTTTTAACAGATAGTGGATGGTACTGACGGGTTGCTGCAAAAAAGTTTAATCGTTGCTGTTGGAATAGTTGCATTTAAAAAGGAAATGTTCGGCATCTTCATCTTCGAGTGTACATTGGCATAAAGGGGATTCTCTCAAGTGATTCCTATATATCAGCATTAAGATTACTACATTGGTTTCTTATGCGGCAGTGGTAAATGGATAATGTTCTGTCGCCGATAAGAAAATATTCTGGAACAATTGGAGGTCTGAATAGTTGTTTTAGTTTATTTTTAAAAACGGCGGTCGATGTAGAATTTTTTATATCCTCATTTAGTTCATTCCAAGATGCTACTGATGACGGATAAACGATTTAGAATACAGTTCTGTCCGTCTTGTTAATGTGATAAAATTGTTCATGTTACGTAATCCGTATGTGTTATTATCACCAACTAGTTGTGGAAATAGTTCATGTATATATGAGGGAAGTACACCGGCCTTTTCTTTATAAATAAGTATAAGCTTCTGAATATGTCTTCGGTCTGAAAGGGGTATCCATCCAATTTCTAGGAGAAGTCTGTTAATAGAGCATGAACGGGTTATACATGTAACTGTTCTGGCTGCTTCGTATTGAAGTTTTTCAAGAGATTCGCGTTCATATTGTGTACAACTATCCCATACGATTGATGCATATTCGAGTACTGGTCTCATGTACGATATATATATTTGATTCAATGTTTTTCTATTTAATTTAAATTTAAGCATTTTCATAGAACATAAAACCTTAGATGCAGACTTAATTATGTTAGAAATATGTTCGTGCCAGGTACCATCATGACTGAGAGTTAGACACAAATGTTTGTGATGTTGGACAAAATGAAGTTGAATATCATTAAAATAGAGAGATGGCTCTGTGTATCGAGCTAATGAACAGATCATAGCATCAGTTTTAGAAGGGAGCCAACATATATATAATTATATTATCATCCACATATGGATATATGATAGAATATAATCCAATCAAATTGATAACTCAATTGATAACTTAATTATGAATTATGAATTAGGTATATAATGGCCATGTTATTCTTTATTAAGCCCCCCCCCCCCCCCCCCCAATAATTTTGTTGGGCGAATTTTTTATTCTAATATATTTGTGTAATCATGAGTACTGGGAACTTTGCTGAGAACTTTGCTGAGAATGCAGGAAATGGCGTTTCACACCACTTGAACCCCCCTAGCGCTATCGGGCCCTTCGGGCCCTCAACATTGGCCCCCCCCCCTCCAAAAAAAAATGTTCGGCTTCCGCCGCCTATGGTATATACTGCATTGTATATATTCTCATAATTAAGATTTGATTGTGTTTAAACAGATAAATTATTGTTACATTTCGTACGTGTACATTAAAAAAGTGTTAGATTAACATCAAAACAGGATAATGGCAAAGGCACGCTCTAGGAAAGCGTGGTTTCCATGCGGGGGATGTAGGAGAGACTGCGAAACAGATTGTCTTTTTTGCGAGGTAAGCAGTAATAACTATGCAGTTACACACATGTATATTTATATAATCAGTAAAAGCTGCAATAATGTATATGCATGAGAAACAGTTGATTTAAGGCAATAAATAAAACTTAATGTTCAACCCATTTCAGATATCTATGTGTATAATCCCGCCCCTGGTGTCATAAATTAAAATCCACAGCCGTAGGTTGCATATCGATGTCGCGCGCCGTTATACCGACTTGACAATTCAACTTAAGCCATGTGATTGTGTACATTCGGACAACTCAGATTGTTCATGCCAATAAAACACCATGTCTTCCGTAAATGATTCAGTAAATGATTAAGTAGACAAAAAAAGTCACAGTACAGGCGAAAAATATAATTCCGCATCCCATATACATGTATTCCGGAAATTTGTATCAACTTTAAATAATGTTCCTGAAAAGTGGTAGCTGTCGGTCATACTGCGTTTGAAAAATGTCTACGGCCATATCACGTTGAAAACACCGGTTCTCGTCCGATCACCGGTCGAGCCCGCGGTTAGTACTTGGATGGGTGACCGCCTGGGAATACAGGGTGCTGTAGACTTTTTAATCGTCGGCTGTTTGTTTGGCTTTTTTTTTGGGTATTATTCTGATATTCAGTAGAACGCTATATTGGGCTTGTTTTTGTATCACAAATTCAACCTGTCATGACAAAAAGGGGGCTCACTGACGTGTTGGTCTTTGTAATGTCCCCCGGACTAACGTGTATATTCTACACATTCGGATATGTAACAACGTTGGCCAAGATGAGACTGCGCGGCGGGTGAGCAGACTGATTTGTGGTTACACTGGTCGCTATTACATGCACCGAATGTTCCACTGTGTTATCCGGTGTGACATAATGACTATGACCTACATACATTGCAAATGCAATCGGGCATTTCTTTCACAATTACGAGAGCCACGTGTATTATATGTACGGCAACCACTGGGTTATATGCTGGCCCTCGGATCAGTTATCTCTCTTGGCAATGAATGCTGACACATTTTCTCAATAATTCGGTATTACGTAACTCAGGCTGAATTTCAATTCGCCAACTCACAGTGGTAGCATACAAGGTATTACAATACGGACAATACAATGCATGCAATGCCGAATTTCGCGTTTCGTCATATTTTTCTGAATAAAAATCGAATACGCACACCATTATCTAGCATGTTTTCAAGCGTACATAATGGAGTGTGGCCTGACGATGGAACCAGGTGTGGAGCGCAGTGGCCTAGTGGTTAGAGCGTCAAACTGCTGATCTAAAGGTCGTGGGTTCGAGCCTCACCGGAGGCGCTGCGTTGTGTCTTTGAGCAAGACACTTTATCCACACTGCTCCAGTTCACCCAGCTGTGAATGGGTACCGATAATTCGTAGTTGCTCTGTAAATACGAATTACCGGCTTCTCTCAAAAAATCTCTCTTCCGTTCTTTCTTTCCCTCCATTCTTGGGAGACGGCATGCAAGGTCCTAGAGCCAGTGCGCCGTTAAATATAAGGAAAAAAAAAAAATAAAAAAAAAAAAAAAACGATGGAACCAGTGGAGCGCAGTGGCCTGGTGGTTAGAGCGTCAGACTGCTGATCTAAAGGTCGTGGGTTCGAGCCTCACCGGAGGCGCTGCGTTGTGTCCTTGAGCAAGACACTTTATCCACACTGCTCCAGTTCACCCAGCTGTGAATGGGTACCGATAATTCGTAGTTGCTCTGTAAATACGAATTACCGGCTTCTCTCAAAAAATCTCTACCTCCGTTCTTTCTCCCATTCTTGGGAGACGGCATGCAAGGTCCTCGAGCCAGTGCCGCCGTTAAATATAAGCAAAAAAAAACAAAAAAAACGATGGAACCATCGTGATTTAATAAATTACGCCCAGTCAGTCGTCTCCCCTTGTAGATTTAATCTTCTTAAGAGGGGCGATAATCCTGGTACCCACATAATATATACCTTGCTCTAAAAAATAATGCTCAGCATAAATGCATCTGTTCGGTTTCGTATGGATAGAGTTCATGTATCACGAACTGCTACACAGATAGTGTACACTGTGCAATGAGAAACAGAACTGTAGAGCTAACTAGAAGATGAAATGATCCGTGGAAGAAAGGGGCTATGCCCTTCAATGTGTTAGTCCCCTTCTTCCACCGGCCTCATCGTGTGCATCTGCACATGTACGCCAAGTAAACAGCATTTGAATCTACGGGTGGCAGGCATGTGGGCACCGCAGTGATGGTGGGGTGGCAAGGATGGTGGCGGGGGTCGTGAGCACGTGAATGCTAGCGACCGTCACCCGGGTGTGTTGTGGCTGGGCTGGGCGGCCGGCCGTGTCCAAGAAAAGTTCCAGAGGAAATTAACACATTCTGCGCATGGCAGACATCGTGTTTGGGAGAAATTATTACCCGTGTCGTCATGATACCGAAACATATAAGTAATTTGGAAAAATCGACAACGTCGTTTCATTGGCGGGACGGATATAACACTCGACCTGGTGGAACGTTTAAAAGGTACAATACAGTCCATAGGTACAAACTCACTTTAAGTTACACAGATATATATATCATCAGAAAACCCTGCAATACTTTCAATGTATGAGAAACATTTGCTTTAAGGCAATACATGAAACTACTACATAGGCGTATCAGATGGATACTGTGTTGATTTTCCCATGTTCCACCCATTTCAGGGTGTGTATGTGTATAATCATGCCCCTGGGTGTCATACATTGAAATCCACAGCCGTGTGTATATCGATAAAGAAGGTGTTAGAGCCAACACGAAACTAAAATAATTCAGAGCTTTATTAATAAACACGTCGATACTATTTTCAATATGAGGTGTACATATACTGTCTACATGGACCTGTAAAACATTTCACTATTATGTCTGTCATAAATTTAAGTCCACCTTCGCCGCTTCCAGGATGCACTAGATCTTTATCGTAATGTTTCGGATACCACACCTTTTTACCAACATCCACATAAAACACACCGAAATGTTTAATTAATTTCCTATTAACGTATCTCCTGACTCTGTTGAAATCCACGGAATCAGCACTTGTCCATTGTGGGAACGACCCTCTCAATGATACTGACAACATAAACACGCTCGACACCTGCGTCCTTTAATTCATTGGCGATTCTGACCAGGTCTTCGAATATCTGCGACGGATCTGCACGTGGATCAATGTTGTTACCTCCAAGGTTGATGAATACACATCTGAAAAATACGCATAGCACAAGTTAATTATAACATTCATAAATGCTTCAATATATTAAACAATGTAACATTATCAAAGTCGAATCTGGGTCAACAATAGTCTATCATTCAATAGTTCAGTAAATTTGTGCTCGAATTTTCTATCTATTCTCATTCCAGAGACACCGTAGAACCTGTAGTCGTTCCCCAACGCGCTGTCTGATCAGGGTCTTCACTGTCTAAGATCAGATCAGGGTCTTCACTGTTTGTCATATAATAAGACTGATCAGGGTATTCACTGTTTGTCATATAATAAGCCGATGGCACTGTCTGATCAGGGACTTCGATGTTTGTCATATAATAAGCCAATGGCGCTGTCTGATCAGGGTCTTCACTGTTTGTCATATAATAAGCCAATGGCGCAATCTGATCAGGGTCTTCACTGTTTGTCATATAATAATTAAGCCAATGGCGCTGTCTGATCAGGGTATTCACTGTGTGTCAGTCTGATCAGGGTCTTAACTGTTTGTCATATAATAAGCCAATGGCGCTGTCTGCTCAGGCCCTGAGTCAGGGTCTTCATTATTTGTCATATAATAAGCCAATGGCGCTGTCTGATCAGGGTCTTCATTGTTTGTCATATAATAAGCTAATGGCGCTGTCTGATCAGGGTCTTCATTGTTTGTCATATAATAAGCCAATGGCGCTGTCTGATCAGGGTCTTCACTGTTTGTCATATAATAAGCAATCAAGTGGCGGGATCTGGCCATTTTCCCCATTATCTTCACCATTATCCATATTACGCCATTTAGTGAGACCCCGCTAAATAGACTGCGCTCTAATACAGTACCCAGAGTATTTTGTTATTAATCCAGTCAAACATTCGGATTGCTTTGGCAATATTTGTTAAAAAATCCGTGAGAACTGATTGCACGTGAAGAGGAAAGTGAAAGTAGTGATAAAACATGTACATGTCCATATCAAAGTAATGTGGTCTCTTACATCATCCATTGACAGTCATGTTTTTCAAAACCGTTTACACACACAGTCGTTTAATGTTTTTCATCGCTACTATTGCATTATGTGAAGCTGGGTAGAATGTTAATTTCCCTGTGTGAAGTTAGCATAATTCGTCAAGTACCTATTTCCGTCAATATTAAACACAGGCACTGTGTGACGCAGGTGTTTGAACAGATGGTGGGTATGTCATATGGTTATTTTGGTTGATTTTGAGTAGATTTATATTTTTAGCTCGACTATTCGAAGAATAAGTAGAGCTTATGTTGTCACCCCGGCGTCGGCGTCGGCGTCACCGTCACGCCTTGGTTAAGGTTTTTAGTCAACCTTGTATATGGAATACTACTGGCCCTACACCCACCATACTTGGACAACTTCATCTCCTAGTGATGTACATCAATAACTCCTGATCTATATTTGACCTTGACTACATTTCCTCTTGAATGACTTAGTTAATTACTTGGTTAAGGTTTTTAGTCAAACCTTGGTTAAGGTTTTTAGTCAAGCTTGTACATGGAATACTATTGTGCATAGAGAACACACCTACTTGGACAACCTTTTCTCATAGGGATGTACATCAATCAACCTGGTCATATTTGACCTTGACCTACATTTCCTCTTCAATTACTTAGTTAATTCCCCTTGGTTAATGTTTTTAGTCAAGCTTGTATATTGGAATATCCTGGCCCTACACCCACAATACTTGGACAACTTCATCTCCTAGGGAGTACATTAGTAACTGATCTATAGTTGACCTTGACCTACATTTTCCTCTTGATACTTAGTTAATTCTCATTGGTTCAAGGTTTTTAGTCAACCTTGTAGATGGAATACTCATGGCCCTACACCAACCATACTTGACAACTTTATTTTACCTAGTGATGTACATCAACAACCCTGACCTATTTTGACCTTGACCTACATTTTAACCTGATTACCTAGTTCCAATTCCCCTTGGTTAAGGTTTTTAGTCACCTTGGTTAAGGTTAGTAAGTTCTACATGGAATACTATTGTGCATACTAGGACACCATACTTGGACAACCTTTTCTCATAGGGAAGTACATCAATAACCCCTTGATCTAATATTTGACCTGACCCTACCTTTCCTCTTCAATTACTTATTAATTCTCTTTGGTTAAGGTTTTTTAGTCAAGCTTGTATATGGAATACTCCTGGACCTACACCACCATACCTTGGAACAACTTCTATCTCCTAGGGATCTACATCAATAACCCTTGATCTATATTTGACCTTGACCTACATTTGACCTTGACCTACATTTCCTCTTGAATTACTTAGTTAATTCTCTTTCGTTAAGGTTTTTAGTCAAGCTTGTAGATGGAATACTCCTGGCCCTACACCAACCATACTTGGACAACTTTATCTCCTAGTGATGTACATCAACAACCCCTGACCTATATTTGACTTTGACCTACATTTAACCTTGAATTACTTAGTTAATTCCCATTGGTTAAGGTTTTTAGTCAACCTTGGTTAAGGTTTTTAGTCAAGCTTTCTACATGCAATACTATTGTGACACCATACTTGGACAACCTGTTCTCATAGCGATGTACATCAATAACCCCTGATCTATATTTGACCTTGACCTACATTTCCTCTTGAATTATTTAGTTAGTTCCCCTTGGTTAAGGTTTTTAGTCAAGCTTGTATATGGAATACTCCTGGGCCTACAGCAACCATACTTGGAAAACTTCATCTCCTAGTGATGTACGTCAATAACCCCTGACCTATATCTGTCATTGACCTACATTTAACCTTGAATTACTTACTTAATTTCCCTTGGTTAAGATTTTTAGTCAACCTTGGTTAAGTTTTTTATGCAGGCCGCAGCCACCTTGTTTGTCAAGCTATGTGTACATCGACAACCCTCGTAGTCGAGCTATGCTGTTCTCCTACAGCTCTTGTTTTATGTGGATTTTGTTAGTTTTGGCTAATTTACATAGCTTTGTGAAACTACTAATGCTCAATTGTGACACCCGACATAAATCGTCAATTATCTACACATATATACCGTTCTGAACTTTCGGACCGCTTTTATGCTGTCAAAATACACACAAGGAACAAAGGAATGAAACCTTTTTCAATATTTGGCCAATAAAATTTCCAACATGCGTTGCTTTCAGACTAGCTGCACGTTTTCCGCTTTATAGGTAACCGGTTGCACTATATCGGTACACCACACTACACAGTTGACAGCAAAAATGTGCGTAATAGCATTTAATTACACTTCATGCACTAAAATATAGAAAACACCTGCAGGGTGTCGACGTTCATACTTCGCTATATTGGTATTGAGAGACAATTCTACTACATATAACACAAAATATGACCGTAAGCTTACCTAATAAAATGTGCATTACCAAAATTGGTAGGTCACTCTACACGAAGTAGAAAGTAAACAAAGAATGCTTCAAACGGGACATTTGGAAAGACTACTCCATTGTAACTATTACATAATGCAGTGTAAGTAGAGTTACGTACTCCGAACTACTTTCAGAACAATTGTTATCAATTTTCAACCACAAACTCCAAATTCAGGTTCTGTCGATTCAGGAGACATATACCTACATATATTATGCTGATAGAATATGTGAACTGCATTTAAGACATTAAAATCCATACAATTGTGAGAGTTTCTGGCGGGCTCTCAAAGTGGAGATTACACGCGTGGCACGCCATTTGATTGGATAGCCATTTCCTGCGATGTGTCAAAATCCACTACGACATCCTCCATCATGCTGTTATTAGATGACACATATCTTGTCAGCCAATGAACGTCGCGCTATAAAGCGGTTAAGTCGGGTTTACACAGCTGTGTAACCAATTTCTCCGCTTTGAGAGCTCCCAACATCTATCCGAGAATATTTAACGTTTTTCAGACGATATATAAATATTTGACTTGCATAGGCGGTTCAGTTCCAATACATTGATCTAAACAAACAATTTGCGACAGGTTATATAGTTATCATTAACAAATAATGGTTTTATTGGTTAAAAACGTACGCAGGTAGATTCTCCATTTCTCACCTTGTAAATTACTTTACTTATACTTGCAACTCGCGGGAGGTGACGTAAATTCTATGTTGGTAACAATGCACCCAAACCACCAGATATACAGAAAAAACCCATAAAAGGCACACTCTCATATATTCAATACATGGTTTGTCATTTCATGCACTGTACCAGGGCTCCAGATAAGCTGCGTATTTGCGTAAATACCCAATTAAAATTGCCAAAAACCCAATTGAAATCGGAAGTAGCGAGTATCAAAAAGCAATAACAAATCTGTGGTACCTTTATCATGCTACAGAAAACAATAACCAGACCACAAATATAGCATATTTTTCTTATTTTCCATGAAAACACATCTTGGTATTTCATTAGAAATGAAATACCAAGACATGTTTTCATTTCGAAGCAAACTATTCAATAATTTCTGTCTGTTGATGTGTAAACAGTAGTGTGATTTTATTTTACCCAATTAAAATATTGAAATACCCAATTGCTTCCGATATAATGGAGTGAAAATACTCAATTACTAATTCCTTATCTGGAGTCCTGCTGTACTTAACCAATCACACCATTTCATTTGAAATAGTCGGGTGTACAGTGGCATATGCAGGTTTTTGCAGAGGGGGTGTGAGTTTTGGATCGTCACATGAGTTTTGATGTCCCAGTTTTGCGCCAATGTCTTTGTTTTAAAGTTAGATAAGTTATTCTTAAAGGTACATGCCCACTCAGTAGGTTATAATATAGGGAGACGGATAGTTTTGTACATTCTGTAGATATGACATTTTCTGGCAAAAGTAACATTCATTCACCATTACCCCAAGTATATCAGGGTTGATAACAGTGTTTCCTTAAAATGTTAACGGACATTACTATTTATTCTCGGTATTTATTTTTTGGAGTGCAATAATCATGCTTCAGTTTATAGTCTGTCGAATAGATTACTTTTTCAGGTAAAATAGCCTGATACCACCGCGAGCCACTATCAGTAAAATAAATATTTCTAAATGAATATATCTGTATTATTAAAACTGGTGGAATAGTGACACAATTATACACTTATTTAATTCCTATAAAGAACATTTTGTGCCTACTGAGTGGGCATGTACCTTTAATCTTATCTCAATGTTTTCTATGCTGCTGTATGCTTTATATATATATATATATATCGTATATGTCTATGGTATGCTAATAATAATGTATTATTTTTGTTTCCTAATTGATAAAGGCCCCATAAATAGAGAATACCAGGCTAGTGTCTTTTGATATTAAGTTTATCAGGCAAGGCTAGGAAACGCAAGCCGAGGAATTCCTACCATTTCCGAGCCGAGCCTGATAAACTTGATATCAAAACACACTAGCCAGGGCCTGGTATTCTATTTATCAGGTAATTTTTTATGCTCGAAAATTACATTAGATGACGTCGTATTCTATGGACAGAACGCGGACATGATTTCGTTGCGTCATTACACTGACGTCATTCGGTAACGTCACGTGACGTCATCCGACCAATGGAACGTCAGTTTTCACTTTGTTGTAACCCGGATGTTGATATCAGGTTAATGCCTGATACAACAATATGTTATCAGTCAGCACGTATTCGGTCAATACAGGGCAGGTTACCTGATAAATCATCAACATGTTTCTTTAACATGAGGGATGTGCTGTGGCTCAGGGGTAGAATACAGGACTTCAATACCTAGGGCACAGCGCTCCAGATAAGTTGCGTATTTGCGTAAATAGCCAATTAAAATTGCCAAAAACCCAATTGAAATCAGAAGTAGCGAGTATCAAAAAGCAATAACAAATTTGTGGTACCTTTAATATGCTGCAGAAAACAATAAACAGACCACAAATATAGCTTCTTTTTTCCCTATGAAAACACATCTTGGTATTTCATTAGAATTGTCTCCAAGGAGACAATTCTAATGAAATGCCAAGACATGTTTTCATTTCGAAGCAAACTATTCAATAATTGCTGTCTGTTGACGTGTAAACAGTAGTGTGATTTTATTTTACCCAATTAAAATATTGAAATACCCAATTGCTTCAGATATGAAGTGAAAATACTCAATTACTAATTCCTTATCTGGAGCATTGTAGGGCATGAAAAATACTTTCATAGTATGTCCATCCTACTGGTCTGTCGGATGAGACTTTAATCTGTGTTCCCATCCCTATATGACTTTAGCTGTAGCTGGGACGTTAAACCCCATTTGTTTATTTCATTTCCTTTAGCATGGGGAAATTGCTGTTTCGTAGCAAAAGCATTATTTGATAAACTTTCACAATATATAACAGGTGTATTCTTAAATTTTGCTGAAATTTACTATTTATAAAAAAAATATATTGTTTTGCATTGCCATTTCCAGCTGCCAGTTTCCGCTACCTTGTGTAATCTCAGTGCTATATTCACCAGATATAGACAACTCCTGAGTATAGAGATGAATACCTATTATTTGAGTTGTCTCCCTTATACCATTCTGCAGTTTACAGGCACCCATAATCTGATGAGAAAAACAATGTTAAGTGTGTCTGTGAATTCAGATTTGACACCTATCTTCATGATCTTAAAACCCTTAGAGTGCGGAAAATGAAATTAGTCGTCTGCTGTTGTTATTAGCCGATCTATTTATAGATCGGCTAATATATTGGTTATCCATCGAATTCTGAAAAAGTTTGTAGCAACCCTTTTCTCCGCTATTCGGTAATCTACGAACGCGAATTTTTATGTATCACTTCCAAATCGCATCAACCGATAAAGTTTGCATTTTTGGCAATTATCTCCGTTTAAAACTTTACTTATAGCCAAATAACACAATTTTGAATACGTAATGAGCTGAACGCCGGAAGAGATTTAACCCGGAAGTTATTGTTGTTGAAGTCCATAGTTGGCTCTAATGGCCATATACGCCAACATACGCCGATTATTGGGCTAATTTAAAGCTTTTATTTATTAAACAGAACAAGTTTCAGCCACGTATAATCGCGTAAAATGTGTTTATTCGGAGGAATTTATAATCGACCTCTGCTCAAAATCTCCTTACTAGCAACCCCAGCATTTTCGGGTTTATCCCAGCATCTCGGGTTTATCCCATTGGGTCGCGTATGCGCGTCATTTGACGCTAGTTAATATTCACAAAATTTTCCACCAATCAACAAAAACGAAAAATTGCCCTTCATAGCCAACTTTGATTTGTTTACGTATCATGCAGGGATGGCAGGGATGCATCCAGCACGCGCGATTGCGGCAATCCCCCTTAATTATTGTCAATGCCGCAAATTATTGATTGTCTTGCGCCCGACATCGCGCAAAAAATCACGGATGGGGCACATTAGGCCAATCTGGGCATGTGCCTGAATACGCAGGAGCTTGCGTCTATTTTTAGATGACACTGTAACCGCTAGATATATATAGCCCTGGTAGCTCCGCCCAATCGCGTGCTGCCACAGAATTCGGACAAACACACAGTGACTACAACTTTGTGTATTGCGGAGTGTAATTTGTAGATAAATAGAGCAGGTGTTACGCTGGAATATTTCGCAACATAATGGTGACAACAAAACATTGCTGCTATGACATTGCTGCTATTGGATGGATTTGGGAACGGGTTTCCAAAACCTGCACAAAATCGAGAAAAATGTCAACGCTGGTTACAGAACTGTTGTCGAAAATAGTTTACCATTGACAATGTTACCAGAGACACCTACATATGTTCGATGCACTTTACCCTGATTTGATCGGCTAATAACATGCTCTGCATGACTTTTCATTTCATATTTTATCTTTTTTCTCTCACTTAAAACATAGTTTGGCAACACTTTAGAATAATTTCCTTTGGAAATAAGTGCCGCCAAACTATTTTTATTGATAAAAATAGAAAATAAAATCAGCAAGCGACAAAACTTCAGCATTGTAAGGGTTAATGTCACTGTGTCTTAGTCTAAAGCGGCCCTCACATATCGTTCGCGGCTCCCGCGCGACTACTAAAACTGGCCAAAAATGGCATTTATTTTTGTTAGGCATCCTGCTGGACGCTGCCCAATTTCTATGGGCTCCGCTGCGATTTTTAGGGGTCGCCCGAACCCTCAGGCGTTTAAAACCTTACTCCCAAATCTGATTTTAGGTTGTGGCAAGCCCGTAGACACATCGCTAGGGCCTGCCGGAAACCGACCGGTGATCTGGTGACCGCCTGAAGATTTTGACGAAAATTATTGGGAAAAAATCCGCCTGGCGCTGTGGGATTTTCACGGGGCCCTTACGGCCACCCTACGATAGCCTCACAGCCCCCTCATGGATCCCGGGCGATTTGTACAACATCGGCCGGGCGCCCTGCTGGTCCCGACCGGTCCCCCTGCTGGTCCCGACCAGCCCCCCGGCGGCTTCTAAAGGGCCCCCATGCGGGCCCCATCTGCCACCCCAATATTTGGGGCCGACATCAATTGCCAGTCGCCGGGCTCCGCCAGGACGCCTACCAATCTGTTCTTTGATCAGCCGGCGCCTGTCTCCACTGCCATCCAATGTTCAAACGGCACGCCCGGGCCCCGTCTAATATGTGAGGGCACACGTCGCAGACATGAAATTCGTCTGATTCATCCACGGGCTCTAAATCCCCCGGCGACTCCTGCGATTAGAAAAATCGTGCGGACGCCGGCTGATATGTGAGGGCCGCTTAACCCTTTCCCTGATAGAGACGACTTTTCACGCCTCTGCAGAAGATGTCTTTTGAAAACATTGTGGGAAAAGGAGAAATTGTTTGTAACAAGCAATTTCTCCTTTTCCCACAATGTTTTCTACTCTATCAGATAATTTAACCATCATTTGACCCAGCATTTGATTCTTTTATTCAGATGTTTTGGATTTGAATGAGTCGAAATATCACAAAACAGGGAATGGGTTAATAGATGATGTTGCATGTACATGTATAATTCAAAATGCTGTTCTCAAAAAATTTGAAAATTGTGCCAATGCGCCAGCTGATCTGGGCCTATTCCGGTTGCCATAGATGGAGTGAAGTTTGTAATCAGGCCAGGGATGTCGCCATGCCTGGCTTATGTGGAAGCCCAGTTATGTGTGGGATCAAATTAAGCGAGTGAGGCGGTAAAACTTAGATGCAATATCTTGCATTCTACGTTTTATTTTCAGGCAAATATTTAAAAAAATTAATTGGCTGTTAATGGCAACTCTTGCAATCTACTCCCGTACCGTCTGTAACATCTGGCCACTGACGGTACGGAAGTAGATTGAAAGAGTTACCGTTCGTAACTAAAATTTAATATGGTCTAGTTGCGAAGGTATAACTTGCAATCTACTCCCGTAGGTATGGGAGTAATTGCAAGAGTTCGCAACTAGGGGGTTGTCCTATTTTTGAGCTCTTCGAAATGCACTTTCTTGTGTTTTACGGTATTTAAAAGACAAACTTAGCTGGCTTCCAGGCCTCCGCCTGGCGACGTGCCTGCAGTCTAATGTCTCTAAAGGTACAATGATGATCAAGCTGTATGCTGGTCACACATGCTCTACGGGAATTTTAGCCAGTCTACAGCCAATACACTGTAAAGCTGAATCCTCTCAAGGTTCCAATTCACCTCATTCCTGGGTGGTTATGCAATTTGCAGGCACAAATTGACAGGCCATGATGAAGATAACTGACTTACTGTTAATTGGACAAGTCACTTGATAGATTTTTGGGAGAGTATTCAAATGTCTACTCAGTGCTCCAGATAAGGTGTGTATTGGCGTATTTTACGCACTTATTATACACCCCGCAACGAGTTGTGGGGGGGCGGTATACTGGAGTCAGGTTGTCCGTCCGTGCGTCCGTCCGTCACTAAACTTAACATCAGAGAAATATGTAATAACTTCTATTTCCTTCATCTAAAATGCTTAATATTTCGCACATGCATTCCTGTAAGGCTCTACTACCATGCTGCGCCAAATCCATGACCGTCAAACCCCCGCTGATCCCAAGGTCAAGGTTAAATACTTGGTCTCTTTACAAAACTTAACATCAGAGAAATTAGTTATAACTTCTATTTCCTTCATTGAAAATTCTTAATATTTTACTTGTGCTTTCCTCTAAGGTTGTACTATCATGCTGTGACAAATCTACGACCATCCAGCCCCCGCTGATCCCAAGGTCAAGGTCACATACTTAGTATCTTTACAAAACTTAACATCAGAGAGCTCTTATAACTTCTATTTCTTTCATCAAAAATTCTTAATATGTCTACATATTTAGGCGTACCTGTGCCCACGCCGGGGGTGTTCCGTAAGCCTGACTTACTGACCAATCTAGTTTTAGCAGAATACGTATTGATTATCAAAAGTGGGAGTACAAATTGCTCACAGCAATGTGAAAAATTGCATTGATTTTCAAATTGAGTAGTGAAAATGCTGTAATAAAGTTGAAAATTTACTTTGTTGAGCTGTTGCTTAAGTTAATTTTTATTTAAATTTGTTTTATTTGTTATCATTTGTAAAATACGCATTTAAATTGAAATTTGGGGGTATAATACTCTTTAGATACAAAACTTACCTGGAGCGCTGCGTCTACTTCTTACAAGTGCATGTGGCAGGAGGAAGCTTGTGTAACTGAAATGTTTATTTGTGGCCGTGACTGGAGAAACGGCGCTTTTGGGATTTGTGACCTGTATTTATAAGCTAATGATCAAATAGCACACTCCTGTAGCCTGATAATGATATATATTTCTCATTTGAAGGATAATGTGTGTATTTATCAGTGTTCGAGATAAGGTGCGTATTGGCATATTTTACACTCAATATTCGCATTGATTATCCAATAGCTACAGCTGAAATAAGTGAATTTTTAAATTTGTTTTATTTTTTATCATTTGTTCCCTATTTAACAAGAAAATTAATAATACATTTATAATTCCAGCACAAAAATATTTACACAATTCCCTAACATTTGATTGGTCCGTAGCAAGTCTGTCCAAAATTTATATCCCAGTAAACTCCCATGCCGAACTACTTTCCGTAACCGTCAGGCGCAGTTAAAATAATTCTTAAGAAAACGGAAAATAAACACATTTTCTTGATGAATTTATTTCAAATGCTGGAATTATAAGGAATGAATGGCCTTTTTGTGGAATTTATCGGGGATATAAACTTGGAAAAGTCGCGGGAATACTGGACGAGGCCTTCCGGCCTTCGTCCAGTATTCCCGCGACTTTTCCAAGTTTGTAACCCCGATAAATTTCACAAAAAGGCCATTCATTCCTATAGTAAAAGACGCATTGAATTTGAAATCTGGGGGTATATACTCTTACTATACAAAACATATCTGGAGCTCTGTATCCATTGATGGAACGGCGAAGGTGCAGATCCTGCTGATCTGCTGGATATATAGAGAATAGTAGGTTAGTGCCGTGAATGGGAAAAAATATCTGGCAAGGCTCAGGAAGCGGGATGGGCGAGGCTATGCCGAGCACATCCCGTTCCCGTGCCGCGCCAGATATTTTTTCCCATTCACGGCACTAACCTACTATTCTATTTATTCCGTCAACACCTACAAATGGCTGTAAAATGCAAAAATTGTATTGACTGGATATCAAAAATGTTTCACGGCACCGTGTTTCATGGCACATACGCACTGTGTTGACGGGATAAATACTGGTCACAAAACACATAAGCCCCATTACTCCAGCCCCAGCCACATTTCAGAGACAGGATGGTCTGCAATTTGCTGATTTTCAATTTTCTGCAGATTGACGGTCACAATTTAACAGTACGGTATTTAGCTCTATTTCATCCATATCTACGGTATGTTGTGGGAGGTGTGTCACTATTGGTAGGAAGTATATATCGGTGCTTGGCTAGCTCAGTCAGTTTGGCTAACAATGTCAAATTGACATTTAGTTAGAAACTTTCCCAACAATGTGTCTTGAGATGGCTATCAGGTTTTCAGGAATAATTTCACATTGCCTGTCTGGCTGGAGTCCAGGGGGAGGGATTTTTATTAACCCTTTGACCCCTAAGTAACTTGATAGGTTATTTTGCAACCATGGCCATTTGAAAGTTGTTTTATATCGGAACTGGCACTAATCCCTATTGAAATGACATCTTGTTAGAAATTTTTCCAACAATGTATCATGAGATGGCCATCAATAATTTACAAAAATCTATCAATAACCTGTCAGATTGGTGTCAGTGCAAGGAATGCTTATCAATACAAAAAAGACCAAAGTAATGTTAATAACTACACATCAGAAAAGAACTGTTCTTCCATCTGATTCTTTAAACCTAGATTTCAAAAATGATGATTTAAACACTATTTCAAATGACAAAATATTAGGAGTTGTTGTAGACAACAATCTCTCATGGTCAGTCCACATAGACAGAACTTGTAAGAAAATCTCATCCAATTTATGGCTCTTATCACGAATTAAGGAATATTTGTCAATATAATCTAGAATCCAGTTTTATAAAACATATATTCAACCTCATATAGATTACTGTAATATTGTTTGGGGAGGTACATCACAGACAAATTTAAATAGAATTTTTAGACTTCAGAAACGTGCATGCAAAATAATTATGGATTACAATGTTGATGATATAGCAAGAACTATGCAACAACTGAAAATTTTGACCGTCTTTGAGAGACTTTATCTTCGTAAAGCAAAGTTCATGTATAAAGTATCTAAATCAGAAACACCACACTATATTTCCGAATTATTTCATATAAAACATCAAGTCAATAATGCGCCAGTACTGAGATCAGCAACATCACATAACTTCATATTACCCAGACCTAATAAAGAGATTTATAAACAAAGCATTGCATATGCAGGTCCAATTATATGGAATAGCTTGCCAAATGACATAAAACCTGTTAAAACTATTGACTATTTTCATTGTCATTTCATTAAATGGATGGTAAAATAATTACATTTGTTTACATGAGATAGATACATGTATATGCATTGTCTTTAATTTTTTTCCATTTGATACATGTCAACTGACCTTGTAAATACTTGTAAAATAGTGTGTGTGCGCGCGTGTGTGTGTGTGTGGTTCATGTGGGTGCAATGTTTCGTGTGTGTTTAAGTGTAAGAACAAAATGTTTGTATCTGTTGGTTAGTCTGCTCCTTAACTAGTAATCAAATGCAAACCACATGGGGTCATGTTGCTAATTCACAATTATCATCATAAGGTGTCAAGTATGATCACATTTGTCATTCTCACTTCTCTTTGGGGCATTATCATAATTTCCCTGATCAACGTAATTAAACATTTGGTGTAGAGATGTCCTCAAATCCATTACAGCATTGCATTCAGAATACATTACTAGGCATAATTATTACAATCAAATTTAAATACAATTTGTTTTTCTTTAATTTTCCAAAATATATTTTGTTACCAATCTTTTAACCGTTTTGTTGAAAATTAAGTTATTTAATATTTTTCATCCAGGTAGTGTATTCCTAGAATGCAATGGGTTAATGATATCCTGTTGTTTCCTTACTCTGTGATTTTTGTACATGTATTAACATGTTTAAATTCTTGCCTCTGTCATACATGTGTGTATATAATAGAGGGCCACATGGAAGATTAGTGAAAACTTAATGTGTTACCCTCTCAAAATAAAGACTATTATTATTATTATTAGCCAGGTTTTTTGAAAAAAAATCCAGGCTATTGGATTGGCGAAAGCCGGGCGGGCCGGGCGGGTCGGGCGGGCGGGCGGGCGGGCGGGCGCTTTGCGGTGGGCTGGCGCGGCGTCCACCAATCAGATTGTAAGTTTTCGTTTTGTGTTTGAGTCCATTTCTTTGGTACAAGGTACCACCTAGGACCACCAAACTTTCACAGCTTTTTTTTTTTTTCATATCAAGGGTGCCCACCACATATCACTATCCACATGTTACTTTTTTGTTTTTTTTTTAACTTGACCCATTTTGTCCGCGCAGTCAACTTAGCCATTTTCAATGTTAAGTTTTCGCGTTTACAATGTTAAGTTTTCCTGTTTAAGTCCATTTCTTTGGTACTGTACCACCTAGGACCACCAAACTTTCACAGCTTCATAACCAAGGGGTGCCTACCACATACAACTATCCAACATGTGACCATTTTTTTACCTTCACCTATTATTTCTACGTAATTGACTTAGCCATTTTCAACGTTAACTTTTTAACGTACGTCTGGTTAAATATTTTGGTTAAAACTTTTTCGTTATACTATATCTCTGCAACTGCTTCACCCATTACCTTGTAAACTTCACATGGGTGTTTATCATTCGTCCATATTTTCATTCTAACCCCCAACGTTCGGCCCCTGTGCGCAATGTCAAGGTCAAATTACTTTGAATTTATTTGTTAAAGTTTTTTCGCGTACTATATCTCTGCATCTGCTTCACCCATTACCTTGATACTTCACATTGGTGTTTATCATCATTGTCGCACCGCTTGCGGAGGAGAAAAAAAAAGCGATATCGTCGCCATTTTGGCATACGTCCGTCCGTCCGGGCACACATTAGGGTACTTATGTGGCTAGCCCCACAGGGTTATGGACTTAGTAAAGGATAGGGTTGGTTACAATTAGCCACCTAAAAAATCCTTTTATGTGGCTAAAAATCGTTTTATGTGGCTAATATTTAACATATAAGCCACATAAGTATAGTACTGTAAGAACGTCCGTCCGTCCGTACGTCCGTGTGTCCGGTTAAAGTTTTTTCGTTAAAGTTTTTCCATCTACTTTATCTATTTTTTTAGTGTCCATGCCTCGCCCCAAGGCGCGACATGCAGGCCACGGCCATCTAGTCTACAAAAAATGGGTATAATTATGTTATCCAAGTGTCCATGCTTGGAAAAAACCTGGCCTTCGTGGCTTTGCCTCGTTTCTTGTTATTATTATTATTATTATTATTATCAGGTTTTCAGGAATAATTTCACATTGCCTGTCTGTCTGATGATCCCTACTGGCTGGTGTCCAGGGGGAGGGACTTTCATTAACCCTTTCAAGTAACTTGAATTGATTTTGATAGGTTATTTTGCAACCAATTCAACCATCACAAAATGATTTTCATTTATGATAGTCCATTTATGAAAAGGGGGTGTTTTTGTTCTTAACAATGTGAAAAGTACTTGCAAAAAGTGCAGATCCTGATGAGACGGCTCGTCACGAGCCGGCTCATCTGTATCTACACTGTTTGCCAATACCACTATACAGGCCTGTGGTGTTGAAATTAACCCATTGCATTTGGTTTACGCTTTTACGCGGTGGACGATCATGTTGTCTGTTGTTTTGGTTTTGCTTAATGGCAGCAAGAAAATTCATGGCTTCCAAATGCAAAATACTTTTATCCTCCCAAATTTCACTGTTATTATGGCTGAAACATGGTCATCCTTAAAGGTACATGCCCACTCAGTAGGCACACACTGTTCTTTATATCAGAGACATCACCTGACAACATTTCCTGGCAAAATAAACATTAATTCATCATTCCCACGTATTGATTGGCATTATTATACATTTTATATCAGATCTAAATTTCCACACTGATATCAGGGGCGATAACCGTGTTTCCTTAAAATGTTAACGGACATTACTATTTATTCTCTGTATTTATTTTTTGATGTGCAATGATCATACTTTATCATGTCGAAAATACATGTACTATTTTTTCAGGTGACACATTTATTTATAGCAATAATTAAAATATCTCATGCCTCATTTGCATATGAAAATAGCCCGATACCACCGTGTGTCACTATCAGTAAAATAAATATTACTAAATGATTATATCTGTATAGCGTAATGTTTATAACTGGTGGAATAGTGACACACTTATACACTTATTTAATTCCTATAATGAACATCTTGTGGCTACTGAGTGGGCATGTACCTTTCACTGGAAGAAACCTTGTAACTCGTGGATGCCACCATTACGCAAAACCAAAACAATAGACCACTTGATCCCAGACCGTGTTTCTGTGGTGTATTGAATTTTGGACTATTTTCTTCTCTTTTCTTCTTGTTTCTTTACAAAAGCTTATGAAAATAGATCAAATGGTGGTCACACCATATACTTGATGAAAAATAAAGAAAATATTGTTTAACACAGTCTATGAGAATATATTATAGGAATGAATGGCCTTTTTGTGGAATTTATCGGGGTATAAACTTGGAAAAGTCGCGGGAATACTGGACGAAGGCCGGAAGGCCTCGTCCAGTATTCCCGCGACTTTTCCAAGTTTATATCCCCGATAAATTCCACAAAAAGGCCATTCATTCCTTATAATTCCAGCATTTGAAATAAATTCATCAAGGAAATGTGTTTATTTTCCGTTTTCTTAAGAATTATTTTAACTGCGCCTGACGGTCACGGAAAGTAGTTCGGCGTGGGAGTTTACTGGGATATAAATTTTGGACAGATACTTGCTACGGGCCAATCAAATGTTAGGGAATTGTGTAAATATTTTTGTGCTGGAATTATAGTACAATAAGGCACAGACTCCTTGGAATTTAATCACATAAAATGGAAATGGAAAAAAAAGAGAAACACATATTGAATATCTGAGACTGAGATGTTGGAGGTTTAGTGCCTTTAACTCTTTGCATGATGGGAAATTTGTGGGCTATAAATAGTTCAAAAATAGCAGACGACAGTTCATTGTATTTTCTTTTATTTCTCCCTATATATATCATAAATATGTCTTGGAATTTCATTAGAATTGCGTCCAGAGGACGCCATTCTAATGAAATCAAAGACATATTTACAGAGAGAAATAAGAAACATACTCATAATTTGTTGTATGTTATTTTCACCGCTAGCATGCAAAGAGTTGAATGTTAACTCTTTGCATGCTAGCAGTGAAAATATCCGCCAAACGAATTAGGAGTATATGTTTTATTTCTCTCTGTAAATATGTCTTGAAATTTCATTAGAATTGTGTCCTCTGGACACGATTCTAATGAAATTCCAAGACATACGGTATTCATGACATTTATAAGGAGAAATAAAGAAAATATAATGAATTGTTATCTGCTATTTTTGAACTATTTATAGCCCACAAATTTCCCAGCATGCAAAGAGTTAAGTTGTTTATGCTAATTAAACATGCCACCTTAGTACACGGCAGGTCAGACGAACCAAAGTGTTTAGTCACACTGTGACAATGTCACTGATTTTACTGTTGATTAGATTAATTAGTTTTTACTGCCAGTAAAGTTTTCAGTAACATCTTTGTGTTGTGAATATAACTAGGAAGATATGACTTTATGCCAAAATATTGGGGTATAAAGTCATTTCTGCCAGAAATATTTCCTGTACTTTTTCACAATGGTGGTTTCAAAAATATTGATTAACCTTTCAACACCACAGGCCTGTATGGTGGTATTGGCAAACAGTGTAGATCCAGATGAGCCGGCTCGTGACGAGCCGTCGTTCATCAGGATCTGCACTTTTTGCAAATAATTTTCATATTTTTGAGAACAAAAACACCCCCTTCATAAATGGACTAGTCTGAAAATCCTTTTGTGACAATTGGATTGGCTGCAAAATTAATGTATCAACATCCATTCCAGTTACTTAAGGGTGAAAGGGTTGACATGTTACTTTTGATTGGATTCATAAAACTATATCGATGAGACAGTTCAAATGAGTGGAAACAATTAAAATATAGTAATTTCCAATAACCTCCGAAGGAAGCACATTAATTAAATTAATTAAAATATACTTTCGAGAATAAATTAAGAAAATGGGGATTTTTTCCTACTTAACAAGAATTGTATCCACCTGTAGTGGAACAGAACAGTGATGTTTTAATAATTTAGATCTGCACAAACAGTTCAGATCCAGATAAGCCGGCTTGTAGCGAGCCGTCTTATCTGGAACTACACTGTTTGCAAACATTAGCATTGAGGTCTTCTGTAGTGTTGAATAAGTTAATATCCTTTACAGTATGTTGAACAGTTTAATCTGTTCAGATGACCCTTGAAATCTGGGTGTAACGTAATAGTGATTGATCATAGGTGGTCAAATTCCAGACCGCTAATCTGGATTGCTAATCCTTTGTCCTCAACTTTGTCGGCGTTTTCAGATCATTTTGTTTTTTGCCATTCCTTGGCTTAGCATGAAGGTAATAGACACGTGTAGTGTGGTGTAGACTTTTAATCACAGGATTTATGATAAGGCTCGTGATTATAATATAAAAAAATGTCTGCACATGTGGTCATAGCTTGCAATGAGCGAGACATAGTGATCACAATGACGTCCGGGTGTCCGTCCGTCCGTCCGTCCGTCCGAAATATACATTAAAGTTTTTAAATACCTTATATCTCTGCAGTCCCAAGTCACATTGACTTATTAGTCATCATCCATATATTCATTATACATCCCACTCATGCGGCCCCTTGCCCAAGGACAAGGTCAAATGACTTAAAAGTTTGCGTTAAATTTGTTTGTGTCCCACTCATGCGGCCCCTATGCCCCTAGGTTAAGGTTATGTTAGTTAGTTTCTGTCAAAATTTGCGTTAAAGTTTTCACATACTATCTCTGTAACCATTTGCTTGAAGCTTCGTATGCTTATTGGGCATCATCCATATATTCATTCACTCATGCGGCCCCTGTGCCCCAAGGTCAAGGCTAAATGACTTAGAAGTTTGGGTTATTATACAAGTTTTTACATACCTTATATCTCCACAATTGTGACTCCAATTTACTTTCAACTTCAAATACTTCGGAAGTTCCTTTTCATCATCCATATGTTCATTCCATAGCCTGCGCATGTGGTCCACATGCCCAAGGTCAAGGTCAAATTACTTTGAAATTTGTGTTAAAGTTTTTACATACCTTATATCTCCACAACACTTACCCCGATTTACTTCAAACTTCAAATAATTCTTTATTAGTATCATCCATATTTTCATGCGGCCCACGTGCCCAAGATCAAGGTCATTTGGTGTTGGTTAAGCCGTAGCTCGGCTCATTCTCGGCTAATCGAACTACAGTCAAGCACCAGTATCTCGAAGTCGAAGGGAGATCGTCCATATAGTCGAGATAGGACTAGGTTCGAGATAGCGATGAAGTGACATGGTCGGATATTTTCGCGAAAAATATCAAATCATGTTACACATTACATCACAAGTAAACAATAAAAATAATAATAAATAAAACACATACCGTAAAGATTCTAATAGACGCCATGCTCTAATAGACGCCCACGTCCCACTTTTTACGTTGAAAATGACCTATTTGTTGGCCGATTTTCACGAAATTTGTGCCTCTAGCCCAGTACTAACTTGAATCAAAATCGGAGCCAATTGTCCAACTAGATTTCATTTATTTCCAGTAATTCCTTGAAGATCGGGGGAAAAAACATAATTGCTACTTTCACTTTCAAAAGCGGAAGCGAAATTCAACTTTTTCCGGTGTCACAGTAAATTCCTCATCGGCAGTAGCTATTTGCAGAATTTACACGGTTACGGAGACGCCATTTTCAAAGCATCTCAAACCCATCTCGCATAATATGGGTGAAATTGACATCATGTTGGATTGTTGGAAATGAGCAAAAATAAATATTTCTTGTTCTGGATGTGGCCGTGGGCCGAAATTAATTGCACTGATACAGGCCGAAACGGCAATAATGATTGACGCTGTATTGATAAATACATTACCAGTATTTAAAAAAAATTACCGAGTGTACCATAATGACCAAAGTGGGCCGAAACGTCTTGGTCCAAAATGTCCATAAACTGACAGACACTACAATCAAGTGGGTCAGACATTTGAGAGTAACGTCCCTTCGTTAAGTTTTTGTTCAGATAGTAGAAAATCGTATATTTTTTATCATTTTCCCTTTGCTGAATAACACTTGCTTCTATTAAGCGCCCACCCAGGACTTAAATTCGGAGCCAGTGGTGATTCTAATAGACACCCGGGGCGTCTATTAGAATCTTTACGGTATTTATTTTATAACTATTATTTTAGTTACCGGTACTCACTAAACAAGGAAGTAAAACTGTGTTTACATAATGAGTAACATATCATACAAGCAACAGAATTGTACACGTTTTAAATGAAATAAAATTTACACAGTCACTCACAGTCGGGTTGTAATCACCAATTAACTAATGACCACAGGTTCGTTCGTTCGGCTCATATTTAAGGGTGGGAATTGGCTCGAACACCTTCCATACCCGGGATATATAGCCCAGTAAAGAAGCAGGCCGATGGTCGTCGGTCTGGTTTATATTTCCGAATTTTGAAAAATGTTGCATTTATAATTCAGGCTCCAAAAATGTGCGTCAAATATAGGAGAATCTATGCAGGTATGGTAACCTATAATTTGAGGCCTCCTATAGCACCCATCAGCTTATATGTGTGTGATATAGTATGGCTGGGTATCGATTATAGATGATTGAGGGGAACCCATACTAGTTTACGTGATTTGTGCGTTTTGAGTGGCACACGGACTGGTCAAATGAAATTAAGTGGCGAGTATACTATCTGAGTCACTAATGTCGAGCAAGTGTGCTACGTAATTAACTTATTGTCACATTTAGTCCCAATCCTACCTAATCATCCATCGAGAAGAGAAGAGAAGAGAAGAAGAAAGTGATTTCTGACGGTATGGTATTTGACGTGTCACCCTCACCCTATGTTAGTGTGCTGTATCAGAATGCTATATTAACCTATCATGATAACCGTGGTTGCTGATTTTGTGTTGTTAATTGGGTTTTATATATATATTTGTCTTTGTTATTTACTAGCATTTATTTTAATTTTAGTTTAGTTTTGAGTCACCTACCACACCGTCAGATTTTGGCCGAAATAGACTAATACACATTAAATCGTTTTATTTTTGTCTATATTGGAGTAATGCAGATTGTCAATTTCGACATAAAAAGCAATTACTCCTGGTGGAGGAAACCTCCAGTTTCCCCGGTAGCTCCGGAGTCCCTGTAGTAAAGCTCCAAAAAAAAACCTCAAAAGGAGGCGATTTTGCACAACTACTCTCAACCAGCTGACTACCTCACCCCACTGACTCACTCAATCACTTAGCCCAATTCCATTGAATTAGTGGACCACATCAACCCATCCATACACCCGCCTAATGACCACAGGTAGTAAGCTACCGGTAATCAACATTACAAGGGAGTGTCACTACTCTCAGTGAATTGCTTAAATGACCAGCATGATGTCAAACACTCAAATCCAGGTGAATTAACCAATTAAGCAAACATTGTTACCTGAGGTCGGTGTGAATTTATCAACCAAATCGATATGGCAGCCAGTTACTTAGGCGATTTATTCAAGCGTTTATGTCATCGAGATAGCAAAGTGATTTTTAACCTATTCATACGAATGGGACAGAATGAACAGTCGAGATAGAGACAACATATACGAGATAGGGCATGGTCGAGATAGCCGAATAATAAATTTTATATAAACAAATAAGGATATATAATTCGGGACTTTAGTGAATCATCGAGATAGGGGATATCATCGAGATACTGATATCGAGATACTGGTGCTCGACTGTACTCAATTTTCCAGTACATAATATAGAAACCTATATTGCCAGATATCATCATTATTGATACATCTTATAAATGTTTTGAGTACAAGTTGTGCTTTGAATCATCCCATATATGACATGGTGACAATATATAACTTTTTGGTGAAATATATTTGCTGAATTTTAAGGGATAATTGACAAAATATTGGTATGTACCGGTACTTGTAAATAGCATAATATGAAATGGTTTGTGAAAATGAACATGTGGATGGATATCGACCCAGTAGTGTGTCAGATGTAAGAATGGCATTTTTCAGACTTGGTGTCGGGAGAATATCTTGAATACCCTATAGAATAGTATGTTTTCTTGAATCATACAAAAGACCGTGTGTGATTATTCATGAAAATTGTATGATTTTAAACAATGTTTAGTGTAACAATAACAATATAAGTTATTGTGCCCGTCTGAAGGTATGTTCACCCTCGGCTGATAGCCGAGGGTGAACATACCTTCAGACGGGCAATATTACACCATATAGCCTGTGTAGAATCACAATAAAGTATTTGTCATACCGCAGATCCTGTATTTGGCCGTATAAACATATCTCTTCTTTTGATCTTTGCGTTATTTCAGGAAGAAAAATAATCTGAGATTCGATTTTCTACCGTCAGTCTTAATATAAAGGCGTAAATGAACATTTTGTTTTTTTATTAAACGAAAACAAACTACATGTAAATATGGAGTAAGAAATCCATCGAAAACGACTTTATGACAGTTTTTTTATATCGTGTAATTTAATTTATATTCCACTGATCTATCGATCTGCTCTCCCTTGGCACCTCTAGAATAATGCGACTGGTTCCCAAACATTCGCTGTCATTGCTACGCCGCGGTTTCGTGCGTGGAACCTATAGTTTGTGACCTAAATATAGCCGTGTCACGAAGGCAAGCGTGTTGAGATTTGAAAAGCAATTTTCGTTATTTTGGCTAATTGTTCACTCCTATTTTGATCAGCGAAGAATATTTATGGAAAAATAAACAATAAAGACTGGTTTTGAGTGTACAATTTGTTACTTGTATTGATCAATTCGGGGTTTTATTGTGTTTAGTGAGGAATACAATTCGCAATCGGTAGACGCTTGCAAAATGTGTCTTCATTGGACGCGAGGCGCCGGAGGGGAATCGCAATTCCTGTATGTCCGACGGCCTTGGCAGGTCATATAATATATATGACCAGGCAAGCTAGCCAATCAAAAGCCGAGAAACTTATCTGCGGTATGACAATGGTATATCATATTGTAAAGAAAATATGTTGTAACTAGAAATGTGGCTAATCAGCACACAAATGCACCCGCTGGCAGCCAAAGAAAACAAGGGCACATTTTAAAACACAAAAGGCCAGAGAAGCGAGACAGCACGATAGAGGACCATCAGAAACAGAGCATTGGACATGTGAAAGAGAGCAGTTATTATGAGACAGGAAATAGAAATAATGAGAAATTTACCCGCATATTAACCCTGACACTATGCTGGAGACGGAAATTGCCATCTGCTGTTTTTCATTTTTGCCTTAATTCTTAACACACAAAAGGTTTTGACAGCACTTGAGAATCGTCTCCAGTGGAAACGATTCTCATGTGCTGTCAAAACAGGTTTTTGTTGAGAAATATTGAAAATAAAACATTTCCGGCAGATGATGAAAAATAATTCAGCGTAGTAAGGGTTAAGGTTTTAAATGCACCAAGTATTTGACCTTGAACTGCATGATAGAGGATCATCAGAGTAATGCATTCCTCTGTCAGTCCTCTATCATGCTGTGACAAATCCATGATCTGCGCGTCCTGCTAAGCTCAAGGTTAGTGTGTTCAAAATTTAACAATCGGGTTAATTTCTTATTATTTCTGTTTCTATTCCTTTCAAATAACTGCTTATTATTTCACATATCCATTACTCTGATGGTCCTTTATAATTATCCCCTCACCAATAGGCAAGAGGGGATATAGCGTTAGTCCATGTACGTATGTTAGTAACACCTTCATTTGTCAATAAATCATGAACCGCTTCACCAATTTTGACAATATTTGACCTAAATGTGTGTCTAGGGATGGTGCTTTGTTTTGCATACGACCCACATCCGACCGCCCAAGGTGAAGGTCACTGAGGACTTATTTTTCTTTTTTCAATAACTCATCAACCACTTCACCAATTTTGATAATATATGGACACAATGTGTGTCTAGGGATGCTGCTTTGTTTTGCATACTACCCACATCCGACCGCCCAAGGTCACTGAGGACTTGATTTTGATTTTTTTAAGGTTGCCAGTGAGGGGATTAGCTTCGTTTAACGATGCCAATTCTTGTTGCATCATATTTCACACATGCATTAGTCTGATGGTCATCTTATCATACCGTGACAAATCCACTATCCTCGGGTCCCGCTAAGCCCAATGTCAAGGTCGCATACTTTGTGCATTCAAAGTCTTAACGCTTGGGTAGTTATTTTATGTTTCCTTTCACATAACTGCTTCACACATGCAATCCTCTGATGGTCCTTTATCATGCTGAGACAAATCCATGATCCTCAGAGCCCCCACGTTAAACCCAAGGTCAAGGTTACTTACTTAATGTGTTAAAAACCTTAACGCTCCGTCATATTTCTTATAACTTCTGGGATGGGTTGTTGGTCGTTGAACGCGATGGTGTAAATTAACGGCGGGGTTCCTCCTTACAGGAATCACAATTTTCCTGGTTTGGCCCTCGGGTACGGTTTTATCTTTGGCTCTTTTGTTACCTGGGAGTTGAATTGGGTTATTGCCTATTATAAAAGTAGTAAGATTATTATGGATCCTACTGCTTTTGGGAGGGGGCCATGTGATTATTCTGATTTCAGGGCTGAATATGTTTTTTTATTGTAAATATTCAGTTCTGATTTTGGGATTTTCCCCCCATTTGTACATGTACTTGAACATGTACATGTACTTGTGCAGGTAATATATGGGATTTAGTACTAAACCCATTGACCCGGCCTTAAATGACCGTTAAACCCCAACAAACAAACAAACAAAACATAACTTCTGTTTTTTTTACGTAGCTACCTCTGATGGTAGTTTAGCATGCTGATACAAATCCATGTTGTGACAAGTACGCCATCCTCTGGCCTTCTTGTGTTTTCAAATGTGCCCTCGTTTTCTTTGGCTGCCAGCGGGGGCATTCATGTGCCGATAGGCCACATTTTTAGTTTCTTAAATATTTTAACAAACTTTCTTACAATTTCAACATCTTTATTCAAATTATAAACATCTTTGGATGGGATGTGTCAAAATTCAAGAAAATTTCATAGCAATTCATGTTATTGTCTTATTAAAGGCACATGCCCACTCAGTAGGCACAAAATGTTCTTTATAGGAATTAAATAAGTGTATATTTGTATCACTATTCCACCAGTTCTAAAAATTACGAGTGCTCGCTATACATATATAATTATTTAGTAATATTTAATTTACTGATAGTGACGCGCGGTGGTATTTTCATATGCAAATGAGGCATGATATTTTTTAATTATTTATACAAATTAAATAGTATTTTCGACAGATTATAAAGTATGATCAATGCACATCAAAATATAAATACGGAGAATAAATTGTAATGTCCGTTAACATTTTAAGGAAACACGGTTATCGCCCCTGATATCAGTGTGGAAATTTACGCCTGATATAAAATGTATAATATTGTGTGGGGAAATGGAGAATGAATATTTATTTTGGCAGGAAATGTGTGTGATGATGTCTCTGATATAAAGAACATTTTGTGCCTAAATAGTGGGCATGTACCTTTAACTGAATAGAAATAAATAAAACACCAGTGGGCCGATTGGACTTCCCTATACTGTTACGGTATAATAAATGATAATGTGTAATTATATTTCAGTCATGTTTGATGGACAAGACAATGCTATATTGACATTCGCTGTGGTCCGCTGAGCAGGGACAGCTAATTGCCTCGGGCCACAGATATGGTGGTGGACAGAACAAGCAGAGCTCCAGATAAGGTGCGTATTGTACACACATATTTTAGCTGAATACACATTGTTTATCAACAGTGGGAGTACAAAATACTCAAATTAAGTAGTGGCAGTACTGTAATAAAGTTGAAAATTTACTTAGTTGAGCTGCAAAAAGCAAACACTGTTTGCTTTTTGCAGCACAACTAAGTAAATTTTCAACTGTATTTTCAGTATACATGTATACTCAACAAAACTAGAAACGTCCCTGTTTTATAGCCGGTGTAGCTCTGTCTATGTACGTACCACATGTTCAAAGTACATGTATTTTAAACCGTGGCGATGTTCAGAATACGATCGTGTAGAGTTTAGCCGATACACACGGTTTACATACCGGAACGTTGATTTCCACTTTTTGCACGTGCACGCTATACTTGTCATCGATAAGGTGATTCAGTTCATGTCGTACCATTCATGCGATAGGGGCTATTCGGAAAATTAAAAAACTTTTTTAATTTTTCACTGTTTTCAATATGCCACGGCTTTCCGAAAACGAGCGAAATCAGGCAATTGGGATGCTTGCGGGTGGGATGGCCGCCAGGGCGGTCGCGCCTCGGTTTGGTTGCTGTCGGAAGATGATTGATCGTCTTGCAGCCCGGTACCAGCAGATTTGGGCTGTTCACGACCGGCAGCGACCACATTTAGGCCTCGTGTAACGACGGCTAGAGCCGATCGTTACATTACGTTGACGCACTTACGTCAACGTCGATTGGCAGCCACAGTCACTGCTAGGCGATACGGTGTCTCAGGGCAGACCATTCGCAACCGGTTACGTCGTAACGCTCAACCAATCCGGGCACGCCGCCCGTACACTGGTCAGATAATGACCCAACGTCACCGTGCTGCCAGACTGTTATGGGCGCGACGTCATCTGAACTGGAGAAGGGCTGACTGGAACCGAGTTTTGTTCACCGATGAATCTCGGTTCACAGTTAGTCATGCTGACGGAAGATTACGGGTATACAGGCGTAAAAATGAAAGATTCACCGATTGTTGCATTGTTGAGAAGAACAGGTTTGGGGGAGGGAGCGTAATGGTCTGGGGTGGGATCATGGGAAACCGGAAGACAGATTTGGTTGTTGTACAGGGCAACATCAATGCACAACGTTATGTTGCAGATGTGCTAAATGCACATGCCTTACCATTTATCCGTCAGCATGGTCCTGGTGTGACATTGATGCACGACAATGCCCGCCCTCACGTAGCCAGGGTCACCACTCAATACTTACAGCAAAACAACGTCGACGTCATGCCATGGCCCGCGGTCTCCCCGGATCTCAATCCCATTGAGCACATATGAGATGAGCTGGGCCGCAAAGCACGAGCTAACCATCAGATTGACAATGTTCGCGATCTTACATGGGCGTTACAACGGGAATGGAGGAATTTGCCCAACGCACTGGCATTGCGTTACGTCACGTCGATGCGGCGTAGGATCATTGCATGCATTCATGCAAATGGTGGCCACACTCGGTACTAACGAGATTTACTGAATTTGCCACATTACTTATTGAAATTCCATCTCTAAACATTAAGTAACACATTTCTGAGTTTTTGTGATTTTTGATTTTGACCCCTACCGCCCTTGGCCGGTTATCTCTCGAATATTTAACAAGATATCCAAATGCAATTTATTGGCTTTGATACAGAAATGAATGAACTTGTTTTTCCATTTTGATTTTTAAAAGTAACCCTTTTGGTTTTTGATGAATCTTTCCTTAAACATGGAGGGACGTTTCTAGTTTTGCTCAGTATATATACATATAAGTAAATGAGTAATAATACACTCAAATAAGTGAATGGTTAAATTTGTTTTATGTTTGATTATTCATTTTGGTTCCCTATTTAATAATGAAGAAAATCAAATAATCCAGTTGTAAAAAATAAAATACGCATTTAATTTGAAATCAGGGGTTGCAATCCTCTTTAGTCAGGAAGCTTATCTGGAGCTCTGGAACAAGAGATGATGTATGAGATTCCTCCACAATATGTAGTCACTGACCACAATGTTAACAAAACCATTAATAATCGTCTACAAGGTAAAGAAGAATATCTTCACTTTTAAGTAATAGGGACTTAATGCTACTTAAGGCCAATGAGTGGATTGCTTGTTTATGGATAGTTGTTATTCAGGTATGCTGATAATTTTGTCTAGTAGAACCCAGTAATAAATATACTTAACTCTTTGCATGCTGGGAAATTTGTGGGCTATAAATAGTTCAAAAATAGCAGATGACAATTCATTATATTTTCTTTTATTTCTCCTTATAAATGTCATGAATATGTCTTGGAATTTCATTAGAATTGTGTCTGGAGAACACAATTCTAATGAAATTTCAAGACATTTACAGAGAGAAATAAAACATATACTCTTAATTCATTTGGCGGATATTTTCGCCGCTAGCATGCAAAGAGTTAAGGCCAAAAGATACTTTACAGTATATAAATGGTTCGATATTTTGTAAACAAGTATTTTTAAAAACCTGATGTAAAATGTTTTTAATGCTGAATCTAATCTGCAACTACTGCACAAAAACATTAGATGCATGTGTTTAAAGAGATTGTGTAAACAATGAAAAGACAACAACACCCTTCATTTCAAAAACTGCAGTAAAGAGAACACAATTTCCTAGTCAATATTAATATCCCGAGCATAAAACGGATCGCTCTGGATAATCGATATTGACTAGGAAAGTTTACAAATTGTGTTATATTTACTGCAGTTTTTGAAATTAAGGCTTTTGTCGTCTTCTAATTGTTAAACACAATCTCTTTAAACACATGCATCTACTGTTTTCGTGCAGTAGTTGCAATTAGATTCAGCATTAAAAAACATTTTACATCAGGTTTTTAAACATATGTTCACGAAATATCGAACCATTTATATACTGTAAAGTTTCTTTTGGCCCTAAGTATAGTATAGTAGTACATGTAGTGGTACAGATACATGTATATACCTTAGGCCTATCAAAAAAAATTGTTTGTTTCGGGGCACCCGACCCTACCTGCTATTTTATTAACAAAATGTGCCGACCCTATTTTATTTCTCCACATTTCAGAAGAAGAAAAAAAGTTTTTGTCTATTTTGTTCATTTTGTTAATTTGTATCCCTCTCCTTGTGACTTTTGTCTGGCACCCATTCTATGTTTCATGCAACTGTGTTGGTAAATTACATTTTAATACCCGATATATTAAACAACCCATCGCGACAGTCTTACGACTCTAGGTGCGGCGAAAACGAAGCGACGGGACAGGCATTGCGGTAACTGCAGAGGTTATCCGAATATACAGTTGTGTCCGGTGATTTCGCACACCTCTTTAATTCGCATTGTCAACCTCTCGCTACCTGGTGTCGGTATATTAGAAGTCAACCTTTTCATAAAACTATACAACTTCTGACGATATTTGGCCAGTCTAAGTATATTTGGTGAGTACAAGTTTGTGTCAGTTTTACTCTTCGTATCCTAATACATGCATACGTTTTATTTCTCAAAAAAATATCACATTTTGCAGAAGACATAGTCTGTCAAAATCATGTTTACTTCTGTTTTGTGAATGAAATAGTTGGCCCCGGATCGAGTATAATACAAATGATGTCATTGGGGAAACTACTACAAAATGTTCAATGTATGGAAGCCCAAACTTGTTAGAATATATATTTTTTTGTAGTATTTTGAGTACTTGCATTAATCTTGGTATTAATCTACGCTGGATGTGTTATACTGTCATTAATTTGTTCATTGACTGTAATTTATCACATGCTGACTTATTGACCCCCTTCCCTGAACGTAGAAATGACAGTCATGTTGGCGTGTATTGGCCACCATAGACAAATATAATTAACTGACGTCATTAAAATCGCCCTGCGCAAGTACACCGGACATCCAGATTTTCGGGGAATACCCAACGGGAGTTCACAAATGGCGGCCGTTTACATTGATGCACTTTGTTTTATTGCATGACATTTCGTTACGGCGAAATGGCGAGTTATTATGCATATAAAGTTGTAGGTCTGAATATGCGATATTTATAGATCGCTTACATTATTGTTTCCTTAGCTGCGCGAAATCACCGGACATCACCGTAATCAACAACAACAACAAAAATTGCCAATTGGCACGATGGCTGGGGTTTCGTCTAGTGCCGTAGTACTAGTGGGACTCGCATCTTGTTACGTATAAACATAGATGTATGCCTACATTCTCCAGAAAGACGAACATTTGACATTTTCCCTAGTTCATCAGTGTTTGCGGACATGATACCATTGCTCACGTGTAGAAATCAGGCATCAGCTCAGGATTATTCTGATTTCAGGGCTGAATATATAGTTTTCTTATTGTAAATATTCAGTTCTGATTTTGGGATTTTACCCCCATTTGTACAGGCAATATATGGGATTTAGTACTAAACCCATTGACCCGGCCTTAAATGACATTAGCTGTTGAAAGGCCGTTAAACCCCAACAAACAAACAAGCAAACAAACACCTGTGCACAGCGTCTTCGGCATTAAACCATGGATTAAGTTTTGGGTCAAGTCTTATTTATTCTCAACATTAGTTCATGTGCATTTACCATGTTTACAGATGGCTTTTGGGTTTGAATTAAACACTACAATTGATAATTTTTGACATAATATATTATATTCCATACAGGATGTACAGTTTCATGTGCATTCTGTGTGTTCTTTTGATGCAAAATATCCACCAGAATATACAATCATTACAATGAATTATGAGCTTAATTAATATTCATACTACAACTAATGGCATGTAAAGTAAACAAGGTACATGTTGTATTTAACGATTCATTTATTAAGAAAAAAAAATCCCTACCTACCCTACCTACAGATTTTGAGCCCGTTCCCCTAAACAAACAATTTTTTTTTGATAGGCCTTATTAAGGTGTCGCATGCCATTTTTACATTGAATATAAAATACATAGCATGTCATATAAAATGATACTCAGCAATATTTGGCTTACATGACACTTCAAATGGTGGTGTCAACATGCAATGTGGGGGATAAATGGGGCTGTGACTGGAGAAATGGGGCTTATCGGATTTGTGACAAGTGTTGCTCGTGATCAAATAGCACACTCCAGTATCATTGATGGAATGGCGAACAGTGCCGATCCGGAGCAGATTGTGTGGATTCACAGTCTGATCTGGATCTACACTGGTCGCAAAACCCATCAGCCCAATTTCACCAGACACAGCCACAAGTGAGAAATGGGGCTTATGGGATTTGTGACCAGTGTAGCTCGTGATCAAATAGCACACTCCAGTAGCCTGATAACAATCTATATTTCTTGTTAGAAGCATGATGGGTGTTTCATTGATGGAATGGCGAACAGTGCAGATCCGGATCAGACTGCAGATGCACAGTCTGATCTGGATCTACAATGGTCGCAAAACCCATCAGCCTCATTTCGCCAGTCACATCCACAAGTGACAACAATGATGTCGAATGCAGTACAAACATACTCAAAAGCCAAAATTCAACCAAGTGATCGTTTGGGTGGGGGAATAACCTCTGGCACCAGATGAGGATCTGGTAAGCTCAGTATTGAATCTGCAACTGCTCTCAGTTACAGTACAAAGTGCAGACAAGTATATGACATTGCTAAACCGATATATAACCCCATTCAGTCAATGAGTATTTTGTTTCGAGATTGCTGTTTCACTTTGATAAATGATGTCGTTAAATTTGTATAAATATCGGTCCCCATTTCTTCGATGGTGTTTACTTGGACCTTCAATAGCATTCCACATAAAGATGGGATGGGTTAACCCTGACACCGCTCTTAATTTTTTGTCGTCTGCTACTTATTTTCTAGTTTCCATTTTTATCATCAAAAACATGCTTTGACATGACAGCACTTTAGAATAATTTACAACATGCTTTATGATTCTGAAGTGCTGTCAAACCATGTTTTATTGAGAAATAAGGCAAGATATAAAAGCAACAGCAGACAACAATTGTTGTAGCAGTCTAAGGGTTAACCCTTACTACGCTGAATTAAATGTTGTCGTCTGCTAGAAATGTTTTATTTTCAATATTTCTCGACAAAAACCTGGTTTTGACAGCACCTGAGAATCGTCTCCAGTGGAGACGATTCTCCTGTGCTGTCAAAACCAGTTTTTTGTTAAGAATTAAAGCAAAAATGAAAAACAGCAGACGGCAATTTCCGTCAACAGCGTAGGAAGGGTTAAGTGTCCCGTTAGATAATCTAACAATGCTACCCTCAATACCCATGACCCTGATAAGCAACATTGTGTCGCATGATATTCCATAAATAATATTTTAGTTCATAGTTCTTTAGAATTGTCTCGGAGAGACGATTCTAAAGAACCATGACCTTATATGTTAATGTGAAAAGAAATAAATAAAAACAACAAATGATTATGAAATATCGGGTGAAATTCAATTCTTATTAGTCGCTGGCTACCTGTACATAGCAAATTTAATTAAGCAAGGCCAAATGAAATTTGAGACGACCAATAGCACCTGCTGGTTTGGGGTCGCTGGTTGAATAGGCCAGGGATGTGTGGACAGTAGTTGAACATTAGCAGTATACATGTGAAAGGAATACGGCCAGCAAAGGTCATTTGTCAACAGGGATCTTGTGTTGTGGCGATTTAGTTAATTCTTTGCTTGTTTGTTGTGGTTATTTGTCTTATTTGGAACCTTGGGAATAACTTTGTACTGCAAGTAGGTAAGTATAGAATCTTTGTGAATTAATTGACAAACACAATTTCTTAAACTTACCGTTTACTGAAAATTACAGAATGCAATCCTTATACTCATGAACAGTGTAGATCTAGATGAGCCGGCTCGTCACAAACCATCTCATCAGTAGCCTATTTCACCAACATTGCAAAGTATACTTATCTAGCAAAGTATACTTTGAGGGAGTAATCATTTATTTTTCCAAAAATGCATTATTTCATATAGAACTAATCACTGCATATATTTGATGATTAAAAGTATGCAGAATTATTATACTGAATTTATTACATTATCACAGCCAAAATGGCTGTGATAATGTAATAAATTCAGTATAATAAAAATTAATAAATTTATCCAAACATTTTAAATTTCTCTCTCTGCATGATCTGCATTGTTTGTGAACAATTACTTTTTTATTTTTTTACAAAATTTCCCCTTTTCTAACTAATGGACTAGTCTGACAATTAACATGGAAGAGTCCATTTCAGTTACTTGGAGGTGAAATGATTAATAATTGAATAAACTGTATCAAATTTGATAGCATAAATGTAATTAATTATTATACAATCATGAAGCCTTCATTTTAAAGTGTCATGTACTCAATGTTGAAAATGTTTCAACCAGGGGCCCGTTTCACTAAACTTTGTAAAAATAAAATGTTTGTAAATTAAGTGCAAAATTATGATAGTCTGTACATTTCATTAACAATGTTTTCTTGTAAACAATTATTGGATTTACATTTAACGAGCATAGGCTGCATATGCAGCCTATGCTCAATACATGTAAATCCATCAATTGAAATTTATAGACGATCCTAAATTTGCAATTACGAACATTTTAATTATGTCGTTTTGACGAAGAATCGTAAATGTAAATAAAAACTAGAGCATGTGAATGTAAGAAAAACAGTACTCGATTCTTTGTGAAATTTATAAGTTATTGTAAAGAACTTTCAGATCACCCATAAAACACATATCCCATCGTATTTGGTGCGCTATATACATATCATCAAAATCCGTCCGTTTGTTAGGAAGATTTTAATGAAAATCTACTGTAAAAATGACGTCACAGATTAAGTCACGTCGGAAAATCGGGTTCGGAAACCACGTGATCATACACCTTGGATATGTATGCATTGGCTCATTTGATCAGTACCTTTGACTGTTTCATGCTTTGTATCATTAATCATATATAGAGAATATTGGTATAGTGTCATGAACGTGAATAAATATCTGTCGAGGCTAAGAAATCAGGATGGGCGAGGCTTGCCGAGCACATCCTGATTTCGAGCCGAGTCAGATATTTATTCACGTTCATGACACTATAATAATATTCTATTTATCCCGTTAACCACATCAAAGTTGTTCAAATGTCTCTAAAAATGCATTTGTGGCCTCATAAGTTTGTCTTCTGAAGCGACAAGATTATCGTGTTACGTCATTCACATAATGACGTAACGTCATACATAATGACGTATCTACTAGACGTGAACGAGAAAAAATACACGTACCTGCTTTTCACGTCTAGTAGCGACATAGTTGACGGGATAAATATTTGTTCCCGTTGTTGTATGAAAAATTAAAGTTATTTCTACAGAAATTCATGTTCAACTATTTGTTAGCCATTTGTATATGATTTTGTTGTTGAATGGGAATAAAATACCACTCGGTGTTCCTTTGACAGTGTGGTGATTGGTTGGGAGCATGTGATGGGTAATTTAACAATCGGGATTCATCCTTACTGGAATCCTGACTGGAGACCTGGCCCTCAGGGGGCCATTTCACAAAACTTTGTACGACTAAAATGTTTGTAAGTGCAAAATTATGATAGTCTGTACATTTCACATTAACAATGTTTATGTTTTCTTTTAAACAATTATTGGATTTACATTTATTGAGCATACGCTGCAAATGCAGCCTCTTCTCAATAAATGTAAATCCATCAATTGAAATTTCCAGACGATCCTACATTTGCACTTACAAACATTTTAGTCGTACAAAGTTTAGTGAAACAGGCACCAGGTAAGTCTTTGGCATTCTTGTATGTGAGAGTTGATTCAGGCTATATCTCGTATAAGAGTAATACAATTACCTAATCCTATTACTTTTAGGGGTAAGGGCCAAGTGGCTTTCATGCGGTATGGACCTGGCACCAGGTCAGGTTATTCTATTTCAGGGCTGAATACATATATTTTTTTATGTAAATATTCTGTTATGATTTTGGGATTTTCCTCCCAATACAGTAGGTTAAATGTGGGATCGCACCTGTTGGCCCGGCCTTAAAAATTACTTTAGCTGTTGATAGGCCATTAAACAACAATAAATAAAATCAATCCGCTGACAGATTTTGAACACTTGGCTGAGCTTGAGCAAATTTCAAGCCTAATACAGTGGAACCTATCTAAACCGGAGGTCCCCAGTGTGTCCGGTTTAGACAGGTTCCACTGTAAATGTATTGGTGTGCTTTGCAATCATGAACATACATTAACATCTGAAATAAATGATCAAGAATCTCATCAAGAATAAGATAACAGATGTTGCCTTGGTGTCCGGTTTAGAGATATTAGTTTTCTGTATATTACCGTAATAACCTTAAATATTCGGACACCATTTATTTGGGGAAACACATCAAAATATATGGTTTCCCTACAAGACAGAGCATGCTACTATTTACGGTCAGTATAGCAGTACTGGTTTCATCAAAATAATGATGTATTTGGATACAATTTGTTTGGGGAAACCCCTATTAAATAGGGGTTTCCCAAAGCAAATTGTCCAAATATATAGAGTTATTACGGTAGTTCATGTTCAGAAGAGTTTTATAACTACTTGGTATAAGTCAATGTTTTTCATGGTCACTAAATGTATGCGCTGCAGTGGAACCTCTCCAAACCTGACACCTTTGGAGGTCACAAATGCCTGATTTAGAGAAGTTCCATTGTAATGTGTGGCTGTGACTGGAGAAATGGGGCTTATGGATTATGCAACCAAATGTAGTCCCAGATCAGCCTGCACAATCTGATCAGGGCCTGCATTGTTCACCATTCAATAAATGAAACACCTGTGATACTTCTTATGTAACGTACAGGACGGCACCTGAATTGGGTGGAGTAATGAGATTTTTTTTTAATGAACATTTTTTTACGTGACAGGTTCAAGTCGTTTACCTGTCAAAAGTAGATCCAAAATTAGAACTGTGTGACTACCGGTACCGGTATACATTGTATAAGAGGATCAGGATTCCTGAGGTCCGTTTCACTAAACTTTGTACGACTAAAATGTTCGTAAGTGCAAATTTAGGATCGTCTGGAAATTTCAATTTATGGATTTCCATTTATTGAGCATAGGCTGCATATGCAGCCTATGCTCAATAAATGTAAATCCAATAATTGTTTACAAGAAAACATTGTTAATGTGAAATTTACAGACCATCATAATTTTGGACTTGCAGTTTAGTCGTGAAACGGCCCCAAGATCCTCTTATACAATGTAGTGTCAACATTAAGTATTCAAGATCTACCAATATTGTTGGTATGTCCCTTAATTACTGGGATCTGTGGTGTACACCTTGATGGATGGTGCTGATTAGTTACCTCTGACGCGAATGACAGCAAGTTCAAAACATTTGTCCGTGTGATCTACGTGTGTCATATGCGTGTTTACATCCGCTAGTTGGTCAGTTTCAGGTGAACTAATTCACCTGTAGTTGTGGGGAATTTCCTTACAAGAAAATACACCGTAAGTACTCGGACACCAATGCTTTTGGAAACTCCTATAAATTAGGAGTTTCTTAAGCCAAAGTGTATTCAAATACATAATTATTGTGATAAAGAAGTATAACCATGATACTAACTGTACATATTTGGACATTTCTTACTGTGAGAAACCAACCATATATTAATGTGTGTTTCAAGAACAAATTGTGTACAGATATTTAGGATTATTATGGTATTCCTTGTGTGAAATGCCAGAGCAGCTAAAGCTGATGGAGAATTTTAATCTTCCTTTGTGAATAGATGGATATGGCTTTGGTTGAGATGGTATGTACACATTTTCAAAAAACGGGCTCTGAAAAATATTCATATGCAATATCTAACCCTTTCAACACCACACGCCTGTATAGAGGCCTGGGCAAACAGTGTAGATCCAGATGAGCCGGCTCGTGATGAGCCGTCTCATCAGGATCTGCACTTTTTGCAAGTAATTTTTATTAATATTTTTGAGACCAAAAACACCCCGTTTTCATAAATGGAATAGTCTGAAAACCATTTTGTGACAATTGGATTGGTTGCAAAATTAACATATCAATAGTACATTCTAGTTATTTAGGGGTGAAACTGGGTTAAGCATATAATTGGACAGGCTGTATATTATTATTATTAGGTGGGAAATGAACATTGGTGTCAACTCACTTATTAAAACAAGATGTTGCAGCTCTTGACAATTATTTCCAATGGAGAAGATTTTCATACACTGTAAACACATATTTTCATTGAGATAAAAAGGACTGATCCACATTAAAAAATTACTTTTTATGCCCCCGCCACCGAATGGTGAGGGGGGCATATAGTGTTACCGGCGTCCGTACGTCCGTACGTACGTACGTACGTACGTACGTACGTACGTACGTACGTCCCGAAACCTTAACGCTGGTTAAATGGCTTATAATTTCTGTTTCCCTTGCTCCTGATCTGCTTCACATTTCACACACGCATTGTTTCTCCAATGGTTCCTCTACCGCTCTGTACAAATCCCCCTTCGTCCCGCCCCCTCTAAGCCCAGGTCAAGGTCACAGACTGGTTGCTTTCGAAACCTTAACGCTGGGGTAAATGGCTTATAATTTCTGTTTCCTTTCTCGGATCTGCTTCACATTTCACACACGCATTGCTCCAATGGTCCTCTACCGCCCTGTGACAAATCCACATTCGTCCCGCCCCCGCTAAGCCCAGGGTCAAGGTCACAGACTTGGTGCTTTCGAAACCTTAACGCTGGGTAAATGGCTTATTATGCCCCCGCCACCGAATGGTGAGGGGGGCATATAGTGTTACCGGCGTCCGTACGTCCGTACGTACGTACGTACGTACCGAAACCTTAACGCTGGTTAAATGGCTTATAATTTCTGTTTCCTTGCTCGGATCTGCTTCACATTTCACACACGCATTGCTCCAATGGTCCTCTACCGCTCTGTGACAAATCCCCCTTCGTCCCGCCCCCTCTAAGCCCAGGGTCAAGGTCACAGACTTGGTGCTTTCGAAACCTTAACGCTGGGTAAATGGCTTATAATTTCTGTTTCCTTGCTCGGATCTGCTTCACATTTCACACACGCATTGCTCCAATGGTCCTCTACCGCCCTGTGACAAATCCACATTCGTCCCGCCCCCGCTAAGCCCAGGGTCAAGGTCACAGACTTGGTGCTTCGAAACCTTAACGCTGGGTAAATGGCATATAATTTCTGTTTCCTTGCTCGGATCTGCTTCACATTTCACACACGCATTGCTCCAATGGTCCTCTACCGCCCTGTGACAAATCCACATTCGTCCCGCCCCCGCTAAGCCCAGGGTCAAGGTCACAGACTTGGTGCTTTCGAAACCTTAACGCTGGGTAAATGGCTTATAATTTCTGTTTCCTTGCTCGGATCTGCTTCATATTTCACACACGCATTGCTCCAATGGTCCTCTACCACCCTGTGACAAATCCACATTCGTCCCGCCCCCGCTAAGCCCAGGGTCGAGGTCACAGACTTGGTGCTTTCGAAACCTTAACGCTGGTTAAATGGCTTATAATTTCTGTTTCCTTGCTCGGATCTGCTTCACATTTCACACACGCATTGCTCCAATGGTCCTCTACCGCTCTGTGACAAATCCACATTTGTCCCCCCTCCCCCGCCCCCGCTAAGCCCAGGGTCAAGGTCACAGACTTGGTGCTTTCGAAACCTTAACGCTGGGTAAATGGCTTATAATTTCTGTTTCCTTGCTCGGATCTGCTTCACATTTCACACACGCATTGCTCCAATGGTCCTCTACCGCCCTGTGACAAATCCACATTCGTCCCGCCCCCGCTAAGCCCAGGGTCGAGGTCACAGACTTGGTGCTTTCGAAACCTTAACGCTGGGTAAATGGCTTATAATTTCTGTTTCCTTGCTCGGATCTGCTTGACATTTCACACACGCATTGCTCCAATGGTCCTCTACCGCCCTGTGACAAATCCACATTCGTCCCACCCCCGCTAAGCCCAGTACAAGGTCACAGACTTGGTGCGTTCAAAACCTTAACGCTCGGGTAAATGGCTTATAATCAAATATGCCTCGTTTTCTTTGGCTGCCAGCGGGGGCATTCGTGTGCCGACAGGCCACATTTCTAGTTTTATTATCAGTATTTCGCAAAGCGGAAAATAAATATTTTGACAGTGCATGTCAATCATCAGACATTGATATAATACTCATCTGCTTCCAAAACATGTGTTTGCTATTAAGCAATAAGAAATGTAGAAAATAATAGCACGTTTCCCCATTAACCCTTACAATGCTTAATTAAATTTTTTGTCATCTGCTATTTGTGTTATATTTTCCATATTCCTCTGCAAAAAACATGCTTTGACAGCACTTTAGAATCTCATTTCCATTGGAAATGATTCTAAAGTGCTGTCAAACCATGTTTTTATTGAGAAAGAAGATGAAATATAACACAACAGCAGACGACTATTTTCGTTTCTGCATTCTAAGGGTTATGATATTTTATGATATTTTCCGTAAATGACATCGAAAGTTGACACCATTTTCGTAGCAACTGAGGAATTCTGTTCCGCATTTGCCTTGAAAGTTTTTGTCAACATTCGATGTCATTTACAGAAAATATCAGTTTCTGTAAATATATTTAATGTTCATGGGTACAAAATCACATGGCGTGCATTATTTATCCCGTCAACACAGTGCGTATGTGCCGTGAAACACGGTGCCGTGAAACATTTTTGATATCCAGTCAATACTATTTTTGCATTTTACAGCCATTTGTAGGTGTTGACGGGATAAATAGAATAGTAGGTTAGTGCCGTGAATGGGAAAAAATATCTGGCGCGGCACGGAAACGGGATGTGCTCGGCATAGCCTCGCCCATCCCGTTTCCTGAGCCTTGCCAGATATGTTTTCCCATTCACGGCACTAACCTACTATTCTCTATATGTGTGATCTTTGGATGGTTGTTTGATGGGAGCATGTGAAGGGTAAGTTTAAAGGTTCATGCCCACGTGCCAGGTTATAATATAGGGAGGCATATTTTTTTGGTCCATTCGTTAGATATGACATTGTTCGGGTAAAATAAACCATTAACCATTTACCGGCGATATAATTGGTTTTATTATACTTCGTATATTAAACATTAATTTCCACACTGATAATCAGGGGCGATAACCGTGTTTCCTTAAAATGTTAACGGACATTACTATTTATTCTCTGTATTTATTTTTGATGTGCAATGCTCATACTTTATAATCTCATACTTTATAATATTATTTTTTCAGGTGATGCATTTAATTGGTATAAATAATTAAATAATATCATGCCTCATTTGCATATGAAAATAGCCTGATACCACCGTGCGGCACTATCTGTAAAATATTACTAAATGATTATATCTGTATAGCGGGCAATCATAATTTTTAGAACTGGTGGAATAGTGACACAATTATACACTTATTTAATTCCTGTAAAGAACAGTTTGTGCCTTACTGAGTGGGCATGTACCTTTAACGATGGGGTTCATCCTTACCTATTACATTTAGGGAGTGGGACTAAGTAATTCTCGCGTTTTGAGGACATGGCATCAAATCCGGATATTCTAATTTCAGGGCTGAATATATATTTTTTCTATGTAAATATTCAGTTCTGATTTTTGGATTTTCTCCCCCTCACAACAGGTGAAGAAGTATGACATTGAACCCCATTAACCGCTACTCACAACAATTGTCGTCTGCTGTTGCTTTTATATCTTACCTTATTTCTCAATAAAAACATGGTTTGACAGCACTTCAGAATCATTTCCAATGGAAATGATTTTGAAGTGCTGCCAAAGCATGTTGTAAATTATTCTAAAGTGCTGTCAAAGCATGTTTTGATGATAAAAATGGAAAATAGAAAATAAACAGCAGACGACAAAAAAATTAAGATAGCGGTCTAAGGGTTAACCTGGCCTAAAATGAGCTGTGGACACCTTGAAATGAAACCTATTTGACCTGCCATGATAAAACGTGCTTACTGTGTTTAGTAACCTGTGTACCACCCGTAGCTTATTTCACCAAAATTGCAAAGTATACTTATCTTGCTAAGTACACTTTGAGGGAGAAATTTTCAGTTCAAGGATTAATTTTTATTATACTGAATTTATTACATTATTACAGCCATTTTGGCTGTGATAATGTAATACATTCAGTATAATAATTCTGTATACGTTTAATCAACAAATGTATGCAGTCGTTATATTACCGTAAAAATTCTAATAGACGCCCGGGCGTCTATTAGAATCACCACTGGCTCCGAAGTCCAGGGTGGGCGTTTAATAGAGGCAAGTGTTATTCAGCAAAGGGAAAATGATAAAAAAATATACGATGTTCTGTTATCTGAACAAAAACATAACTTGATTGTGCTGTCTGTCAGTTTATAAACATTTGGGCCAAGACGTTTCGGCCCACTCTGGTCATTATATATGGTACAGTCGGTAGAAATGTTAAATTTAATGGTAATGTATATCAAGACAGCGTCAGTCATTAATGCTTATCAGAGTTACGCCTACGGACGGTTCGGACTGTCAGCGTTTCGGACCATGGATGTTTCGGCCCATGTTCGTTTAGATCCGAATCAGTGCGATTAATTTCGGCCCACGACCACATCCAGAACAAGCCATATTTATTTTATCTCTTAGGAAATATCGGCCAACAATCCAACATGATGTCAATTTCACCCATATTATACGAGATGGGTTTGAGATGCTTTGAAAATGGCATCTCCGTAACCGTGTAAATTCTGATCAACCTGTGTCTGTGCAAATAGCTACTGCTGATGAGGAATTTACTGTGACACCGGAAACAGTCGAATTTCGCTTCCGCTTTTGAAAGTGAAAGTAGCAATTATGTTTTTTTCCCCGATTTTAAAGGAAATTGCTTTCGAAATAATGGAAAGAAAAAAAATCTAGTTGGACAATTAGCTCTGATTTTGTTTCAAGTCGGTACTGGGCGTTTATTAGAGGCACTAATTTCGTGAAAATCGGCCAAAAAATGTGTCATTTTCAACGTAAAAAGTGGGGGGTGGGCGTCTATTAGAGCATGGGCGTCTATTAGAATCTTTACGATAGTTCTATATGAAATAATGCATTTCAGGAAAAATAAATGATTTCTCCCTCAAAGTACACTTTGCTAGATAAGTATGTATACATTGCAATTTTGATGAAATCGGCTACTGATCAGCTATCGATCGCATGCAGTCTGATACCACAGGTTGAAGCAACGGACCGAGGTCTATAAATACATTAAATATACAATATATATTACTGTGTATAGGAGGGAGTAAATAATATTTTTAGCTTTTTTTTTCTCTCACTTATTAATGCTTTTAGGTATATTTAATGTATTTATAGACCTCGGTCCGTTACTTCAACCTGTGTCTAATACAGGTCAATGTATTTCGTCAGATGCATCGATACTCTCTCCAACTCAAAATCAGGTACCGTACTGGGGGCCGTTTCACTAAACTTCGTACGACTAAAATGTTTGTAAGGGCAAAATTATGATAGTCTGTAAATTTCACATTAACATTGTTTTCTTGTAAATAATTATTGGATTTACATTTATTGAGCATAGGCTGCATATGCAGCCTATGCTAAATAAATATAAATCCATAAATTGAAATTTACAGACGATCATAAATTTGCACTTACGAACATTTTAGTCGTAAATGTTTAGTGAAACGGCCCCTGGGCTTCACTAGTCACAAACTCAATAGGCCTCACTTTGTCATGGTGTGTCTCATATGAGACCCGCCATGTCATTTTGTACCTTTGGACAACTGCGTAATTTCATGAAATATGTTAAAAAAAATTACAATTATTTCCGTAAAAGGCGTCAAAAGTTGACAAAGTGTTCAGAGTAAATGCGAAATTATATTTTCGTGCTTGTTAGTTGTATTGCAGATGTTTCATTGATGGAATGGCGAACAGTGCAGATCCGCAGTCTGATCAGTATCTACACTGGTCGCAAAACACGTAAAACCCATAAGTCCCATTTCTCCAGTCACAGCCAAGTATATAGGTATAATGGGTTTCTAATAGCCAACATTATTTCACTTGAATTAATCTTCTTAAAGACACTATTGACACATTTCTGCACAATTAGTGAAAGCTGAACAAGTTGGCCTTGTATTCTGTTACACCATGTTCAAACTAGAAATCTAATTTCATGTTTTGTTATTTTGAAGTAAAAAATATTGTTTTTATAAATGCTGTTTTATCACTAATTAATCTTCATATTCTGTTGATTATGCAGTCAATCTTGTATGTGTGTTTCAATGACATGCAGACACACACTATCTGTTGCCCATGCATTATAAGGTGCCATTTCTTCCAATTAGCATTGTGCAATGACCCCACTTTTGCATAGTTAATTGTTAAGATGTCCCCATAATGTTTTGTATTTTGCTAAATGTTCTATTCAGTTTGTGTCCGGACTCAGGATTTTCGTTCCTATATGAAACATTAATGGATATAGTTAGTGTACAGTGTGCAGAATAATATTCAAGGTCTTTATATGACACGTAGTTTTAGTGTAGACACTCACTTTATTAGGGATAGAACCATCTCAGAAAATGGCACCGCATGTCTATTGTAACATGCATGGAATACTGTGGGTGGTTGGTCGGGCGAACGCGACGGTGTAAATTAACGGTAGGGGTTCCTCCTTATCACAATTTGCCTGGTAAGATTATTACTGATCCTACTGCTTTTGGGAGGGGGCAAAGTGATTCTGGTGTGGCGAGGACCTGGCATCACACCAGGATTATTCTGATTTCAGAGCTGAATATATAGATTTTTAGCTCACCTGAGCGAAGCTCATGTGAGCTATTGTTACCGCAATGTGTCCGTCCGTCGTCCGTAAACATTTTCAAACGTCTACTCCTCGGTAACCATTGGGCCTATAGTCACCAAACTTCATGGTCATGGTCCTTAGGTTTATATATATATAGTGAAAACTTTACATACCAGTATTTGCTTGTTTTTGTGACATTGCACAGATGAGTGATATAGGGCCATCATGGCCCTCTTGTTATTGTAAATATTCAGTTCTGATTTTGGGATTTTCCCCCCATTTGTACAGGTAATATATGGGATTTAGTACTAAACCCATTGACCCGGCCTTAAATGACTGTAGCTGTTGATAGGCCATTAAACCCCAACAAACCATGGAATACGGGCTGGCTTTCATCGAAGCATGCATGTTGCGAGTTTGGGTTGGAGTATGTTAGTCAGATGAAATTTGGGGGAATTTGTTTTTTATTTTATCCAAAATAAGGTAGAAAGTTGATAAATGTACTGTCAAACTTGTCTTAAGCAAGCGGCCATGGGAAAGTCCAAAATTGCTTGCTTAACACAGGTGGGTGCTTAATGGAGGTTCATCTTGGACCGACTTATAACTTGTTCCATATAGATTTATATGTACAATTAATGTACAGTCAAACTTGTCTTAAGTTCATATGTACATTTTTTGTACAGATAAATATAAATGGAACTAGTACAGTGTATAGGGAGAAATAAAAACAACAGTTTCATGTTTCGGTAAACCACCAGTTCGTCAGAAAACCACCAGTTTGTCTGGCGTATGTAGTTAGGCCACGGTCAGCATAGCTCAGCTCATAACAGCAGTCCCCATGCCACGCTCGCTATAACTTGCACATTATGATGCATGCATATACCACCCATTTGAACCTCTTTTAACTGTGTGCATGTAATGAAACAGCATTTATGTAAATACTTTAGACGAATAGCAAATTAATCCGTTTAAATTCACTTAAAAATATCATTTATGAACTTGGATGTGCATAAATTCTGTATATTTTAGTTAATACCAAACTGAATTATCATAAAAATCGGGTTACGTTAACATCGATTGGAAAAAGTTGCAAAAGGACGAAACTACGTAGGTACGAAATCGCCGAAATTGTCCGTGATATTTACAGACTTTTTCATGTTTTCTGACAATACAGTTAGCCATATTTGGTTGAAATAAACAGTAATAATGTAATAAACAATATTTGTTTTCGGCATCAAAGGATTTCATTAGAATATATTGATTTCGTATTTAATTCTTTCACACTTTTCGGCGAAAAAGAAAGTTGCAATCATGGGCTTCCGCTGTGTTTGTCACGACTCGGTTCGTCAGGTGGCGCCTCGAGTGGGTATACCCACAATCGTAGCTAACGATTGGATGCTATTTTTATTTCGGAAATGGTATCCCACAAAGCGTCATAAGGTGACAAAAATGTGTGTAGACAACTACGAAATTCATTCGCCACCGGGCAACCCAGCTTATTATTTTTACTAGCCAGAAACAACTCGCATCACTGCGCCCGTTAAAACGCGTGTTTGCATGTGTTTGTTTGTCTGGTTGAGAGTATTCGGAGGGAGTTAACTATACCGGGTTCATGATCAATCGCTGATAGATATATTGCCGACGTCTTTCGCCACAGTAACCTGTCAATCATGCCACTAAGGGCTGCCTTTACTTACCAGCGATTGGCTGTACTATATAAATAACTTGGCCACGAGAATAACACGTGTTTTGAACTGACAATTATAGTAGCCAGAAGCAATTTTTGGCTAGGGGATTATTGAAACTATCGACCCGTGACTTTTATTGTCACAGCGGGTAGGCATGATTTTAGTGAATCGCGTAATGATGTGATGAAAAATTTGGTCAAACAATCGGGTGTCATAAAACAAATTGAAATGGTATTGTAAACAGTTTGGCAGGCCTGCAATTAGCGAGATTTAGGTCACTGGGTGGGAAATGGGGATTACCTGAATGAATTTAATTGGTTCCAGCTTTTTTTTAGAATTTCCGATATTTTGCCGAGAATGGTCGCTAAAATGAGGATTTCTAGTCAAAATGGACGATTTTGCCTGGCCGTTGGCCGCGTTAGACAGGTTCACGCTTAATACAGGTACATTTTAGAGTAATTTTCATTGGGGAGAAATAAAATGGCCGCTTAACGGAGGGAGACGCTTAATACAGGTGGCCGTTAGTACAGGTGCGACTGTAATTAGAAATTAATTATGATATTATTTTGGCATCATTTACAGAAGACGTTGACAACATGTTCTAACACTTGCTTTTAAAGAACATTTTGCAGGAACAAACTTATTTTTGTTTTCATACGAATGCACATCACAAAGTTTGTATTACAGTACTTTATTCATAGAGTATCAGGGCTCCAGATAAGGAATTAGTAATTGAGTATTTTGTCACTACATCATTTCTGAAGCAATTGGGTATTTCAAACTTTTAATTGGGTAAAATAAAATCACACTACTGTTTACACATCAACAGACCGCAATTATTGAATAGTTTGCTTCGAAATGAAAACATGTCTTGGCATTTCATTAGAATGGTCTCCTTGGAGACAATTCTAAGGAAATACCATGATGTGTTTTCATGGAAAATAAAAAAAATATGCTATACGTGTGGTCTGTTTATTGTTTTCTGCAGCATGATAATGGTATCACAAATTTGTTATTGTTATTGCTTTTTGATACTCGCTACTTCTGATTTCAATTAGGTTTTTGGCAATTTTAATTGGGTATTTAAGCAAATACGCAGCTTATCTGGAGCCCTTGAGTATAAACCATATTATGTGATAGTCTTCATGTACACGTGTATGTTTTTAAATGGTTGTATCCTTGACAACCTCCATGCATGTATTACGGACAAACACTGGCACATACATGTATATTGGTATCTTCAATGTATACAGTACAATGTTGTCATACTGGTGCCAATGTTTGCACCTTGTGACGATTGTTTACATATCCAGATAAGCCATGCACTTTGTATGGACCGTGTTTACTTTCCCCACCATATTTGCATGTAAATCCATTCTGTTAACTTTGGCAAATACCCTTACCTAATATGAGACATGCCATGCGATTTTGTACCTTCAGACATCTGTGTAATTTCATGAAATATGTTTACAAAATTTACAATATTTTCTGTAAAAGGCGTCAAAAGTTGACAAAGTGTTCAGAGTACATGCGGAATTATATTCCGCATGTACTCTGAAACTTTTGTCAACTTTTGACTTCATTTATGAAAAATATGGTAAATTTTGAAAACGTATTTAATGAAACTACGCAGATGTCCGAAGGTACAAAATCGTATGGCATGTCTCATATTAATCTAAGAAATACAAGTGCTATATAGCCTGTTTTATGTCATTATTTTGCTATAACAAAACTCAAGAGGTAATTGAAAAATGAATTTGAAACACTGTCACCTTTGAACGATTATTTGACCGGAATTACATGTAATTTCACGTCGAATCGCCAATAAACAGTCAGTAGGTAAGGTTGTTTCTTTCTGAGTTAAGATTTCAAGTACATACTGTTTGTATATTGTATATTTACTGGCCCAAAGTGAGAGCATTTGCCAGGCGTAGACTGTTTTATTGCCGTTATTTGTCGTTGTTGAGACTGACACGTATATTAGGGTATATCATGAATGAGTCTTATTTACATGTAGTTGGTGTAAAGTTATGAAATCAAAAGTTAATGAGGCATCAAGTGTTGTTGAGTTCTAGATTTAGTTATGTCACTTATTCATATGTATCAATACGATGAAACGTCTTTAAACAGGACATGCTGGGAGTTCCGAAGGGTGTCTGGTTTGGAGAGGTACTGAAGCACTCATATACGTGAAATACAGTGGAATGGAATGGAATGGAATGGTTAAGCACCATTCCATTCCATTCCACTGTATTCAAGGTGCATGATCATGTGGTTACATTAACAACAACGTCACCCACTCCAAAGTAAGTATTATTTAATATTTTCCTTAATATGCAACAGATTTTGATGAAATATGGCGCAGCAAACGCGTCTTCATGAGCTGCATTTGGTGGTCTAGGGAGTTTGGCACAGACTTATGTCAAATCGACAGAAGTTTGGGCAAAAATACAGAGATCACCAAATGCAGCTTAACAAGACGTGTTTGATGCGCCATATTTCATCAAAATCTGTTACGTAATAAGGACACTATAAAATAATACTTACTTTGAATCGGTACTTGTTGTTGTTGTTAGTACCACGTGATCATACACCTTGGTATTTCACGTATATGAGTGCTTCCAGACATGTTTGTCTCACTCGCATAAGTGGCAAGTGAGGCATAGCAATCACGATTCTGGTGACGGCATCATAGTCGTAGTAAACGTCAACAATTTGGGTGGACAGTGGAACCCCTCTAAACTGGACACCAAGAAAACACCTGTGATGTTATTGTATCCCCCGAACTCCGTCGGTATTTGACAGCGCGCCGCGTCCGCGTCCGCCGCAGACACTTCTTGTCCGGAGCATAACTCGAACACCCTTTGGAATATTTTCATGAAACTTCACACATGCATAGACCACGACCTGAAGGTGTGTCGCGCACAAGAATGACAACTCTTGCATAGCTAATTTTTTAGTTATCTCCCTTTTTTGTTTCTCGCACTGATTTCGTGTCCGGAGCATAACTCCACCACCCTTTCGAATATTTTCATGAAACTTCACACATGCATAGACCACGACCCGAAGGTGTGTCGCGCACAAGAATGACAACACTTGCATAGCTAATTTTTTAGTTATCTCCCTTTTTTGTTTCGCGCACTGATTGACCATAACTCGACCACCCTTTGGAATATTTTTATGAAACTTAACACATTCAATTAGACCACGAACCGAAGGTGTGTCGTGCACAAGAATGACAACTCTTGCATAGCTAATTTTTGAGTTATCTCCCTTTTTTGTTTTCGCTCACTGATTTCCTGTCCGGAGCATAACTCGACCACCCTTTGGAATATTTTCATGAAACTTCACACATGCATAGACCACGACCCGGAGGTGTGTCGCGCACAAGAATGACAACTCTTGCGTAGCTAATTTTTCAGTTATCTCCCTTTTTTGTTTTGCGCACTCTACAAACTGGACAATAATGCATGAAGACCTGTTTTCTCGTCTGCTCTGTATACCTTTTCTCATGTGCTCTGTACACCTTACCTGTAGAGAGAACAATAGAAACTGGGAGAACCATGTGCTAAGCATGGGCTAGCATGTGCAGATGTCCAGTGCTTGACCACTGCTGACCAGGTAATTTATACAGGTAAATCACTACATTGGGTACTACTGTGTTGAAAATATTGTGGCATTATGTGGACCTCTGCAGATATATGTAGATAAATATAGGACTATTAAAAAAAAATCTGGTCTCCAATAGCAAGCATTATTATTTTTAAACTTTTTTTTTTTCATTTTTTTTTTTTTTTTTTTTTTTTTTTTTTCATTTTTTTTTTTCATTTTTTTTTTCAAATTATTTTTCAATTTGACTGGAAAAAAAATCTGGGCTCCAGTAGCAAGCATTGTTATTTTTAAACTTTTTTTTTCCATTTTTTTTTTTTTCATTTTTTTTTTTCACTTTATTTTTTTTTCAAATTATTTTTCAATTTTTGTCCAGTAGCATAAGGTCGTAAGTGCTATATACAGACTATTCACCTGTGCATGTGCTAGCATGTGCAACTGACCATTGACCACTTACAGGTAATTTATACAGGTAAATGATTATATTACATTTCCGTAAACTGTGTTGAAAATATTGTGGCATTATGTGGACCTGTGCAGATATATGTAGATAAATATAGGACTATTTTAAAAAAAATTCTTCTCGGCTCCAGTAGCAAGCATTATTATTTTTAATTTTTAAACTTTTTTTCCATTTTTTTTTCTTCATTTTTTTTTCTCAAATTCTTTTTCAATTTTTGTCTAGTAGCATAAGGTCGTAAGTGCTATATACAGACTATTATCATATAATAAAACAATTATTGACTAGTGAGCCATAGAATATAATCTGATATTCTATGGTTCACTAGTCAATAATTGTATAATATGTTCGGGCCAGTGAAAATTGCTTTCGGGCCCAGGCTCGAGGTCAAGGCGGGACAAGGCGAGGCATCTGATTCTGCGGAATTCTTGTTTACTTATCTCCCTTTGTTGTTTCGAGCTCTGATTTTGTATCCAGAGCATAACTCGAACACGCATATACGCATTGCTCTCTAATGGTCCTCTACCGCCCTGTGCCAAATCCACGTTCGTTCTGCCCCCGTCAAGCCCAGGGTGAAGGTCACATACTTAGTGCTTCAAAAACATTAACGCTTGGGTAAATATCTTATACTTTCTGTTTTCTTTCATGGATCATGGATCATCTTCATATTTCATATACGTATTGCTCTAATGGTCCTCTACCGCCCTGTGCCAAATCCACGTTCATCCTGCCCCACCAATCCCAGGGTCAAGGTCACATACTTGGTGCTTCAAAAACTTTAACGCTCAGGTAAATATCTTATAATTTTTATTTCCATTCACGGATCACTTCATATTTCTTATACGCGTTGCTCTAATGGTCGTCTACCGCCTGTGCCAAATCCACGTTCGTTCTGCCCCGCCAAGACCCAGGGTCAAGGTCACATACTTAGTGCTTCTAAAAACTTTAACGCTCAGGTAAATATCTTATAATTTTTATTTCCATTCACGGATCAACTTCATATTTCATATACGCGTTGCTCTAATGATCGTCTACCGCCCTGTGCCAAATCCACGTTCGTCCTGCCCCCGCCAAGCCCAGGGTCAAGGTCACATACTTAGTGCTTCAAAAACTTTAACGCTCGGGTAAATATCTTATAATTTCTGTTTTCTTTCATGGATCATCTTCATATTTCATATACGCATTGCTCTAATGGTCCTCTACCGCCCTGTGCCAAATCCACGTTCGTCCTGCCCCCGCCAATCCCAGGGTCAAGGTCACATACTTGGTGCTTCAAAAACTTTAATGCTCAGGTAAATATCTTATAATTTTTCTTTCCATTCACGGATCAACTTCATATTTCATATATGCGTTGCTCTAATGGTCCTCTACCGCCCTGTGCCAAATCCACGTTCGTCCTGCCCCCGCCAAGCCCAGGGTTAACATCATATACTTAGTGCTTCAAAAACTTTAACGCTCAGGTAAATATCTTATAATTTCTATTTTCTTTCACGGATCAGCTTCATATTTCATATATGCATTGCTCTAATGGTCCTCTACCGCCTTGTGCCAAATCCACGTTTGTCCTGCCCCCGCCAAGCCCAGGGTCAAGGTCACATACTTGGTGCTTCAAAAACTTTAACGCTCAGGTAAAAGAAAATTTTGACTTGCAATTTGGCCTCATTTATTATCAAAGCGATATGTGGGACATCCGTGTTCTATGAACACTTATTTTTCTAGTTTATTAAACTTCACACATGCATAGAAGACGACCCAAAGGTGTGTTGCACGTAAGAATGACAACTCTTGCGTCGTTAATTTCTTAGTTATCTCCCTTTGTTGTTTCGTGCACTGATTTCGTGTCTGGAGCATAACTCGAACACCCTTTGGAATATTTTCATGAAACTTCACACATGCATAGACCACGACCCTAAAGGTGTGTCCCGCAAGAATGACAACTCTTGCATCACTAATTCTTTAGTTATCTCCCTTTGTTTTTCCGTCACTGATTTTGTCTCCGGAGCATAACTCGAACACCCTTTTTTCAAACTACTTGTGTATCTGGGGAGGGGGATACACATGCGCTTGTCGACAAGCGTCCATTTCTAGTTTTTTATGAGTTTCTTGGTCATTTATCTCGGGTGATAATGTCTGTTCGTGATCGCAGCTAGAGCACACAACTATGGCTCAGAATGATCAAATGCCTGATTTACCGTGAAATCTCTCTAAGCCGGACACCCTGGGGACCTCACAGCGTGTTTGGTTTAGAGAAGTTCCACTGTACGTCCAAATGTAATGTTACATATCTCTTTATATGTTCGTCTGATCTTTACCAAACGTCATGCAGAGCTTCCTCACATTGATGGCTGTCCACCCAGAATCATTTGGGTGACCTTGACCTTCACCCGCGATTGCTTTGTTACCAAGTATTATCACCAGTGATAAAATGACAATTTAGCACATCACCCCATTGACCCCGGCCTACGCTGGCCTTAGCTGTTGACAGGCCGTTACATCTCATGGAGACGGCTCCAATGAGTGGTCACAACACACATACTTTTGAATGAAAATAAGAAAAATATGAAAAAGTTGTGTCGTTCTTTCTACAGATTTGGGTATACAGCATGAAATGGGTTAAGTCAACACACTGAAGTACTCTGGGTGTGTGGTTTAGAGACGTTCTACTTGTGCAGCTGGCTCTGTTATCTTCTCTCGTACTGTATCTCTGTTTTTTGTTGATATTGTTTCTGGAGTGGGGTGTGAGAGGAGAAAAACAATATTATGCTTAAAAATGATTTTGATTGTAAAAGAGAAATTATTAAATTAAAATACTGTTATGCTTACCAAACAGGGCGTTTGCAAAATGACAACGGGGCGTTTAATAGAGCCATATTCTTTGCCTATATTTTAATCTCTTCATAAACGGACAATACTTCCTACTCAATCAAATTTAACATTAATTATCGTGTTTAGATCATTGTCATGACCAGTTTAACTATTCAAGGAAACACTTACTAGTTTCTGATATTTGTACACCAATTATCGGGTATTATTACACATTCTACCTGGTGGTTCGTTTTACGACATGCCGTAAGTAAGTCTAATACGGAAGATATAACTCGATGTTTTTGCTTGGAAACATTTTTATAGCCGCCATATTATGTTTTTGTTTGTATTTTTAAAAAAAAGGTTGGAGGGGGGTGCGATTAATAGAATAAATACGGTATTCTTTGTCATCTTTCAGTGTCATCTAATATATTACTGATTTTTGTAAAACCTTCTTGAACAAAGTGAGACACAGTGACCAAAAATAAAGTCTTGAGTGTCCATCCAAAATCATATTTTTTTTGTACACTTGTCCAGTTTGTCTGTAGATAAGATAAACTTGGTATGAAATGTGTTAAATGCACAGGTGATTCTAGCGTGTCTTGGTATATATATACAAACAATAATTGACCATCCAAGACACGCTAGAATCACCTGTGGTTAAATGGACATGGTAGCATGTACATGTACATAGAGGTTAGTCATTTTGTAAGTTGTTTATGATGACACGTCACTGCACTAAATTAATCATTGAAGGATTTGTTTGCACCAGTCAGTACATGACACATGATAATGACAATTGAGTGTCCATCATCGATGGAGCATGACATGAGGAAAACTGGACAGATGTACCGTATTCATCGTAATTAATGCCCCCAGGTATAAAACTGCAAAACAGTTATTTTTAATTGGATCCGTAATTATTAAAAATCATTAAAATATTGTTGTCAGCAAAATTGTACATCATCAGCGTATGTGATAAAAAAGTAACATGTAATTCATTGCAACCCAGGCGTTCTAGTTCACACCTTAGTTTAACCCTTACTACGCTAAATTAAATGTTGTCGTCTGCTGGAAATGTTTTATTTTCAATATTTCTCGACAAAAACCTGGTTTTGACAGCACATGAGAATCGTCTCCAGTGGAGACGATTCTCATGTGCTGTCAAAACCAGTTTTTTGTTAAGAATTAAAGCAAAAATGAAAAACAGCAGACGGCAATTTCCGTCAACAGCGTATGAAGGGTTAAACCTCAGTTGGTACATGTGTTATGTAATTCAAATAGGTCCCAATATGTACCATTTATTATTCACATATTGGATTTGTAAGGAATTAAATGCCAGGTAGCGTCACCGACCGCAACATTTAGTTTCTTAATAATCCAATATGTGAACAATAACATACTATAATTAGCCAGGTTTATACTGTAGTCTCCCATCTGAGTATTTATTTTCCATTTCCTGTCAAACAGGTAGTTATGAAGTATATGTTATAGTTATGAAGAATTTAATGCGAGGGAGCGTTAGCCAGGTTATAATGATAATTCTCCCATCTGATTTTTATGCCCCCACCACCGAATGGTGAGGGGGGCATATTATTGTTACTGGCGTCCGTACATCCATACGTCCCGAAACCTTACCGCTCAGGTAAATGTCTTATATTTTCTGTTTCCTTACACGGATCTGCTTGATATTTCACACACACATTGCTCTAATGGTCTTCTACCGCCCTGCGACAAATCCATGATCGTCCCGCCCCTGCTAAGCACAGGATCAAGATCACATACATGGTGTGTGTAAAACTTGGTTAAGTGACTTATAATGTTGCTTTTCTTGCATGGATATGCTTGATATTTCACACACCCATTGCTCTGGTGGTCTGCTGTGATGCAGTGACAATTACACGCTCCTCTGGCCCTCTGTGTTTTCAAATGTGCCTCGCTTTCTTTGGCTGCCAGCGGGGGCATTTGTGTGCCGATAGGCCACATTTCTAGTTGATTTTCCATTTCCTGTTGAACAGGTAGTTATTAAATCTGGTAATATGTAACTTATTGGAGTTAAATCTTGCAACATGTGAAATAAGTGGAGCATGATTCTGGCTAGCGATTGGCTTAGAAATTAGGACGAATTATAGAGGTACCTGTTATGGCAGTATTAACCCATTACTGTCTGGTGGTTGGTTGCAAGCATGTAAAGGCCTGGTTTGGCCCTCTGGTACGTTTTTGGCTTCATGTACATTACAGTTGAATCTGGTTATACCCATTATAAAAGTAGGAGTAAAACTAATTATATTACTTTTAGGGGCTGAAGTTAATTGGTGCTGGTCTGATGAGGACCTGGCACCAGATTAGGATATTCTAATTTGAAATAATTTAAAATGACCATAGCTGTTGACAGGCCATTAAACACCATTAAATAAATAATAAAAATCAGAAAGAAAACATTTCAAATTTTCATACACCCAACATTTTATTCAGAATGTAATGGGCTAATTGACCCTTCCAACCCTTCCATCACTACAGACCTACATACTAATGTTTGCAAACAGTGTAGGTCCTGGGGCCCGTTTCACTAAACTTCTTACGACTAAAATGTTCGTAAGTGCAAATTTAAGATCGTCTGTAAATTTCAATTGATGGATTTACATTTATTGAGCATAGGCTGCATATGCAGCCTATGCTCAATAAATGTAAATCCATTAATTATTTACAAGAAAACATTGTTAATGTGAAATTTGCAGACTATCATAATTTTGCACTTACGAACATTTTAGTCGTACGAAGTTTAGTGAAACGGGCCCCAGGTCGCTATGCCCCGTCTCCCAACTCGCAAACTTGAAATCTTAAAGGCACTATGTGTGAGGTGATGTCCCATATGTGGGCATCACTGGATAAATGGGGCTTATGGGATTTGTGACAGTGTAGGTCCAGATGAGCCGACTCGTAACAAGGTGTCTCATCCAGATCTGCACCGTTTGTAGATAGTTTCTGAGAGTTTACAAATGTACACCTATTCTAACTAACAGAATAAGTGGGATTTTCAACATGTAATATATAGACCATTCTACATTTCTTAAGGGTTTCCTCCTCATACTAGCAAAGTATACTTTGAGGGAGAAATTTTCAATTTTATGAGAAATTTATAAATTTTTATTATACTGAATTTATTACATTATCACAGCCAATTTGGCTGTGATAATGTAATAAGTTCAGTATAATAATTCTGCATACTTTTAACCATCAAATATATGCAGTTGTTAGTTTTATATGAAATAATGTATTTCAGGAAAAATAATTGATTACTCCCTCAAAGTATACTTTGCTAGTAAAGTATACTTTGCACTGTTGATGAAATAGGCTACTGGTTTGGCCTTCATGTACCTATCTTTGGATCTTTTGTTACCTGGGAGCTGTACTTGTACAGGTCATATATGGGATTTAGTACTGAACCCATTGACCCGGCCGTAAATGACCTTAGCTGTTGATATGCCGTTAAACCCTAACAAAGAAACAAACATTCTTAGGGTTGAAAATGTTAAAAGAACTACAGACAGTTTACTCTTTCATTAACCCTTACAATGCTGAATAAAATTTTGTCGTCTGCTGTTTATTTCTTTTTTTTTCGTGTTTCTCATCAAAACATGGATTGACAGCACTTGAGAATCATTTCCATTGGAAATGAGAGAATCATTTCCATTGGAAATTATGCTAACGTGCTGTCAATCCATGTTTTTATTGAGAAAGAAGACAAGTTATAACACAACAGCAGACGCATTGTAAGGGTGAACCCTTTCAACACCACAGGCTTGTATAGTGGTATTGGCAAATAGTGTAGATCCAGATGAGCCGGGTGTCTCATCAGGATCTGCACCTTTTGCAAGTAATTTTCATATTTTTGAGAACAAAAACACCCCCCTTTTCATAAATGGACTAGTCTGAAAATCATTTTGTGACTATTGGATTGGTTGCAAAATTGACATATCAAAGTCCACCCCAGTTACCTAGGGGTGAAAGGGTTGAGACATAACTGTCTGCCTGTACTCCCTGGTTATGTCTGCTGTTTCTGAGCAGTGTCTGTTCTTATCAAGCTCCGTGATCACAGCGGTACATGGCTCTGAACTCTCCCAATTGAGATGCAATTCTAGATCTGAAAAATTCATTAAAATTCCAACATCTGCAGTATGCCAGACTGACGACTCTGTCTCCAATGATGCCTCAGATATTCAATGTTTGGTTTTAAATCTTAAACCCATACGTGACTGGAATGGATCTTTAACTCTTTGTATGCTAGTGGTGAAAATATCCGCCAAACAAATTAGGAGTATATGTTTTATTTCTCTCTGTAAATATGTCTTGAAATTTCATTAGAATTGTCCTGAGGACTCAATTCTAATGAAATTTCAAGACATATTCATGATATTTACGGGGAGAAATACAAGAAAATATGATGATTTTTTGTCCGTTATTTGTTAACTATTTATAGCCCACAAGAGGTCATCGCTAATCCAAGGTCATCGCCATCTAAAAATAGCATAAATTCTTAAAAAATCTTCTTCTCATGAACCGACAACCGGATTTCAACGAAACTTGGTAGAAATGATTGATGTACAATGCTCTATCAATGTTGTTAAAATGGTAACCCTGGGGTCAAAAATGGGCGTGGCCCGTGGGGTCAAATTGGGGTCAAATTTTATTTTTGATCGAATATGGTCATGTCTATATCAAATCGAAGGTATCAAAGAGGCGATCGCTCTGGTACATTATTTGTCGAAATTGGATGGTCATGTCATCCAAGATGGCCGCCAAAAGGTCAAAAGGTTGTTCTTTTATTAGAGATTTCAAAATTATTCTTCACACGAACCGTTTGACCCATGGTGGCCAAACTTCACACTTATGGTCCATGGGTGAAGCCGTTTCAAATTTGTTAAAATGTAGGTTGTCACTAATCCAAGATGGCCGCCGTCTAAAAATAGCACAAATTCTTAAAAAATCTTCTTCTCCTGAACCGCCAGCCGGATTTCGACGAAACTTGGTAGGAATGATCGATGTACAATGCTCTTTCAAAGTTGTTAAAATGGTGACCCTGGGGTCAAAAATGGGCGTGGCCCGTGGGGTCAATATTTATTAGAATCCGATGATTACGTCTTTTTCTCAGGAACCACATGGCCGATGCTGGCCAATCTTCATAGTAAGTTAAGATCCTTGGGTGAAGCATTTTCAGATTTGGTAAATTGAGAGTCATCGCTTAATCCAAGATGACTGCCATCTAACAATAGCACAATTTTTTTAAAACACTTATGAACTCAATGTCACATTCTCCTCTGGTGTTCATGGAGTTAGGTGAGCGAATTAGGGCCATCATGGCCCTCTTTGTTATAAACAGTATATATTAACTAGCCGACATCGGTTTTCAAATAAATATTTTTTTTTGGGTGGGGGGTGGGGGGGGGGAAGGGTGTATTCAATAATAATAATAAAAAGTTAGACACAAATTTTAATTTTTCTGTTGCAACAGCCGACAAACTTCGGAACTGTGCAAATGGGCCGAATGCAGCAAAAGTAACGGAAGGCAGAAACGGTCGTTGTATCTGTTCTATTCTAGTTTTTAGCCCAATTTATGCCATGTCAGAAAACATACTGAATATATAGCAGGCGAACTATTCTAGTTATTAAATTCAAAAATATTCTGTGTTGTTGTCCTTTTAACAACACTCGAGAGACGCTTGAAAATATGCGTTTCAAATATGAGTACAAATATGCCTTAAATGCGCATAAAACAATTTGCAACGAAATGTAGTTTCATTATGCCGTATTTAATTTAACACATCTTTCTCTCTCCCACACCCATGTCTCTCTGTGTCTCTTTATGTCTTTATCTCTCTATCTGTCTGTATATGCTGTCTCTCTATATCTGTTTGTCTGACTCTGTCTCTCTCTCTTTCTGTCTCTCTCTCTCTCTCTCTCTCTCTCTCTCTCTCTCTCTCTCTCTCTCTCTCTCTCTCTCTCTCTTTGTTTCTCTATGTCTCTCTGTCTGTCTCTTTCTCTATCATTACCTAGAAACCACACTATATATATATATATCTCCCCCTCCCCCTCTCCCCTCTCCCTCCCTCTCTCTCTACAAACCATAATATTTCTCTCTATCTTTCAACATCATTAGATAGAAGGACAATATATCTCTCAACATCATTAGAATACCGCACCTGTTGTGATTTTGTTTGCAAGACATAGTCAAGCGATCCATGATACTCTGTGGACATAACTAACAGAAACAAGTATACATTGCAACTGCTGTTTTATTGCGCCTGTTCGGTTGTGTCACGGCCTGTGCTGTATTCACAGTTCATGACACAAGTACCTCTTACCAACAGCTGACGTGAAGCTGTATGTAAAATGGACACCACTAATACGAAAAATAGTCAAAATGTGCTCAATGACCACCAGGGATCGAGAAAATAATAGCTTCACTGGAGGGACGCACCTGGAGAATTTCTATAGCCACCACGCTGCACTTAACTTCGCTGATGTGAGTTTAAAAATACAAGACATAATCAAGAGATCCGGGATAATTGGGGAACACGACTACCAGAACAAAGTATACATTGCATGCATACGTCTAGTGCACCTGTTGTAAATTTACTTTCATACACTAACCTCATAGGTAGTACCTATTTCATATTATTTTCATTACAGGTGTAGGAATGCCAATAAACTTTGTGCATACAATGTAGTGTACATACAGAAACCAGTATAACACTCTAAATCCTCATATAACCATGACCTTGACCTTGAATTACCTAGTTTTTTTACTTTTCAACCATGGCACGTCAATATCTCACCTGTGTCATAGGTAAACATATCGTACAGGTGAGATTTTAGCACTTTTGTTATACCAAAAGTGATGTAAAACATGATATGCACACTTGCTTACCTCATCGGACATTTCGTATTCAGATCCTGAGTCAGAATCGTTCATAATTCTGTCCAGAACCTTATCCCGGTTGAGAAGTGGGTGTGGCATTGTTTACAAATTTTGATCTGTCAAATATTTGACAAAAAAAGCTTGTAATTTACGATTTTTGCAAACTTTTTTATCACTTCCGCGTGTTTCTATTTATTAGATCGTAAATCGTTCTATAACTGCCGTAAAGCAGTCTTGAATTGATGTCGTTATGTGTTGTAAAATGTAGGTTCGGTGAAACCACACCGCAAATCGCTGAAAGGCGACGTTGGCAGCAAAAGAGTTAAATCAATGAGCATTAACCCTTTCCCTGATAGAAACGTCTTTTCACGCCTCTGCAGAAGATGTCTTTGTGGGAAAAGGAGAAATTACTTGTAACAAGCAATTTCTCCTTTTCCCACAATGTTTTCTACTCTATCAGATAATTTAACCATCATTTGACCCAGCATTTGGTTCTTTTATTCAGATGTTTTCGATTTGGAAGAGTCGAAATATCGCAAAACAGGGAAAGGGTTAAACAATTAGCAAAAAAGTTGAATGCTATAGGCCAACAAAATTGTGCACACCAACTAGAACCTACATGTAGTATATTGCGGAAAAATAGCATTATGACTTTGGTCTGATTTTCCCAAAACAAATTATATCTGAATACATTGTTATTGTGATTAGAGCACTACTGCCATACTAAAACATATTGGCATGCTCACTATTGTGGGGAAACCATATTTATTTTGTTTATGTTTCCCCAAATATTTGGTGTCCGAATATTTAGGGTTATTACGGTATTCCTACAATGCTTTCAGATTCTGTGAAGACTCGAGTGACACTGGGACATAGTCAGAATTACAATGTGAGTTTGTACAAGCCCTGCTCGATTCTGTATGTCTCTGTGACTGACAGCCAGACAGAATTGGTGAGACAGAATTTGGATTATTTCTGAGATGGACCCAGACCCGACTGATCCGAAGGTACAGAGGGATGGAGAGCAGCAAGACAACTCTAGCTATCTCATGGTAAGTGGAGTCATTTGTGCCACAGTCTGTTAACCTTTACACGTCTCATCATAATCTACACTGTTTGCAAATATTACGAAAGAGGTCGCTAGTGTTGAAAGGGTTAATTGGGCTGTACTATTAATGTTTACACTGCCTCTCAGGGGCATGTGGGTGGTGGTGGAGGGGGAAGCTGCAATTACAACATCGAAAGCTGACATAAAAATACTATAGTTAGCCGACAAATGCACGTTTGTGGCCAAGGACCAGTTTCGACTGCATTCATACAATAGTCGTATCTCCGTTGCTTTTGGTGAAAAGCATCTTCAGAGGTACCATCTGAGAGACCCAGTCACTTTAAACTGCGAGAAAACGTCATTTTATCATGACAAACATGTAGCCCGTTTCACCAACATTGCAAAGTATACTTTTCCAACAAAGTATACTTTGAGGGAGAAATTTTCAATTTTATGATAAATTTATTAATTTTTATTATACTGAATTTATTACATTATCACAGCCATTTAATGGCTGTGATAATGTAATAAATTCAGTATAATAATTCTGCATTCTTTTAATCATCAAATATATGCAGTAGTTAGTTCTATGTGAAATAATGCATTTCAGGAAAAATAAATAATTGCTCCCTCAAAGTATGCTTTGCTAGAAAAGTTTACTTTGCAATTTTGATGAAATCGGCTACAGATACAGACAGCACCGTGAATGCTGATGACGCGATTCCGTCATTGAATATGTGTGGGACGCATCTTCTCACTTTCCTGCGGTGTCAAAGTTCATATGACAGGATCTGGTACCCATAGTGCTGGGTCTCGGTTCATATTTGATATTTGATTTCTCAAATGTGAAATTCCGCCTTGTGTTATGTAAATATAGTTAAACGAAGGGTGTGCCCTTTCTCATGTATCAGAAGGGATATTTAATATCTAGGTCCCTGTTGGAGAATCGGTACCTTACAACATGAGCGATCAGCATAGACCATGATTAGCCTGCGTGTCCGCGCATTCTGATCATGGTCCACGCTGTTCGCCGTTCAGTCTCTGAAGTAACAGAATTATCAGAAAAACGAGTATACCATGATAATGCTATGAGACTGTGTAAGATGATCAGGATTTACAATTTTTTTGCAAACGTCATAGGGTACTTGTTCACAGGCGATGGCCGATTTAAATGTAGATAGCCCGCAGGTGTCTTTAGTAATGTATCCAGTTGGTAATTTCATGTTGGAGTCATTGTCACCTTGCACGGCATCAATTGACAAAAAATAAATTTTAAGCGAGAAAAAAGCATATTGAAACATTGTAATGTTGGAAGTGCGTGGAGAACATAATTATATCTTCACCCCTAAGTAACTGGAATGGATTTTTATATGTTAATTTCCGGACCAATCCAATTGTCACAAAATGATTTTCAAACTACAGGTCATTCTCGTTATCTCGAAGTCAAATGGACTGATGAAAATATATCGACATGTCCGAACTTCGAGATAACAATTCGCCAAATTTCTCGAAAAAAAAAATCGCTTCAGAAATGCCTACCGGTATTTACTTTATTTCCGGGTTTTCATAAATCACGGCTTGAGTTTATTCTAAGCTGTTTTCGTAATTAACAGACAATTTACTTATTGCTACACCGTTTAATTTATTTTTCTGTTAAAAGATATTTGATATCACATTAAGTTTAATTGATTAATTATGGTTTTAAGTGCACTGCTTTAACTGGTTATGCAACATCAAACAAAATTTTAGCGGCGGCGGTGTCTTTGGTTTCTATAGATGTGTGAAAACTTATTTGAGATATAATCGCGCTGATTCAGACTTGGCGGCGCCGGGCGCTTAATTTTCGCATCGACATATCAGACTACAAATGTGAAGGTAACATACTATCGGGACTCGATTTCCACTTCGACTAAACCGATATATCGACATATCTGATATCGAGTTATCAGAAGTAAAATATATGATATATATAGGGAATTCTGCCGGGACCAGGAACGTATATCGACATAAGCAGGTATATCGAGATAAACGATATCGAGATAACGAGATTCAGCTGTAGTCCATTTATGAAAAGGGGGTAGTTTTATTCTCAAAAATATGAAAATTACTCTGCAAAAAATGCAGATCCTGATGATACTATTAGCCAATAATTCCAGCACAAAAATATTTACACAATTCCCTAACATTTGATTGGTCCGTTGCAAGTCTCCGTCCAAAATTTATATCCCAGTAAACTCCATGCCGAACTACTTTCCGTAACTGTCGGGCGCAGTTAAAATAATTCTTAAGAAAACGGAAAATAAACACATTTTCTTGATGAATTTATTTCAAATGCTGGAATTATAAGGAATGAATGGCCTTTTTGTGGAATTTATCGGGGATATAAACTTGGAAAAGTCGCGGGAATACTGGACGAGGCCTTATGGCCTTCGTCCAGTATTCCCGCAACTTTTCCTCTATATGACACCCACACTATACTCATTTGTAAAAAGAAATTGCAATAGTTAGAATGTGCTCCCATTTGGTAATATGAAGTGCTTACAAAGAACAGAAACCTATACTATAACATATTTCTAATAGTTTTATATTTTTGCCTGTGGAGATTTTCAACGAGATGCGAAAATAGTCAATGGCATTTAGCTGCTCACTGAAACATTGGATATCTCCAAGTTTTCTGCTATTTATCAGGTGATAAAGAGAATCTCAAACTTGTTTCTGTTTGATATGAGATTTATGAAACTTGTCAGCAATTTTATGCACCTCTCAGTGCATAAATTCTGTGTGACATATTTCATAAATCGCATATCAAATGGAAACTTGATTGAGATCCTCTTGATGAACCAATCATCATCCTTTTCACCTCTATGTAATTGATTTGGACTTTTCCATACAGACGTTTGAACTATTCCATTAACCCTTAGAATGCTGGAAATGAAAAGTGTCGTCTGCTGTTGCTTAATATTTTGCCTTTTTTTCTCAATAAAAACATGGTTTGACAGCACTTTAGAATCATTTCCATTGGAAATGATTCTAAAGTGCTGTCAAAGCATGCTTTTTTATGAGAAAAAATGGATAGCCGGGATCGTTTGCATTAAAGAAATAAACAGCAGACGACACAATTCAATTCCACAGTCTAAGGGTTAATACAATCCAGATGAGATTGTTACATCTCGATCTCTGCAGCTTGCAAACATTGGGAAAGTTGTCTTAGTGTTGAAAGGGTTAAGGATTCATATCTCAACAGTGAATCTGACTGGGGATTCACACCTGGATCGAAGTGATCCGGTATAGTAAGGGTGCCTGGCACCAGATCAGGACACTGTATTTCAGTGCTGGAAGTTTATCTTGTAAATTCAGCATTGACAGTGAACAGAGTGATAACAAATTGCTATTCATGAACATAAACAGTATCTATCGTCTTGATGGAAAAGTGAAAGTGAATGGGTTTAACGATCCACCAACAGCTCGGGTATGATATAGAGACGGGACCACAGTTTAAAGTCTCATCCAACAGACCAATGGGATGGAAATACTATTATTTTTGATGCCTAAGGCGAGGTTTGAACCCACAACCTCCGTATTGGAAGTCCGGTGTGGTGACCCCTAGGCCACAATCCATGGAATGGCAACAAGTGTAGCTCTAGATCAGACTGCGCAATGCGCAAATGCGCAGTCTGATCTGGGTCTACACTGGTTGCACATGATGTTTCAAGGTCCCTTTTTTCGACCATTCACAATTCACAGCTGAACCTGTGGCCTTTTTCAGCTGATTTTGTAGTGCCATGTTTGTAAGGCTCGGTTTATAGGGCTATGTTCTGATCGTTTGATCTTCACTGCCAAACAAATAATCGAAATTTACAAATATTTACATTCCCAAGATTATTGTGCTATTATTACATCATGCTGAGTGGTATATGGTGAATTGTACAGAGTGGTTTACATGTAAGCTACACTGTAGTCTAGATGTAGCAGATAAGCTCAATCCACAATTCATAATGGTCAAGTGTGTCAGTACAGCGAAACCCAGTATTTAATTTATGGAAAACCCTATATGCAATAATAATTAGCCTGTAGCTTTGATGTATTTATGTTACGTACAGGTTGATAATTACATGCCCCATATATAAAAGTAAGATTAGCGCTATTCCTATTACTTTTAGGGGATGGGATAAATGATGCTGGTGTGGCGAGGGCCTGGCACCAGATCAGGTTGTTCTAATTTCAGGACTGAATATATATTTTGATTGTAAATATTGTAAATATTGAGTTCTGAAGTTGGGATTTACCCCCCTCGGACAGGTGGATACGGGACACGACCCCGTTGACCCGTCTGCGTGTAGACTCCCTGTGAGGCTTGTACCTCTATGTCAGAAAAGCGGACGTTAAACCCTATTCACTCACTCACTTGTCTTCATCACCACAATACAGTAGCACCTCTCTAAACTGGACACCCTGGGGCATCCCCTGGGTGTCCAGTTTTTAGAGGTTCTACTGTAATCCAGGTAGGCCTACACAAACACACCCAAAACGTGTCTGTGTTGCAATCAGAGCTCCAGATAAGGAATTGAGTATTGTCACTCCATCATTTCTGAAGCAAACAAAATTTTAAATGGGTAAAATAAAATCACACTGCGGTACTGTTTACACATCAACAGACTGCAATTATTGAATATTTTGCTTCTAGGAGACAATTCTAATGAAATGCCAAGATATGTTTTCATTTTGAAGCAACCTATATTCAATAATTGTAGTCTGTTGATGTGTAAACAGTACCGTAGTGTGATTTTATTTTACCCAATTACAATTATTTTACCCAATTGAAGTACCAAGATGTGTTTTCATGGAAAAGAAGAAAAATATGCTATATATGTGGTCTGTTTATTGTTTTCTGCAGCATGATAAAGGTACCACAACATTTGTATTGCTTTTTGATACTCGCTCCTTCTGATTTCAATTGGGTTTTTGTCAATTTTAATTGGATATTTAAGCAAATACCTGGCTTATCTGGAGCCTGTGCAATTATAAAGATGTTATCAGTACAGATGAATTCCAGTGAAACACATCAAAATTTAACGCCATCATAATATTTTCAGGATTTAGACAGGTTCTACTGTAACTGTGTTTCTGTCAATTGTTCGCATTCTCTTAACTCTTTGCATGCTGGGAAATTTGTGGGCTAAATTCATTGTATTTTCTTTTATTTCTCCCTATAAATATCATGAATATGTTTCGGAATGTTGGTTGTTATTTTTACCGCTCTCATGCAAAGAGTTAATAACAAATAACTCTTGACTTTGATATTTTACATTTTATTGTATACATAATTTATATTATTATCCCATTGTCGATCTATAGGCAATCAGGGTTATAACATTATTTCCTTTAAAATTATCTGAGAGGGTGTATGTTTTTGCCCAATTTTCTTTTCTTTTCACATGTCTGTCAAACTATGTTCTATTTGTATTTAAGAAAGAAAAACTCTTTTCTAAATGTTCTTGCCAGACACAATTTCACAAATCAAATGACATGTGACACATAATGAGAAAAGGAGCCTTTATTAAAAGTGTGATTTTTTTATTTGCATGCTAGCGGCGAAAATATCCGCCAAACAAATTAGGAGTATATTTTTTATTTCTCTCTGTAAATATGTCTTGGAATTTCATTAGAATTGAGTCCTCAGGACTCAATTCTAATGAAATTCCAAGACATATTCATGATATTTACAAGGAGAAATAAAAGAAAATATTATTTTTTTGTGCGCTAGTTTTGAACTATTTATAGCCCACTTAAGTTACCCAGCATGCAAAGAGTTAAAAGTGTGATTTTTTTAAGTCTGTATATATACCGGGTATGAAATGGATTAGTCGGCAGATCATTGCTGATGCTTATATATGTATATATACCAATGCAATTAATTAGACAGCCAACAATTTTCCAGAGACAAGAACTGCAATTTCTATAGAAAAATTGTTCTTCCCATACTCGGGAATTAGATGCATATATTTAACCTTTTGTGGTATGGATTAGACAGGCCATTTTAGAATATGTCTAATTCCTCTGGTTTGCCCACCACTCCACTGGGGATGACATTGAAAATTGTATTACAACAAATCTACATCAATCTTTTTCACGCAGAATAAATATGCCGACTTATACAAAAAGCAATACCGGTAAAAAACTGAACAAGGCACGTTACGCCATATTTAACATCAGCACACTTGGCTGATATTGAAATTGCAATATTTAGCTAGAGTGACATTATGATTTACAGTTTTAATTAACTCTTAATTATATGTCTGTAATACCGTAACTGTTTACATTCATCTTTGGTGACACATTCTTGTCTTTCCCATTAAACATATATAAGTACTACCCATGTATTATTTAATTGCTCACTGTTCAGGATAATTAGCGTATATTTTGTTATGTTAGTTTTTGTCGCGCCTGCTTTAGCAGAGGCGCGACTATAGTCGGCGCTTTTTCCGTTGTTGTCGTCGTCGTCCGCGTCGTCCGTTTTTTTTGTAAGGCAAATGCGTTAAAGTTATTGTTTTTTCACAATATCTCTTTAAACCCTTGCCAGACATTGATAATATTTCACATCAGTATTTGTCTAGGGATGATGCTTCATTACGCACACCCCCACATCCAAATTTTGAAGGTCAAGGTCATTTATTTCCTTGTAATTTTCACCGGTTTTGTAACAGAAATGCGTTAAAGTTATTGTTTTTTCACAATATCTCTTTAACCCCTTGCCAGACATTGATAATATTTCACATCAATGTTTGTCTACGGATGATGCTTCATTACGCACACCCCCACATCCAAATTATCAAGGTCAAGGTCATTTATTTACTTGTAATGTTCACCAGTTTTGTAACAGAAATGCATTAAAGTTATTGTTTTTTCACAATATCTCTTTAACCCCTTGACAGACATTGATAATATTTCACATCAATGTTTGTCTAGGGATGATGCTTCATTACGCACACCCCCACATCCAAAGTCTGAAGGTCAAGGTCATTTATTTACTTGTAATATTCACCGGTTTTGTAACAGAAATACGTTAAAGTTATTGTTTTTTCACAATATCTCTTTAACCCCTTGCCAGACTTTGATAATATTTCACATCAATGTTTGTCTAGGGATGATGCTTCATTACGCACAGTCCCACATGCAAATTCTCAAGGTCAAGGTCATTTATTTACTTGTAATGTTCACCGTTTTTGTAACAGAAATGCGTTAAAGTTATTGTTTTTTCACAATATCTTAAATCAACTTAACCCCGACAGACATTGATAATATTTCACATCAATGTTTGTCTAGGGATGATGCTTCATTACGCACACCCCCACATCCAAAGTCTGAAGGTCAAGGTCATTTATTTACTTGTAATGTTCACCGGTTTTGTAACAGAAATGCGTTAAAGTTATTGTTTTTTCACAATATCTCTTTAACCCCTTGCCAGACATTGATAATATTTCATATCAATGTTTGTCTAGGGATGATGCTTCATTACGCACACCCCCACATACAAATTCTCAAGGTCAAGGTCATTTATTTACTTGTAATGTTCACCAGAAATGCGTTAAAGTTATTGCTTTTTCACAATATCTCTTTAACCCCTTTCCAGACATTGATAATATTTCAGATCAATGTTTGTCTATGGA